>VWZL01001973.1:556556-595379 GCA_013396915.1 Stercorarius parasiticus
TGACTCTAGTTCTGGAATTCAGCTCCTGTCCGTCGCTGACTCCAGTCTGGGACTTTTCCTGTGTCTGCTGGTGACGCGATCGTCATCCAGGGAGCTGGATACGGTTTTGTATATATTGTATGCTACTTTATTTTATTTTATTTTATTCTATTATTATTATTTACTATTTTCTTATTTATTATTTTCATTAAAGTAGTTTAGTTCTTTTTCTAAACTCGTAAATCTCCTTATCTCTTCCTCTCCTCTCTGAGGAGAGAGGGGGGGGAGGGCCATCTGTCCCTACGATTGGCCAATACGGCCAAAACCACGACAGCTTCTCGTCCACCAGCACCCCCAAGTCTTTCTCCTCAGGGCTGCTCTCAAGCCATTCTCCACCCAACCTGTGGGTCTTTCTACTGTGATTTTTTTTCTCTGAACTGTCTCAATTCTATGCACCTAAAGGAGTTTTTCTCTAAAGGAAATGCCATCATAATATTGGTCATCATCAGCAAGTAACAGTTATCAGTGAGAATTCCTCCAAGTCAAAAAAATCTGCTCTATCTAGCAAAAGGTGTGCTTTTTTTTTTTTTATGTTCTCAACCTTGTTCTAGAAAAGCGGGGGAGGGAGGGTGGGAGGAAGGATTTGCTGTATTAATCTTTCTATAAAACAATAATGCAACACAATCACTTATAAAGCTATACTGAAAATATTAACAAAATTAAACAGAAGTTTCACATTTTATACCTTAGGCATATTTTCATCAAGAATCAAACACAGAATATAAATATTAGTTATGTTTTTAGCAGACAACACTATGTACTTTAAATACATGATGGACTTCTACTTCATAACTATTTTCAAAATCAATTTTTAGAAGAACCAAAGTAGTTCTATAACAAGCTGAAAAAGAGACAATGCTTCATCCCTGTCCGCACTACAACTGTTGTCTTTAGGCTACTTTGTAGTGGTTAAACAAATTTTTTTCTAAATAATTACATTGTTAAAAATCAATAGAAAACCCTATACCTTCTTCAAAGGGAAAAGGGGAAAAAAGAAAGTTTTCTACCAGAGCATTTTTCTTACGTCTCACAGAATAATTTAAAAAAAAAAAAAAAATCTAGCTTGAATCTGTGTTATTCATTATAAAATGGAGATGACCCTACAAAAATGAAATAACATGGGGAAAAGAAACAGAAGTTAAAGACAAAAGTCTTTTTTTTATAATATTTATTATGTTAATGAACTTACTAACTGGATAGGTACAAAAATAAAACATAATATGAAACAGACTATGTTAAAGGCTTGCTTAAATAATGATTAGAAGCAGTTATGCCTCACTCCACACTGGGAAAATAAAAAACATTTTAGATCTTTTTTTCTATTTTTCTTAAGGTAATTTTACACGCAAAAATTAGATTTTATTATTACTTCATACCACTTTTTGTAGAAGGAGGGTTTATTCAGTATCGTTATATTCAAGTTTGTGTTCTGTCACCAATTAGGGAAACCATTGAAAATTTTATGCAAATATCAAGAAGATGATGATAATTTTTTCTTTCCATTTAAGATTTGGTATTGAAGGAATATGTAAGTCAGGAGCAACAGTAATTCTTTGGGTTATGAGAAAGGGTATTGAAGCGTTAACCTTGAGGTTTGAGAACAAAATGAAGAACATTAAAAGTTCCAAAGGTAGGGAAGAGATAATGTACATTTAAATGTGTCTTGCATTTCATAAAATTCAATTTCTACATTTAGTAGAAATTACATAAATTTGCACATAAAACTCCACATATATTATACTGACAAATTACACATTTTATCACAGTTTGAGAATACAAACTGTGTGGGGGGAAAAAAATATATATGAAAAATATTTTAGTTTGCTTATGAACAAGAATGTTCTTTGGAAAATTCAGAAAGAGTTTAGGCCACAAGTAGTGGTTTGAAAGCAATTCTGGCAATTTATCCAAAGGATAACCAGTACCCATTGAAGACATAATACTCCTCCTCCTAAAGACAGGCCTCCTACAGACAGTAATTGTCAACCCGCATCTGTGCTTGAATCAAGACTTCAGGCCTGAGCAGTCAGCATCTGAAATATGGCAGGGAAGAAAACTTCAGTCTGCCGTAACATTAAGAGTCAATTTAAACTTGACTTGACCTATCTCATCAACTCTGCAGGTATCAGCTATTGGGCCAGCTGATTCCCTCACCACATATGCCATTTTACCTTGCAGTACCGTTATAAGGTTACTGCAGTTCAGGATTGCTGGTGTCCTTTGCAGGATGGAAGTCAGGAAATACATTGTGCTTTAACATTTATCTCTAATGTGTAAAAAGTGCATATGCTGTCACAAGTAACTTCAAGATGATAAATAGTGATTCGTTAACTCCTGTTAATTCTGGAATAAAATTCTCAGAGCTCTTTGACAGAGACAGATTGTCTCGTCTCAAGTTTCCCTTTCATTGGATGTAGCATTCTACATCCCAGACCTTTCTTTATTAAGAATAGGAGTTCATTACAGCACTGACAAGTGAATCTGGAAGTGGCAGAACCAAAACTGAGGTTTTCTATAGATTTATGTCTCATGAAGAGTTCTCTAGCGTATAAAATGGTGCGAGCTCTGACTGAACTTTTTCATAGCTGAAACATTCACAGTATCTCTCTCACATCTGACATTCAGCAAGAGGTAAAACGCTGAAATCTGTCTTCTCTATGTTCACAGGGTTTGGAGAAACTCCCTCGCCTAGGAAAATTTGTGAGATTTTGGAAACAAGTGATCATGTTTTAAACTCAAACACACCCAACAGAAAAAAAAAAAAAAAGACATGGTGCTTTAAGAACTAGTGCTTTCACAAATTCAGCAAGCATCATCTGAAAAAAAGAAACAAATGCTCTGATATGCAGAAATCACTTAAGATTTTTTTTACAAGATATGCAAAGAGATCACACTGGATCAGGAAAAAAAAAACCATACTGGATTAAAAGTGCAGCTAAATTAAAAGCTTACAATGAATAGCAGAAAGGGTAACAATGTTAATGAATGCAAATCAAGAACTACAAATTGAAGAAAATTGGTAAGGTAAGCATAGGGACACAAGAAGAAAATAGCACAAAACACATAACAATGTGAGGAGGGTGTTTTGAATGTACATTTAACAAAATAATAATCCTGATAAATGCATTAATAAATTCCACAACAGAGTGGATAAAATGAGGTAGAACTAATCATTTCTACTGTGTGCTAGAAAAAGGGGGGTGGGAAGGGAAAGCCAAGTCATCAGTCATAAGAACATTTTTAAAAAATAGGATATTTCATCCTTATAGTCCAAACCAGGATCAACTATCCTACGCCATTCTAGACATTAATTTCTAAAATTAATATTAATCTTCTAGCATGGGAAAGACTGTATCTTTCTATCATCCTTACTTACTTGTCCTTGTAAGCAGCTAGTCTGTGATATGTCTCCCTTAAAATAATTTAACTTTAACATAGTTTAACCTGAGTACTACTTGTTTTCTCATTTCTGGATGCAGAGACCATTCTGCCATTAATTAAACCCATTTTCCCAGTTTCTAGTTATTCGTCTTGTTCATGTAATTCCAGGGGAGTAAAATTAGCATTATACGTTAAATTGATATAATATGTAGACTGGGACAATCATTACAGCTTTCCTTCTTGTGCCATCTGGAGATCAACTTTCTCCATATTTTTATAAAAAATATTTCTCTAGTAAACTAATTTACATTATCCGTAATACTTTCACAGCTATAGCTCTCAGCAGCTAATCTTACTATGGGTATTTCCAATCACAATATCCTTAGAATACGATCTGCAGTGACCCTGAGACTGTAGAGTTTAGGGGAAGTGAAAAAGACTGACAGCAGAATTATAATCCTGGACTTCAGAAAAGCAAGGTTTAGCCTCTTCAGGGACCTGCTTGGCAGCATCCCATGGAAGTTGCCTCAGGGGTCAAAGGGGTGCAGGACAGCTGGCTAATTTTCAAGGACAGTCTCCTCAGAGTAGAGGAATGGCCCTTTCCAGTGTGCAGGAAGGCAAGCAGGCATGGCAGAAGGCCAGCATGGGTGAACACAGAGCTCCTGTCTGAGCTCAGACAGAGAAAAGTGAGTAGGACATAAGGGGAAGCAGCAGTACAAAGACATTGCCTGCATGTGTACAGAGTCATGAAAGCCAAAGGTCAGCTGGAACTGAAATTACCAAGACAAAAAGAGAAAAGCAAAATGAAAAGTGTGTGCAAAAGGAAAGGTAAAGAGAGTGTAGTAGAAGAAAAGAGTTTGGTATCACTTAATCCACTCGGACATGCACAAGTTCCAGGTACCAGATAGGATACACCCAAGAGTGCTGAAGGAGCTGGTCGATGTCATTGCAAGTCCACCCTGTACTGTCTTTGCAAGGTGACAGCAATTGCGGAGGTTCTTGTTGACTGGAAAGATGCAAAGGCCACACCCATCTTCAAGAATAGCAAAGAAGGAGCCTTAGTCTCTGGCAAGGCTATAGAGCAAATTCTCTTCTAAGATGTTTTTTAACATGTGAAAAACAAGGTGATTGAGAGCAGCCAGTATGGGTTTCTCATGGGCAAGACAACTTCATTGCCTTCTGTGATTAAGCAACTGGTGCTGTGAGCAAGGTCTGGCGGGGGGCGGGGGGGAGGGCATTGGATGTTTTAGGACTTGATTTTAGCAAGGCCTCTCTAAGTCTTCTTGTCACCACATCCATGAGATTCAGGCTGGATAAGCAATGAAGTGGGTAGAAAATCTGCTGGACAGCCAGACTCAAATGTTACTAGAAAGCAGCTCTACAGAAATGGATCTGGATGTCATAGCAGAAGACAAGCTGAACACAAAGCAGCAGTGTGCCTTTGCAGCAAAGAAGCTCAAAAGCATCCTGGGTTGTATTGGCAAGAGAGTAGCCAGCTAGTCCAGGCAAGTGCATCTGGAGTACAGCGTCCAGTTTGGGGCTCTCCAGTACAAGTATAGTGTTGGCATACTGGAACAAGTGCAATGGAGGGCAAAAGTCTTGGGATGGGTTGAAGGCTGGGGAACATGACCTATGAAGAAATATTGAGAGACTTCTGCCTTTTCATCCTAAAGAGAAGGCTCAGGCAATGAGGGGGCTTACTTCTGTCTTTAACCAAGTAATTGGGGGACACAGTGAAAGCAGAGCCAGACTCTTCTTGGGGGTGCACAGCAATAGGAGGAGACGCAGTAGACAGACCCCTTAGCAATCTGATCTAAATAGACCTGTTTAGAGCAACAGTTTGCACTAGATGACCTCTGGACAGCCCTTCTGAGACAAATTACTATTCCATGTTTCTTACGTATACACAGAAGAGCAAATAAACTTCTATTTCTAAAACTAAACAGTTTCCTAAATTTCCTCTTAGTCCTCTAACAGCATACATTTTAGATAGTGGTGACCTCTACATTGTCTTTTGTTAGTTACTGGAAACACTAAAGATTTACACCAATGTTGCGGCTGAGATCATAAATTCATCGGAAGTCTAATACAGTTTGTTGTATCCCACTGTACAAGAGGACAAGTTCTTACCAACACTAACTGTTCTGCAAATTCAAAAGTGTGATTTGAGTAGCTTAATATTGACCTAGATTTCTAGAAGCTGCTTGTATGCTGCTCTCTGAGATGAGAGCAGTACTCTTAAATAACCTAATTTCTGTAAAATATTAATTAACTGGAGCTGAAATTTTTAATGGTATATGTTTAATTATACTTCTTATTAAGAAGATTTTCCAATCTGGAGGAGACACCCCCTCTTTCAAATTGTTCATAATTTAAACTCAAAATGGCTAAAGAATACTAAAGGACCAAAAAAGTAAGGTGTGAGGGAATGAGGAAGTTTATAATAAAAGTAGAAGATGCTTCCAGCTGATTTTGTTATGTTTTGCTTATTTGGTGTATTCCTAGGAAGATTAGAAATATGTAGGAACATTATCATCATAAATTATACTCTCACTTCCAGCATTGCCTTTTGTATATTTATTTAAGTTACTGAGAGCATTGTATCACCTGTATTCTCTTCCATCAATGTAATCAGTTTCCAAAGGTGATATTTGCATAATTACACATGCAGAGCAACAAAGATAAATTACTGCATATGTAGCAGAAAAGTATTCTCTATTCACACTGTTGCTCTAAACTGTTTGGCAGAACTAAATAGGAATGTAGTAGCCCAGATGTTGTTTCAATGACAGGATCATCTAAATTCAGTGTAAATTTAATAGGACACAGTTATAGGAGTTATTCCGTACTTATGCTTGTATAGCTGGCAGCTGTACAAGATGACATTTAGAAAGGAATGGCAGGCTTTAAGGAACAAAAAAGATGAGAAAAAAGAATATGGTATGTAGGTTCTAGGCAGTATAAGTATTCAAATTCCTTAAGTAATTTAAGGGAAGATCTAGAAGAAGGACTTTTATAATGTTTCTCTCTCCGAAATTTACAAGTTTGCAAAGAAATGCAGTCAAACACCTGATGGGAGTTAAGCATGTAATCTTTTTTGCATGTTAATTCGTTGCAAAGTCAGCTAAGAGGATTAGAGTGCTCAAGGTTACTTACTGTAGACCATCAAAATGAAAAGCCATTATCAGAGAGCAACTATTTCCTCACAGATACTGCACTTTGCTGTTGCAGAATCTTCTAGAAACATATCCTATGGTTCTTTTTGCATGAATTATTCCAATTCCTTCCCTATAAACTGTGAAATAACTTGTCAGTATTTCTGGGCACTTTGGAATGAGATGGAAGAAGATGAAAACTGGAGTAATTTAGCTTGCTTTATCACTAGCTAGACTGAGTTACCCACTTGTGTAAAACATTCAACCAAGTATTAGTCATCCTACACATCTCTGCTGGAATTTCTGTGCATTAAAAAACACGTTATTTACTTGCCTTTTCATAAGACTAGTATGTGTTCCAGTCTACACTGTGGCATTACATGTGCAAATAATTTAATATGCACATATTAGTGTCTAAACAGTTCACCCTTTCAGTTCAGATCGGTGGCATTATTGCATAAATCACTAAAAACAAAACCTTATCATCCAGATCAGAACAGTCAAATATATGCTTGCAAGCGTATATAGATATAAATGCACATGTGTATAGGGAATGAAATATTTTACAAGAATGGAACTATTTTTAACCAACCTTTTTTGTAAAAAACTGTAAGCATAAGAATAGTTATGTGGTTGAATAAAGACATTCCTGTCGGGCACACTGTTACCCTAAGCCAGCTCCTAGCCATACACCTCAAGCTGTATCGAACATAGTACCATATCCAAGCTAATGAGCCCACCGAGTGCTTGCAGGCTTTTTGCAGGCTACTTTGCAGCATGGCCAGACCAAGTTTGTTTTATTTCCTGGGAATAATTTTGTAGACACTCCTTAAGAGTGAAGGTGCTATGCTCAACACCAGTGCCACACACTGGCATCTAATTGAACCTAATCTCCCCAAAATACCAAAGAATACCCACAGGTTAATCTGGTATAAACAACCACATCTAACTGAAATCAAGAAACTGGGATAGTGACAGAGATTCTTCACTAAAAGGATCAGATGAAAACAACTGGAGATGGAAAATAGTAGATTTTCCCAAGCCCGAATATACCGGAGTAAATCAGTTATCATCTGTTCAGAGAATAATTTTTTTAGGAAAAATAAACTCTCAAAAATGCATAAAACTGGTAAGTGTCATTGCATTAAAATGTTCTGTTTATATGTAAAGACTTTACAGAGTTACAAGATTCTAGTCTATCTGCTATATACATAGATTTGTCTAGGAGATAGTAGGGTGCATTTGAGTTCCAAGATTGATATTTAGAGACAGGATTTGAAGATTTTTCCCCCTTTTTATCTCAAAAAGTTGCTACAACAAACAGCAAGTTGGTAAAATCATTTGCAAACAATAAAAAGATACCAAATACTCTGTACCCTTTTGTATTCAAGGCTTTTCTGTCTGCAGTTCTTCCTCTCTTCTTTTCTGACCCTTTTAGCAATGGCTGCACTTGAAACAATTTACAGTTCAAAGCAAATACCAAGTTTCATCTCACATTATTCCAGAATCTGTAGGTTATCTCAGTCATATTTGTGTTGGATGTGATTCTCTGCAATCAGCACTGTCATACATATGCCTCTTTATCCAACTCACACATATGAAGATAAGAAAAATATATATGATTGGACAATACACTACAGTTCTGACATACAAGATGATGTTCTCCACCTACCGAAATCACCTCTCAGTATACCAGTGATCTTCTCAAAAAAAAAAAAAAAAAAAAAGCCACAAAAAAACACCACAAAAAACTAAACCAACCACCAAACACTGTTACCTTCAAAACCAGATCCAACTACATGGATAAATGAACTCCTAAATTCTTCCCTGTTAAAATAAATTCTGTAGCTTTAAACTTGTTTTTCTACACTGAAAAGATGATGCATATCATTAAGTTCTTCCTCCTTCTTCCTTGAAGAATGACACCATTTTGTTTACTTTTCTAAAAAATTTCCATTGAAATTTACTATTCCAGTCACTGCAGCTCTTTCAACCTCTAAATGTTAGGATGCGTTGCTAGAAAGAAGAAAGTTACAAAACTCTGAAAATTAAGTTGATCTGTATTAATTCATGTACATAATTCATAGGGAAAAATGTTCTTTGTTAGCTTCTTCACTGAGAAAAGAAATGCCTCATTAATTTTAAACACATCAATCTGAAAATGCTTTCCATGTCAGATAGAATAATGACTGACATTACAGAGAGCACAATAAACTGCACATAAAATACAATCACCCATTATTCACTGTCATGTGAATTTATACTCATGTGTGTAAATATACATGCTTTTTTGTACTATGAAAGCTGTGAAAAGTAGAAATCTTAAGGGTAACTGTGATGTGAGGAGAGAGATAAAGATAAATTTAGAAATTCATGTATAGACAGATGAAATACTGGCTTTTGCATATCTTTGAAATAATTGATGCTATCATGCATTCATTGCTCAGCCTTGGTCCATAGACCTAGATATCTCTTCACAGAAAGCAATCAAGTTGGTCAGTTTTGATTTATTCTTGGTAAATCCATGCTGGCCTGTTCCCGCTCACTTCTTTTTCTCGTTTTTGGAAATTACTTCTATATGACTGCCGTGGTACATTAAATTACTAGTATCAGTCTGTTAAGTATATCCAGCCTATCCCATGTAATTTCTGAGATCTGATCATTTGAGAAGCGCATTCTTTCTTGAGCTTTTTACAATAGAAGTTGTCCTTTTGCTATTTGTTTCTTGTTATATACAGCATGGAAATACCAGAAACGGCCTGACTGTTTTTCTGATTGATTGGATGGAAGGTGGGGAAACAAATAAACAGCAGTCTCATGATACATGCAGATGTCAGCTACGTAAGCTTTTTTGAAGATACCAGCTATCTAAATGGATATTAAAAGAATTCTGTCAAAATATCTGATAAAGCACACCCCCACAACACCTTTTTGTAGTCCCTATGGAGGCTTGCTCATCTCATCCAACATTAGTAATCACATTGTGTTACTTGATTTATTGCAACTAATTTAAGTTGAAGGTAAAAACATCAAAGAGGGGTGAAAAAAAAACTGGTTACCTGGGATATGTGAAAAACAGTAATTCTCAGAGAAGGAAAACAACAACAACAACGTAAAATAAGGTTTCTAGAGGAGAAAAAAATATTAAGTACTATTATGAGATATATTATTCACCAGCATATACAGTATATATATACTTTGAGGTCTTTCCTCTGCAATACCCAAGTTACATTTTCTGTTCTTAATGAGTCATTCTTCTTGTCTTGCCTCAATATCTACCCATTTATTAATTTATACATAAAAAATAAGTAGGTCAGCCAACCATTCAATTGATATGAAGGAAGATCACACCTGAAAAGATTTGACTTAATAAAGACTTGTAAATTGTTATCAGCTTTGTATTAGCTGTTGTGTCTCTATTTTTCTATTAACACTGGTTATCACTTCTCTGTAAATATAATCTTTAATGCCTGACAACTGAGGTCTATTCAAAGAATCTCATACTCCTACTGTAGATCTCTCGTGTTTCTCAAGTAAAACCTGCTATCAGGCTGAATTAATGTACAGAAGTTTGAGAGAAAAGTATATTTGTCCACACAAGTGGGGGACCGGTTCCAGAAGGAGCCTGTCTAAGGGAACTTTGAATTCAAAAGTTTGCATCCACACACCCCATATTCAGCTAGAACTTTCCTTAGTTTATCAATATTTTCCCTGTATTGAGTGGTCCAGAACTGGATTGCAGTATTCTAAATGTGAAACAACTGGTATCATAAGTGATGGCATCTCTGAGATTAAAGGAGTGAGAGATGTGTTTTTACAGAAGTGTTAGAAGTCAAGCATAAGTCTCATGTTCAGGGACAAGCTCACACTTTCTCACTTAACTGCCTAAAGGATTCACAATGCATAATAATGTCTTCTAGGTTAATTATTTCTTTTGAATAAAATACAATACTGACATGAGCAAGTTCAGAAACATTATAGGACTTTTCTGAAGATACAGTTAGCAGCCAATGTACCTACTTTTACTTTTTTCCCCATGTTCTAGTGTCCAAATTCCTGGCAAGACACAACAATAGTTGCTTACAACAGTTGTGTGTGGAATACACATTGACCGCTCTAAATGGATATAATTTCACAATTAGGATGATTTCTGATCCTATTTCACGAGAATTTGAGCGGCTCCAAAGTGATGAAGTTAGCAGTTTCCACAGATTCTATTAAAATATCTTCTCTACCCACTGGCAAAAATCAAAGTAATTCTTGCTCAACTTTCCTCTCCCATATTACATTTTTCACACACATTAAAGAAAAAAATAGCGTATGGCATATTCTACAAATAGTTTGACATTCAGTTTCTGATGAGGCAAGTGTGGAAATCTCGGAGTTGAAAGGACTTTTTAAAAGGAATGGTTTTACAAAGCTACTTCTATCAGAAATCCACTATTCTCAAGTATTTCAAACGAGGGTATTAAAATACAAGACATCAAGACTTATTTAAAGGTGCAAAGAAACTGCATTAGCATTGTGCTAACAGAAAATATACACATAGATATATACCTTTTTCTCATCAAAAACTTTAAACTACCCTTTCATGGACAAAAAGTGCAGCTGACTGGCTTGTAGTTCCCTCCATCATCAGTTTCCATTCTGAAAAAATTATTCAAACATTTGCCTTTTTGCAGTTATTGGGAATTCCCTTGGTCTGTACACCATTTTAAAAGCAAGAAAGATCTCTGACTTGATCAGCTTCCACTGCTGGTTGGTCCTCTGCTTGACCTCTGTGTCTAGGCACAAAGATTTGGGAGACGTTATAGTGAATATAGAGGCAGAGAAGGCACTGAATGTCTCCACCTTATCTTCACCCTCTACATCACTAAATGACTAGCCTGTTTCATCATGGACCCACATTTTCATTTATTGTTTTACTGCTCATGTAGCAGTACAAGGTCTTCTTATTGCCTGCAACTTCCCTTACCACTTCAATTCTAACTGAGCTTTGGCTTTCCTGGCACCATCCCTGCAGGCCCAGGCAGTTTTTCTAAGTTGTCCCTTTACAGCCTGTCCTTATTTGTATATTTGTACATGTCCTTTGTATATTGGAGCTTGGTCATGAGCAGCCAAGCCTCCTGATACACATACGCACATTTTTCTAAGTATTAGGAAGAACCATTTTTATACTTGAAGGCATGCTAAGTATGTAGGGGAAGTCTCAAGGAAAAGAAAGGAAGTATAGACATTACCCAAATTTATCACCTTACAATTCCTATTTAATAAACATGTTTCACCACTTCAGGGCTAGGATAAATTATATAAAATGCAAGCTTTTCCTCTATTTTTTTCTGAAACTTACTGCAAACTCAGAAATAGATTTCGTATTTCACCTGGTATAACCCTGTATGTCCTATAGGGACAAGAATCCAACATCTATGTTAAAAAAAATAAAATAAAAAAAAAATCTTGCAGGTCTCACCAGAAATAGTAAGAATGATCAATCGCTCTGTGCTACCAAAACTCCAAGGATCTCCATTTAGAAAATGCTTGAAATCTTTTCTTTTTTTCTTGCTATCAGTTGTCCTTAATTACTCAATTTCTACAGGTTCCCAATCCTTTGGATCACGCAGCAATCAATCAAGTGAGCACATCTTTTCCAGTCCTTCAAGTAGTAAGCCTGTATTTTATATTAGCTTCTTAGCAACAGGCAATTAGACATTTAACTTTGTCTAGGATCATATCTTAAAATCAAGACTAACATTCAATATTCTTAGCATCTGATCTTATTCAGTTTTTCCCTTAATAGACCCAAGTTAATGGACCATGGGTGAGATGTTATTTATTGACTTACTTTCTAAAACTCCAGAATTGACACAAAACTACTTCCAACTAGTTTAATTTCTTCTGTCCCTTTTCCAAGTGAATTTTTTAGTGCTGTTTGATACTGTCTATTTGACAGAATGATGATTTTGCTTAGTGAAACAGTAGTCACAGAATCCAGCTTTCTGAAAATGTGAATATGTTTCATTTAACCTCTTTGGCTCTTTGATTTAAACAGAACTTTCAGACAAGCAGCAGCAACACATCTGGCTATTTTCTTTTAAAAATCGGTTATTTTGACTAGTAGTCCTAGAAGATATTTGTGAATATACAATTTTAAAAAAATATAGTTAGCTATTGAGTTCATCCTTCACTAAAAAGTTCTTTGAATAGCTTTTCAGATAAATGAATAGATACATAGATATCTGCCTTTTGTATGTTCATATAAAATTCTATTATCCAGAATTCACATTTCATAGTTCTTTAAGTTCAATTAATTTAGAATCAGAAACACTGATATAATTCATAACATACCCCATTTAATTAATAATTAGTTTATATTCAGAAGTACTGATCACCAAATCATACACAAATTACCAAATTAAATCACCAAATTACTAAAGTAAATCACAAATTAATAAAAAGCCAAAAAAAGAAAAAAAATCTGTATTTCTGATGGCAGACCAGATAGTCAAAAAAAAAAAACCACAAAAAACCCAAACAAATATTACATTAAAAATTCTTCTAATCATTAGGTATCCTACAATAACAGTACCTCTAAAATGAAGACAGGGGTATATTTGTCAAATATGGTAGTGTAACGAACTCTGGTCTTGAGAGCTCACCTGTGTATGATCTTCTCAATTAAAGAGGAAAGACTGTTGTACATGGCTGGGAGGTAACGTACATCTAGAGGAAAATACATATATATATTATTTCACCTTCACACAGCCCAAGTTGTTATGCAGATTATACTACATGATCTTATAGGTCAATATTAAGAGTGTTTGGACACAACTCGGGTCTATACTTTTTCTGGACATGATAATAATTCATAAGGCTATTGACCCATGCTCCTTAATAAGGAGTCCTTAGGAGAACAACTGATGTTAAAAACAAGCTGCTCAGAAATATTTCTGCCTCCTTTATGCTACTAACTGCCTTCAATCCCCTGCTCAGAGCTCTTTGACAAGATGGCAACTACTACTTGCCTCTACACATTACAGGAGACTGGGGAACTGCAGGAAGTCTGTCATGCGTGAAATTCAAACCCATAACTGACTCTTAGTTTACAGACATTTCACTACTACATAATGCAAATGAAGGGAAGGATGGAGATGGAGGAAGAAAGAGCTACAGAGAGATAGAGTACATACATAAAGAACATTTAATGTCTCCCCAATTCAGATTATAATCAGCTAGCATGGAAACAAAACTAAAATTCACACTGAAACTGACTTTGGAAATAAGAGTTAAGTTACGTATTTGAGTCTAAAAAGTTAAAAGCAAATCTTCCAGATATCTAATTACTTCAGCACTTTAAAAGATAACCATGCACACATACAAGTCTCCAACCAATTGTTTCCACAGCTTATAAACAGAGACCACTTCTCAACTGTACCACTGTCACTGAGCAAGTGTATAGTTACCTCGGGTCCCCAAGCTCTCCTTTGAGCTCAGGTGCATCAGGGGAACCTGTTCCAGTTATCTGTTCATATGCAGAATATATATAGTCTTTGCAGGGAACAAAAAACACAATTTCAGAGATCAAAAATGTCTCACATATAAATCTCTAGCTGAAATTTGATTTAATATTTTGAGGTGCTATTAAAAAAGAGAGAAAGAAGCAGAGACAGACAGAGAGATGGAGGCAGAGGAGCAGTAGGAAAGCAACAGAGAGAGGGGCAGCTCAAGAGACAGGTGACTGAAAAAAGACTACATATGCTTCAGTGATGGGCACACAAGCTTCAGGCCGCACTGGGACTGCAGCCACACATACACACCCTTGTCCCCTGCAGTTAATTGTTGGTGCCACGGGAACTGTTGAAAAACAAGAGACCAGATACATTAGGGCAGTCTTTAAGCCCAGGAATAAGTAGTCCACTTCCTATTTGTACCTCTTTACTGAATATGATCTACCTGCAGATCTTTGCTTTATTTTCAAGTTTTCTCAACTATAGGCAAAGGGAAAAGATTTATACTTGAAGTTATCTTGTGATCATACAGGGAACAAGCTGTGCTCAGAAAAGAAAAGAGAAAAAGAATTGCATTTCCATGAAAATGTCAGTACATCCCATCTAAAAGGCCAAGTCATTATCCTTGGAAGGTATTGCACTCTGGATGGACCATTTCTTTAAACAATTACCTCTGCTAAAAGCAACAATGCAATTATTAAAAGCTGGACTTGAATCACAGAACGGTAGGAGTTGGAAGGGGCCTTCAGAGATCATCTAGTCCAAACACCCTGCCAAAGCAGGCTCACCTAGAGCAGGTTGGACAGGAACACATCCAGGCAGGTTTTGAATACCAGAATAAACTCTGATAGCAAAGGATCCTTGCACTAGAGTAATTTCTGAAACTGTTTTAGAGTTTTCACTTTCTAGGAGGCTGAAGTGAATTGAACAGAGTCCATCTGGTCACCCCTGCCTAGTGTCAACACAAGATGAACACTCTTCAAAGTGGAAAAATAAATATAGTTCTTAAGCATTTGTGGAGCACTTCAGAGAAATAACATATACAGACAACAGCACCCAACAACACGCCCAATAGGTAAGGCTAGATAAAGCAATTGTTATAGATGTTAGAACAATAATAGCATCCTTTCTGAAGGGACTTATTCAACTTCCCCTCCCCCGTTCCCACTTCTTTAGAGCTCGGTTTCAAACAGAGAGTGTAGTAGGATGATCTTGTCTTTGGTAGACATAATTACCGTGCTCCTTAATCAAACTGTTAGCAAGTCTAAGTATGAAAGCTGCTAAAAAAAGTGAAAAGGCATGACAAACTACTTGCTAAAAAAGGAGCTTAACGTCTTTAAAAAAATGTAATTAAGGCAACATGAGGGGAGGCCTTTCCATGAAGTCAGATTTGTCTGTTGCTCAAACATGCTAATTTGCAGCTTCCTTAAAATGCAAGAACTAATTTGGTGAATTATGCTGTTGCAACGGCTAGACCAGGAATGGATAATTACTCCATGTTATGTGTGCTTGTTGTGAGATAATTCTAACCCCTCTCTTGTGGAATATGATGAAACAATGTGGTTCAGTTTTTCCCTGAAGAGAACAACCTAAGATATATGTTCTGATGCTGCAAATCTCAGCCAGGTCATTACTTGTTAAACAGCTTAAGTACCATCAGCCCTCCTTGAGGAGAAAACACACGCAGCTAACACAAGGAAATATATAGAGTTGTTCTGTGTAGAGAAGAAATCGCCAGAGTTTAAAAAAAAAAAAAGGGCCAGTATAACTGCATATGTTTGCTACTGTCCTGAAATTCCCTCAGAGTATCCCAGCAAGTATTAGATTTAACAAAGATGGGGAATCAGAACACCACCTTGTTCAAGAAAATTAATTTATGGCCATCCTTTACTGGTTCACTTCCATTTTCAGTGTCCACGGTTATGTTGAGGTCACTATTTCCAAGGTTTTCTTTTCAAAGAATCTTCCTTGCTATTAAAGTGCACAATCTCTACAGTTCACATTTGTAAAAAATTGCAAAGGGTGATCATCAAGGTTTTTAGATAGACAAAATTGGGTTTACAATTTGTATAGCAATGAAAGTAATCTAAAAGAAAACAGCTTAAATGTGTAAGCTGATACTTAATTCACAGATGTGAAGTCAAATTCTTTATGAACAATAAAATTGTTCTTAGTTGACTAAGCTATCTTTGGTCAGAGTCACATATTTTATTGTTCTTTCTCCCCGAACAGATAAGGATTTTAAACTTGTACAAGACCTTGTTGTATAGCAGGTTTTTTGGTTTGGGTTGGGGTTTTTTATCATCAAACACAGCTGCCAGTAAAATTCAAATTTATGCAAGATTAGACACAGTGTTACAATAAAAATAGTAAATAATAAAAACCAATATTCAGATAACTGGCTTGATCTTTGTCTTTAATTGTTCTCATCCAGTTAGTAATGACCCTAATTTCCATCACTGCTTTATCACCCATACATCTGCTGCATTAAATGTTTTAAAATAAATTACCCAGCCTTCAGCTGACAAATCTGCTGGTTTCCACAAGCGTGCGCCAAACTGGAAAGTTTGTCTTTTCAAAGAAGATCAAAAGTGGGACATAAATTTAGCCTTTTCACCTCAATTGTTCTGCTGCATACAGGGATAATAGATTCCCTTGCATGCTAGCAAAAACAAGGGCCAGGAGCTGCTGTCCAAGATTTCTGCCCAGCTGGGGGGGCAATCAAATCCTGATAAGCCTTTTCTTACCAGTTCAGTGGGGTAACCTCTGGGCAGCAGATAACGAACCTCTGCCAGTACTGCCTGTCAGAAACTGAACAAATCTGAGTACAGGATATGAGCAAAAGGTGGATTTCAAAGGAAACCCTCTTTTTAAAGACAGACACATGATGATAAGAAATGTTAGTTGCAGATGCTATTTTCTCAGAAAATATTGCCAAGACGCGATAGAAGAGAAGAAAATACAGGAAAATTCAGAAACATGTTGTTTCTCCCACAGATCTGAAACCTGGTTATATATCGTTGTTCAAGTAATGTGCTCCTTTTGCAAAACATATAGATTCAAAAATCTAACCTTAGCAAATTATATGGTTGGTAATGGGTACACTGAAATTTCCATCAATCTGATGTTATGTAGCCAGTGCAATATTAAAAAAGGTTGGTTTGGGATCTCAGGCAGCAAAGTCAGAGATCTATATCTGAAGTAAAATGCCAAATGGAAACACTGAAACTGCATCCAGGCATTTTTTTTCCTTAATCCCCTCTCTCTGTCAAGTGGTTTTGCCCTTTACTTAAATGTGTTTTCCCAGGGGCACCACCATCTTAGCTGAGGAGCTCAGCTGTGCCCTGCGGGGATTCCTGGATACCAGAACTGGTTTATGAAGGT
Source organism: Stercorarius parasiticus (assembly GCA_013396915.1). Taxonomy (NCBI): domain Eukaryota; kingdom Metazoa; phylum Chordata; class Aves; order Charadriiformes; family Stercorariidae; genus Stercorarius; species Stercorarius parasiticus. Next base: position 574,021 of record VWZL01001973.1, read on the forward strand.
GTATATCAGGTTTTGTCCAAAGACAATGGCATATGCCAAGTACATAAGTTAAGACTGCCTGAACCACACCGTCCTCAAACTTGCCATATTGCTTTTGAAAGCCTTTGCAGAATTGAGCTCTTTAACAAACTGATACTTACGATCAAAATTGTCTCTGTATTATGAAATATTGTGGAGCAGCATTTTAAAATGGTTGTTCCAAAATGTGTAATACACACACACACACAGACCATAACTATGTTATTTTGTTCAGTCCTTAGAATTCACAAGACGTTCTAGCTGCAAAAAAAAAAAAAAAATTATTATTTACTACATGAGCTGTGTCTGTAACCCCTGAGAACAGTTGGAATTTTGAATTATCCTGTAAAAGGTCAACAGAATTAATAATTACAGCTGTAACAATGTGTGAAAAACTGTAATTAGGCTTTCACTAAATAATAATAAAAATAGTCTATAGAAAAGTAAACTAAAGCCTTGCTACTGGATGCAGCAATAATTTTTTTGGAAAGCATGTTTAAAAACCAGTCACATCCCATAGGTTTTTTTATGAATTCATATTAATTTTCGGTTCTTCTTCAGTGCTCTATTATTCGGTATGTGATTTAGTATAGAAATGGAAAGTTAGTTATGTGTACTTTATATCATACTGTTCATCTTTTCTCTCTTAGTTATTATTAAAGATCAATAATTTTCAGAGAAGGCAAGCAGAATGCCAAAGACGACTCAAAACACTGACAACATGACTTATTCTTAGATCTGAGATCACTTCAGAAATTTCCTTAAGATGTTAGTCTTCCTGCTCACTGAAAGAGACAATAATTTTAGCCTACTGGAGAGTCAAGAACCCCACGTAATTGTCAAAGGGTTTAAAAATATCCTCAGCTTTTTTTTTTTTAAGTCAAAGTCCAAAAGCAGAAAATATAAAGTAATCCCTTTGAAATTACAAATATACCCTCTGATCCATGGCCTGCTCCCCCATAGTCCTTCAAGGCTCTCTTTTAAGATGACTCAGTGTCCTATTGTCCAGTCCAACTGCCTCCACAGCCAAGCTGATATATGAGCCCTTCTACTGGACCTTTCAGGATGTTTCAGATCTAGCATTAACTGTTCCTTGAAACGCCTAACTCCCTGTAACTAGTTATGTAAAAAAGTCCTTACATTTTTCCAGGTGTTTTCAAATAACCCAGAGACCAAGACCTTTATTAATCCTATGTCAAGACTTTCAGAAGGTAGAGTGGTTTTTTGGATGACTTTTTTCTCTACCTTTCTAAACAAATGTCCTTTTTCCATATCCTGTGCCCTTACTCCATGTCTTGTGTTAGCTTCTGTATCTTCTACAGAAGCTACAGTTCCCAGAAAGCTTGTACTAAGACCAGAAATATGCTTTTCTACCTTAAAAAGCCCATAAAGGGGCAATCACTTATGTTGATCCTCAAAAAAACCCAAACAAACAATCCATCCCCACTATGGACTCCCAAAATATTTGTGAGGATTCAATCAATTCCAGCTTCAGTGGGACTTACTGCTGTTCACCAGTGTAGGATCTGGGGACCAACAAAGTTTCTCGGTCAACTGCAGGATGGATCTGCTTACCCTTTCACAACCACTACAGATATCCAACAGAAGACATGAAAGGAATAATTAGTTCTCTAGTAAGTAAAAGCAAGTTTTCCAGATTATTCTCTTTATCAGCTACTGCAAATTAAAAGCAAAGGGGAAGAAAAAAAAATTAAAAATTGCTGCTACAGAGAATTACAAACCTATGGTCACCGTGTCCTGCTTCTCTTTTGCCTACTTGCCTCTAAATTCTGATGAGACCACGAGAGAAAAAACACCCTTCACACACCAAAAAGGAACTAGATGTGCCTATCTGATAAAATGCTAATGTAAAGCCAAATGCACCATGGATGATAAGCTTACTTCCAGAAGGGGGTCAGGTCTACATCAGATCCAAAAGTAAAGGTTCCCAACCTAACATTTCCTAAACATCTGATGAGGCAAACATGAGAAGAAGCAAAATTTAGATCCCTCTGAGATTTAAATAACAGAAGAAGGCAAAAATCACAGTTTGTTAAAGAAATGCTGAGGAATTTGACAGAAAAGACAAAAACATCTACTTATTGCTTCAGCTGTATTTACATAATTCTTTTTCTGTATATGTAAAAAAAAAAAATAACTACATGACCTCTTCTCAGGATTTTTTACATGCTTACTCAGAGTAGTCCTTGGGAGTCATATTGAGCTAGAAGGTATTAAAAAACATAACAAAACCACAGAATCATGCTAGACATGAAGCACCAAATTCTATTCCCTCATAAAACACTAAATCTTCAACAAAAAATCATAAGAAACTTTACAGTTCACAGAAGATTAACCTAAGTGAACATTAAACACTGGGACAAATAATTGTTAAACAAATGAATCAAACTTGAAATTTCCCCCAGAAAATGAAGATGAATTCTAATAGTCTGAAGGGCACTGTCAAGAATTTTTATAAACCTATATAATGAAACGAGAAGTGGTAGTTCCTTAATAAATGTTTCTTTCATCAAGCACTGTACTCTTGTACAGTGAGGATGCACCTCAAGAGACGTAGTTGAAGCTTTTTTGGTGTATTTCCTTTCCATACCTCTTCTGTAGCCTCCTTATAAAACCATCTGGATACATCTGTTAGCAACATGTCTATGACTGGCTTATAAGCAATTAAAAAGTGGCCAAATCAACAGATTTTTGTATAGCAAATCTTGTTATATTGCAACACATTTGCTTAGAAAACGAAGCAAAATGGTAAGATAAGAGTACAGCAAAGCATAATATAGTAACAAGAAGTGTTAAAAAATTACAGTGAATAATTACAAAAAATAATGAAGGCTATGATATGTAAGTGAATGCAATTTTAATACATCATGTGTATAGCTCAGCATACCTATGCAAATGTTTATCTTCTTCTGTGCCTCTGATACTGAGCAGATGCACGTTTTCAGCTCTAAGTAGGCAGCTTGATTCTGGCACTAACTTGTAACGTTCTGGAACTTAATAGCTCTTGGGAAGGAGGAGAAAACAATACCATCAGCTATCATTGGCCCACGAATAACCTCATCTGGCAAAGTCACGAACAGTTGAGTTCAACAGAAAGATAATTTGTTTTTTAAACACTTGTATAGTCAATTGGAAGTTCCACGCAGGATTCATTAGACAGATAAAGATCTAAAAATTGGCATTTTGAAATAGAAAATAAATGTCTTATTTGGAAGAGTTAACTTCATTTTCAAGATGAAGCATAGATTAGTATGTTCTCATCCAGCAAAAGAGGAGCAGAAACTGCAGGAATCATATTAGGAGAGAAAGAGACAAATCAGCACTTCCACCATATCTTTTTCCACCAGACGAGATTTTAGAAGCCACAAAACCTGACAAGCTCTAGTCAGAGCCGAGGCATTACTGAAATAGAAAGGCACATGGGGAGTGCTCAGTACTTCTAACCTAAATCCCCCCTCTGGAAAAAGGATTTACTAGCAAAGTATGTTCTTGGCAGTGGACAAACTGCATGACCTGTTTCCAAAGTCAAGTCCGTTCTTTCCTCTAGAGCCTACATAATGTAAAAGAACACATGTGCCATCTGGTTAGGGTTAGTGTCGAAAGAGAAAGCACAGAGACCCAGTGTTTGTGGGGCTGCAAAGGAGCTGCCAAAGGAAGGTGAGGGCCACCAAAACCTTTCAGTCCCACACCCTTTTTTGTTGGAACCATAGTTGCAGCCCTGTGCTGTCATTTCCATCTTCCATATATAATTGCCAAAACAGATCAAGAAAAGATGGAAAAAAATAATAACTTTGTGACCTGCCCTTATAAGAATTGGAGCTGCAGTTCTGTTCAAGTTACCACCATAGCATTGTACCTATGGCAACTAAAGTCTCAATGACCTGCTCAGACTACAACTCTATAAAATGAAAGTTTAAAAACTTCTGTTGAACTATACGGGTGACTGTTAAAAGCAACCAGGTTTTCCACCACAACATGTCAAGATCACCTACCTGACTTTCAAATTCCTCAGCCATTAGAATTAGAGTATCTGTTTTGCTTTACCTAGATTATCCCAACTCTGCTCCAAAGACTGCTTAGTAAAACCAGCAGTACAGGTGTGGTCCTACCAAAAAACCACAATATTAGGAGGAGGGCTGAAGACATTTTAAAATTTGTTAAGTCCAGAAACCTTGAACAATGCAGTCTTTAGGTGCACACAGCTGAGCTCATGGAGTAGTAGCTACTTTAGCAGTAGTAGTTTGCAGCAGTATTTAATAGGGGCTTTTTGCTTGGTTGGTTGGTTGGTTTTTCTTTCCAAGTTCAATATCTCTTCAGCTTTATCCACTTATAACTTCTTTGCCATCATCACTTAAGGCCATTTCCGTAGATTCAAGATAACAAATACACAGAATTTAAGGCCAAAAGATCTTTTTGATCTAGTCTCCTATATGTTCGTTAAGCAATCGGGTTCCACCTTACATTTCCTTCTATTAACTTTTTGTGGTTTGCCTTTTTAGAAGGAATGCTTTAGCCAAAAGCTTTGAGACTCAATTTGAAGACACTGAAGAATAGCCCATCTCCATTAGTGTCTTATCCAGATGATAAACAACAGGTGCCAAACTTTAGTGTTTTAGCTCAGATTCAGAGTGAGTTTTCGAAGATCTCCCAGTCATCACTACTCACAATGCATTGGTTTGTATTGCAGAAAAGCCTTGAAGAGTACACATTGTAGTCTTTCTGTCTGAGGCCATACTAGAAAGTGTGCTTTATTAATAGATCTTCAGGACTTGAAACCTTAGTTTCCTCTTTGATCTTGTCTTTGCATGAGGGCTGCCATTTGAGAAAGTTCAGACAACATAGTCAAAGTTTCCCTTCTCAGGTACGTAACAGTAGTTTTCTTTAATCATTATTTTCCTATGCAGTATTAAAGACACTACCACAGGTAAAGTTTTGCACCTGGGAAAAGGAAGAGCTAGATCCAGCATTTGAATAACTCTTCTCATTAGACAGATTCAAGAACAAAAAAAAGCATTTAATGCACAATGAAGATGAATGTGTTAATTGATTGGAGGTGCATTAACTTCTTATAAATACACTTTTTATGATAAAATATGGTGACATATTGATTAAGACCAATTCTAGATGAAATAGAAATAATTTACAAAAAAATTAGAAAATTCAGGTACTTTTTTGTGAACTTGCCATTTACAATATTTCTGTTTACCCTTCAATGCATGATTCCAACTGCTAATTTTCCTAAATCCTTTGAGATATTGTACAAATATCAGGACAAGGAGAGATGTACTGGTTACCAAAGCAATATGCCCATCACAGACATTGAGAACTAAGAAAAGAGCTGTAATATGCAGTGTGTTTAGGTTTTATCATTTGCCATCCCTTACGAGCAATAATACATCCTTAGGTCAAGCAAACATTAAAGAAACTAGCCACTTTGAAGACTGAGATGTTTCTGTTGAGATACCAAAGCTAGATTTCTTTTCCCTTCATGTTCCAGCCCCACAGAAATCAGAATTATTGGTTTATCTAAACTTAATCCATGATCCAATAAAACAGCCCCCACATGGAATTCAAACAAGGCTGGCAGGAATACCCAGAAATCAGACACAGGTAGTAAGAGATACTAACAGTGCAGACTCTAAATTGAAATAAGAATGGAAATAATCAAGAACTGAAATAGAAAGCAATGATTTCTTCTTGGTCCCTCACAGGGCAGGCATTACGTCCTAAGAAGGATGCTAAATGCTTATTTCACCACTGGATTGTTTCTGCACTGCCTATAAATTTGTTACTTACCCTGTTGAAAGAATAGTTTCAGACCAACTAGTCAGATCTGCAGGTGCTCATTGTATGGAGGAATACGAGTCATCTACAAGGCAGAGCCAGAAGTGCCTCTTTACAAGGTCCCATGGTAGCCAGAGAAGTTGTGCTAGAAGGGCTGGATGAGCACTGCTCCCCCGGGCTCCTCTCAGTTGCAGGTTTGAGTCAGCTGAAAGACCTGCAAAAAAAAAAAAAAAAAAACCACAGTTATCTGTTTCTCTCTTCCTTTCCTTTTCTTAACATGCAAGATCCTGCAGTACCACAGTCCATTGACAGTCTGATGAAGAGTAGAGAAAATTCCCTTTGTAGTAATGTTGCTGTTTTGTGCAATCAGCAGACCTTCTGTAAGTGAATTTAATTTAGCTCTTCAGGTCTAAATTACAGGATGTTTGTCAGAGAATGAAGAACAGCTCACAGGAGATCGCAGTCAGGCTCTCGACATATATACTCTCTGGTGATGTTTAATACAATATGATCTGATGGGCTCTGACTCCTTTTTATTCCCTGTATTTTCTCTACTGATTAAGGGTATCTGTCAGACCCGTTACACAAGAAACTGTATTCACAATTTCCCCATGATGCTTCAAGGAAATCAAAACAAAGAATACTTAGTAAAAGGTAATTTATATTACTTTAGCATTAGGTGGAAAATTAGTTCATTCGCATTCCCAAGATAAAATGCAGCTTTCTTTAAAAGTCCTAACATGCAAGTCAGCAGTGACTCAAAGAACAAAGCCTACAAAAACTGAAATGAAGTAAGCAAAGGGAATAAAGACAAGGCTTTCAGTTCCAAGACATTCAGCATTTTCGTATAGTTGGGGAGATAAGTTGTTGAACTAAGGCCTGAAACACAACAGAAGCTCTTCAGGAGAGGACAGTTTTGTCCAGAAAGGGCTCTTGCAGGATAAGGACTTTAAAATTTTCTCTTTTCCTCATTATCTGTATAATTTAGGGAAATTGAATGGCTTTTATATAAATAAATAATTTTGGTCTGACTGCTAACGCAATGATTTTATTCTGCTTAATACATGCTGACATTTCCACAGTACAAATATCATGACAAAATATTTGCCTATATGGATATTGTCAGATGCAAGCTTGATACACATTGATAGGTCACTCATTCAATTTTAGTACCCCAGCTGAAGTGGCCAAAAAGCCTTTTGGGTAAAATGCAGAACATTTGACAAGAAACACAATATTAAGTAACAGAGCAGTTCACTTGTTATTTGTTTTCATGTTTATACCCTTTTTACTTCCCTCTCTACTAGGCACAGATGTGTACTATTTATCTAGAAGGCATCATTGCAGTACTACCTTAAAGGTCAAATGCCTTTATTATATTCCCAGTACAAATGCTTAGATAGGTGTGTTCTATGTTTTAGCGACTTCCAGTTTAAACATATACATGGTAGGAAAAAGATAAGAGAACAATTGCAGGAGTCAGTGCCTTTCTTCATACAGACTTAACATGGGAGAGGCAGGGAATAAAGTACAAACAATAGCTACATTTTTAAAGATTCTGGAATTAGCTATTCTTGCCCTCCAAAGCCTCTCACCAGTCTGTCTAAAGGGGGTAATTTTAGACATCACAGAAAGTAAACAAGCAATTTCTGCCCTTGAGACACAAATAAACTGTTCTAGAGATTTCACCACATTAGACTGTAGTTGCACTACAGCTGGATTAAATATTTCAAGCCATGTCTGAACGCACTCAGTCCATTTCTAAACAGCATGAAAAATTGAAACGGTAACACTTAGTTCATTAATTCTTTATAAGTACATAACAGATGTGATTTTAGGATATGAATGAAGAATTTCACAGAGATGACCTGTTTTATCAATCTTCTCATCACAAAATCTTCCCTAACCCTCACAGCAAGAAAATATGTCACAGAAGACAACTACAAACTAGAGTTGCATTACAAGAAATATTACTGACAAAATTCAAACTGTAATGACACTGCAAATGATCATCTGTCTGTTCCAGTTATGCAACTGTTTGTTTTTTCCCTCCAAGAACTGCTAATATCAGCTAATTTGCGTAAAATTTTGAAAATGAGGAGATTATTTATAGTGCTCACTATTATTTTGTGAACTGACTACCCAGCTGTTAAATTTTTCGCTTGCGGAATTTTCATGCCATTAGAAAGGAAATACAAAGTCAACAATAGATACCTTCTACCTCTTCACCCCACACATATGAAAGTTACATAGACATGACAAGGCACACTTTGCATTTCCCACACTGATATTTTCACTTCTTTTGTATGTTATGAGTTAGAGGATAGAAGTCATTAAATTCATATATTAAGTTAATCTGCATTTCTGAATCTCCTGAAAGAGGAATAATTTTCTAAAAGGCAATCTCTAAGCCCTCTGTCACAGTCTTAACACGAATGAAGTTGTGGGTTTTTTTTTACCCTCCTGAAATGAAAAAAATATCTTTAAAGAATGCACAAGCATGTTTGGGGAATTTATATTAGTTTTCATTATTAGTCCCAAATACATAAAATCATGTTCTGTGAGAACAATTTTTAAACTAAATAACTATTGTTTTAAAGTTTACTTCTTAATAGTTCCTTCCAATTTCCCAGCACTTGCATAAGGAGAAGCAACACTCAAGATAAGGTCTATAGGAATGTTTCTTGAGGTAGGAAAAGAGCATCCCATTTCCTTGGAACTAGGTTAACTATTTTTAATTTTCTACTTTTCAAAAAACAGAAAAACAAGCATTGCAAATTAAAAGGGAGAAAGAAGTTAAAGAGTGAACTGAAGTGAGAAGTTTCAACACAACTCTGCCTACATTAGTGAGGGGGTAGAGCTCAGCTCTGGCGACTCCAGTCACTGCTTCCCCACGTTCCCTGCCTTTTTAAGGCAGACACCCGTCACACACACCTCCCTAACAGGCACAAAGGCAGTGGCATAACGCATGCCCAGGCCCACTCTGCCTATTCCATACAGCCAGCCAGGGTACATCACCTGGACCTCCCAACCCATGGTCACTTTCTTCTCCTTGAAGACAGTAACAAAACGGGCAGCTGGAGGGAGAAGACAGGAACAGTTCAGCTAGTCTCAGTAATCCTGTGTTACTGAGCCTATAACCCCCTCATCACCCCAGTATCATCTTCCACAGTCCACCTCCCTCCCCGCCACCGGCCCCATCCATAGCCCTTCCTCCCACCATCACTCCATCCCATCACCCAACACCATTCCCCTGTATAGTTCCCCACCTCAGAGGGACCAAACAGGGAGATACAACTACAGCAGGATCTCAAGATGGAGGTAGAATGACACAGCTGGTTAGTGGGATTGGAGACAAGCAGAATGAAAGATCAAAGTACAATTGCAAGAGGGTCAGGAACCACTTCGCACTGGAGAGAGATAGACTAACCACACACGAAAGTATTACAGAGGTCTTATTCCAGGTATTCTGTGGTCAAGTTAACTTCTGAGTTGATATACACTGCTTGTATACAAATAAGAAAATGTTGTTTTGTTTTTTTTTTTTATTATTTTAAATTCACCAGGAAGTGAAAAGCTAAGGCATACAAATCAAAGTGCAGCCACCATTTTAACCATTCTCATTTTCAAACACAAAGAATAGTTAAGTACCTGCTTTCTTGAGCTGTGCTCTTGATTGATGGACTACATGGATTAACAGTCTATTCTCTGTCTCTGGAAATTGAAATGTTTATTTTGCAGTAACTGTGGTTTCTAGCCTTAGTTAGAAGGCTTGGAGTGACACTTGCCCCAAATCAAATGCATCCATTTCTTCCCCTCAAATTTTCCATCTTGTTGTTGTGTAGAACTTTATTATTGCCTGCCATGTTAAGGAAGATGATGGCAAAATATGATAAATTAATTATACACAGCAAGATGCAAGATAAATAACAAAGATTACTCCCAAATAGTGTAAGTGTTCAGTGCTTACCACAGCTTTAGAGATTTCACATAGGGCTCTCTTCAATAGTTTATTGTTTTTAGGGTCACTATCAAACATAAGTTTTAGAATTGGCAGAAAGAACAGACCCCTAGCTAACACAGGAACAGTCCTGTAAAAGCATCAGTGAGGCATTAACCGGTCATATGCAATTAATAAGAGGCATGTCAAAGTGTAAACACAGGGACAAACCCAAACTATTTTTCCCCTCTCTAAAACCTTTTTCTGCTACACTTTAACATTGTCCACCACTCAGCAAAAAATAATAAGGAACAAATGTTTCTAATGAACGAACATCTCATTTTTTTTAGACCTCTAAACTTTCAGTCAGTGGTGACGGGAACCCTTCTAAGCTGACACAAGTACAGCTGGCTGCATAGAAGCCAAAAATCTTTCCGTATCTCCAGTCTTCAGCTATCCTGTCCCAGCCAAAAAAATCACATATATGACCTTGAAATAGTATCCAGATAGAAACTGCTGTTTTGGAAGAATGCTTCTTTTTGGTAATTGATCCCATACAGAGCTATGACTGACATACAAACCTAATTGCACAACCATTTATACACACTACTCGGTTTTCATTTAAAAAAAAAAAAAAATATGGTGATAATGGACTACTTCAAGATGCAGAAGAAAAAGAACACTTAGTTTAACTGCATTTAGAAAGCACTTTAAAGCCACATAATTTGTAAAACCCAACAATTTTATAACATTATCAGATCTTCAATATAGGCTATAGAATAAATAATACTTGTCAGAAAGGTTTCTGACTGCCTACATTTTCTTCAAAACATTTTATTGTATCAGTCTCTTAAAATTAACATTCCTATGGTTGTGGGGGCACCTAGTGGCAAACTAAACATGTTTACATATAAAGGAGATGATCGTCAATTATCAGAAATCTGTCTTCTTTTATTTTTGGAGAACTGTTCTCTTACTTGCATAAAAAAACCTCATCTGTGTAAGATTAACTTCAACATAAAGCAACATAAAGAAATAACAACTGAACATAACACATCGGCAATTCCACTGACTCCCTCCTCCCTTCTCCACTACCCAGACTGACATGTGTCTACAGGAGCTGAAAAATAGATCTTGAAAATAAGCTCCTTTTTATCCTGTATGCCCTGCCAGAGCCCATTACTCACTGAGCAGCTTCTTTTAGATATTCCACACAAGGAGGCTTTAATGTTTAGAACTAAACTTACTTACCTGAAGATATCTTATGTTACACTGGATTTTGATTTAGCAGAGGAACATGACAATGTAGCAAAGTCACAATACAAGCAGAACATAGTAATGCAACATACTGTTGGATCACAACACAAATATGATTTCTATTACTGGTCTTGATATGTTCCTGCTACAGCACTGGGTATCCCCAGTCACCAGAAAGGAATACTTAAGTTGAATCCAGCTCAAGCCCATTGCTATCCTCAAAGTTCATCCTGTTGGCTGTTCAGTTTTTATACTCTATTGAGTAACTTGCACACTTCCTCCACGCTGGTCTGGTTAGCTCAGGAAAACATTCATGTTCTTGACTAACTTGGGAAGAAAAATAAATAAAATAAATAAAATTTTTAAAAAAATCAATTACACGACCAGTTGATCCACTCAACCGATACAGCCAGCTGATCTAAAACAAAGCCCAGCCTCCAGTCCCCTTGGCATTGACCTAAAATCAGCTTTCTTTGCAATAGCTGTCATCACTCCTTGCTTTTTTCCCCCTGAGCTACATGAGCCGATTGCCTGTGCCCACCTCCTCCGAGCAGCCTTCCACTGGCTGGGCGGGGGGGGGTGTTGATCAGTCACACCACCATCTCTTTTTCCTTGCCTCCATCAGAGAGGGACCATGCAGGGACAGATTGCCAATTATGTCAAAGCTGTGCTTGGATACAGTGAGGAGGAGACCATCTGGAAAACAGTTTCCGCTCCTTCATCCCAAGCTGTGCAACATAAGATATGCAATAGTTACAAAGGTCAGAAGAGTTTTTCATTTGCAAAAGTTTCCTATAATCAAACACCTTGGTCACAACAAAAAAAAAATGGGTTTTCAGAATAAACTGCTTTTAGTCTTCTCCTGTGATGAAAGAATATCTTTGCTGCCTAGATGAGAGCCCATTTTGAGTATCCTAGGCAATACAAAGGACCTCCATCTGTATTTGAGCTATCACTCAATTTTCCTCTTAATCATATTAGCATAAGGTATTTTTTTCTGGCATCTCAACACTATGTTTCCACAGAAGTTATTCACAAATTTAGATTTTATAAACTGTTTCCTTATTTAAAAAATTAAACATTTTATGTGAACAGAGAATGCCACTCTGTAGGTTTTATCTTTTGTTTCTTCAATTCAAACTCTACCTGCAGTTTTCCAATAAGCCTCCTAAGCTGTCTTCCTTAAGGCTTTCTCCCTGACCAGTTGCCCAGATTCTTCTGGCAAATTGTTTTTCCTTTCCTTGTTTCTGCCCAAGACCCATATGAAGAAAAACATCCAGGGCTTCTTCAGGCAGTCTGGCTAAGCCTTCATTCTACAGAGCAAAATCCCATTGTTTCCCAGAGAGGCATCATATAGGGATGTTTTACTTGCTCCTCACATAGTCCTCAGCAGTAAATTTTGGCCTGCAAATTATTTGGCAGCACATTCTGGGTGCCAAAGACACTGAAACTTCAAGTATTAACATTTTACCAACAGCTCTCCAACTGCTCAGAAGCCTCACGCTCCAACCATATCATTACAGCACTAAGTAATGAATATCAGCTTAACCAGCTTTTTTGGTTGCCCTTTTTTTNTCTTTTTTTACTTAGATATATCCAGTAACAAGTAATACATCCAATCCAGCCCCACTGGGCTGTGCAGATTAGATTGTGAACAGAGCCTTCAAGGCTAGTAATATGCACTACAGCTGCTCTCTAGGGAATCAGAGAAACAGAAAAACCAAAAAAAATGCAGATTTTTCCATGGGAATACAGCACAGTTTTAGCGAGTTCAGGAATAGAAAAGACAAGATAAAATTACAGTCTTAATCCAAATACATACCTATCATATGATCCTGTCCTAATACCACCCAGCAGCCACAGAGCTCTGGCCACTCAACCTGCTCCTCACAAGCAAGAAGGAACACTAATCCTGCTATCCTCAATTACCTCATGTAGCTCAGTCGCCAACATCATTTTGACTAACAACTCTTATCAGCTGGATCTCATCATCAGCTACATAGAAAGTTCACTGAACTCATTACAGAGAGTAGATAGGAATCACTTGTTCATCTTTATGTCACAGTACAGACATTTTGTACAACTATGTTGTTGCATTGTAAGTTCATCTCTCCAGAAAACTGCACGTTTTCACATGTCTCTCTTAAACCTGCTTTATCAAAGAAGCCTTTTCATCAAAGAGCTAGCAGCATTCATCAATGTATGGAAACCATTGATTCTTTTGTTAAATTACTCTATGAAAACTGTCTCTCACTATTATAATGAAGCATTATGGAGTGACTATAAAACAATGAGGAGTGAACTGCCCCCTGAGTCTCTGGTGCGGTCTTCCAGCTTTATCTAGGACCTTTCTAGAAAAACTAACTATGCTTAAGACTGCTTAAAATCACAGAGTCTTTTTCAGCCTACTTTAGGCTAGCATAATTGAGTAAACCTATTAACATAAACAAACACAGGAAGAGATCAGTCAATTAGTCAACCTGATTTTCACTGCTTATACAGCTGTAAGGCAATAATTTCCATGCATGGATGAAATAACTAAGATATGCTCAGACAGAGAGGGACAGCCATAAATATACAAAATACAAATATTTGTGTGAAGATTTTACTTTAGTTTATATGTATAAAGACATTGCATTGCCCACCTGTGGCAACTAAACTCTTTTTATTGTACCACTACTGCAGTGTTGAAAAGACAATACTATTAGTTTGTCAAAGTGATCTGAAAAATACTTGCTGTACAATTTAAATGTTGAAATTAACTCTTCCCAGATTATTTGCATCAGAGATGGTATCTTTTCACAATGGTAACAGAAAAGGGAAGGATCACTTTTATCTACAATGATGCACAAGTGTGGAAAATTACAGGAAAGAAAAGTATAAAACAGATGAACAAACTTAGAAAATCTGATGACATACTACAGAATTTTCAAAAGTATCCACAGGACATCTTTCCAGTATTGCTAATGAGTATTTTGTCATTGTTACATTTTCATCTCTCCTCGCCCATTTCCAGATAACTTTTCTCTGTTTAACTGAAATATCTCCTATATACCCTCTGCAATGGACTCATGCTATGATCTTATCGTTGCAATACAGAAAGCATACATGACAAAGTTGACTTTCGTCACCCAAGACTAGTATACCATGAATTCTGAAAACCACAGAGCAATAAGGAGTCCTACTAAGACCTCTTTTCAGCACTGAGGAGCTATTCTGGTGTGTTCATTCACACATGGATCAGGTCATGTCCTAGAATGGCCTCAAACAGATGTTAGATCTTGCTCGTCTGTATTTATTGTTAGACCAGAAACTCCAGCTTAAGATCATCCATATCAGAACATAATAAGTACTTTCCAGGGTCAGGCAATTTGTCCACCTAGCACAGTACTCTGTCTCAGACTAGAGTGGCAACAAGATATGTTACTTTGGGGGAGAAGACAAGCCTGAATGTTTTCTTACACCTCTTTCCCCTTTACTTTCCCAGCATCTGCAGCTACTGTATTTGTGATACTAGAGGGTGCATCCTTGTCTTTTCTCTTGTTTTCTATTAGTAGAACTCTTTTCTATGAATCTGCTTAATTCATTTTTGAACCTGATGATACCCTCTGCTTCTACAACCTCCTGTGGTAGCAACATTTAGAGGCTCAATGCCTAGTGTATACAGAAATAGTTTCTTCCACCTGTTCAAATCAACCTTTTCTATTTTCAGGTGCCCTTTAATTCTTGAAATATAGGATTTAGTGAATAACAGCTCCAAATTCAACTTCCTCCTCAGCCTTCTCTAAGCTGAGAGGTCCCTCATTACGCAGCTGTTCTATCCCATTGATGGTTCCAGTTGCCTTTTTTCTAACTCTTCTTGTCTCCTTATGGCACTTCAATTCTGCCTTGGTCTTCATGTCCTTCCTGATGATGTCCAACATCTCGTTGACCATTTTGGTTGCTACTGCATGTTAAGGCAATGATTTCAGAGGACGGTCAAGAATTACTCTAAGATCTCATTCCTGAACTGTAAACACCAATCCCAAATTTAATGCTGTGTTAACCTGAATGCATTCCTTACCTTACAGTAGTAAAACTACTAGCTCAGCTGCCACCTTTTGTCCAGTCTCTCAGTTTTAGAACATCCTACTTGAAGCCCTTGCCACTGGTATGGCATTTGGCTGCCCAACACAGTATCTATTGAGCTTTATGCAATAAATGTAGCAGCTTTCACTCTGCTGGAGGAATTCTACCTGCATATTGAACTAAAAATTTATTGGGTTTTGGAAGTTTATATTAATTTAATTTCTCTTTTGAAGCAATGCTTAGGATTGCTCTTCTCTAACCCAGCTCTACGCTTATTAGTCTAGCTACCAATACATGAGAAATATCCAGGCATATCAAGATAACAGGAATAGGCTGACCTGATACACTCTGTACCTTCACCAGTATGTACTCCCAGTGCAAACTGCCCTTTTGATTGCCTGATAGTCATTAAGTTGCTGCCCTTTATCCTCACCTGGACATGGTAAGGCTTCATCCCATTTGAAGGGTCTTTATAAGCCTGTTCACACCCTTTTTGCCATAGACTTGAGAGGCAGGCATGCAGCAAGCCTTCAGCTGTCTCCCTCTAGCAAACTTGCCAACTGCTCTTCCAGATTGCAGGACTGCTACCAAAGAAATGTCCTCTGCTCTCAGGAGCTAAACACTCCGTGAGCTTCCCCATCCTCCAAACCAAGGGGTTCTTCCTTCTGCCCTTCCTGAGCAAAGCTGCTGCGCAGACTGCCCTGTTAGCTGCGTTCTCATTGTCACTCAGCTACTGCTTTTTATTGTCGCCTGAACAAGCTAAATATTTCCCCTTAGAGGGTTCATTAACTCAGAAGCAGGGGAGCACAGTTCCAGCTATCTCTCATCTTACATAAACATCTGCCAAAAAATGATCACAGTTTTGCCATTTAAATTAATCATCACTTTACATTTAACATAATTAACACAGATAACATGCAATCTACAGCCAGAAGAAGAGCTGACATTTCTGCTTCCATATTTTCCTTTCTGGGCTGAGTTAAGCATCACCCACAAACAGCCTGCCCCATTTTGAAATGTCTTTCAGATTAACACAGTTCATTCTGTAGGGTTTGTCTATGTGATCATAACATAACTGTTGAGAGTTTCCCCCAGGTTGATGTCAGTCAGGTGCCAGCCTTTTCGTCTTTCTTTTACTTCCCTTCTCCCACCAACACAGACCTTTTCTATTCAGCAAAGATCCAAAGTCCACCAGGCTGTAAGTCTGTGGGCCTGTGTACCATACTGTCTTCTACTTATAGCACCTTTTCCTCCTGGCACTGTGCATGCCTGGAAACAGACAGAATCTAAGATGCAGAAAGCAAATGTGCAAAGACTGAAAAGTATTATTTCAGGGAAGAAGTAGGGAGTGTGAAATAAGATCCCTTTGATTTAAGCACATTATGGGAGTACTGGTACATTCACAGAAAACTGTACCATCAACAGTGCAACCTGGGAGCAGAAAATGAAAACTCGTAACAAAAGATACTATCCCAAGAAAGTTTTCTGTAAATGCAGACCAAAGGAAGATTATGAATTGACAAAGACACATTTTACTGAAAGAGGATTAGAAATATCAGGTTGGCCAAAGCACATATTCATATCCAGAGAAGTCTGCAGTCAGTCATGAAAAAGGTGTGTATGTGTCTGACAGAGGAAGAACGTGCTTCCAGTTTCTTGCTTATATTCTGTTTCTGTCAAAAACTTAAACACCCAGAGGGATAGTTACTGGGTTGCGAATGAAGAAAAAAGGACAAGAGTTGCCTCAATTTGAAACCACCTGAGATTTTCCTGGGACAGATTTTGTAAAATTTTAATGTGAGGATTTCTCTAGACTAAGTCTGCCATTAAACTTTCTCACCCCACCAAAAAGGTGCAGGTTGGGACATAATCTGCTACAAGAGAGTAAAGGTAAAATGTTAACCCTCAGGTCTTTAATTTGCTGATGTTTAATGCCATCCCTACCTGTTTTCCTAACTGTAGTACAGAGAACTATTTAAAATGATATGGTTAAACTTGCATATGTGCATACGCTATTAGAATTTATGCCATTTTGTGAAAGTTATAAAGTCTAAATGGAATTATATTATTCATAGATGTTAAAAGAGCAACACATAACCTTTAACTTAGAAGTGCCTTAGTAAAAAAGGTGTCTTATTAAGGATACAGTTTTCACTAATTTAGGTGAAAAGGGAGGCAGGAGGTGAGAAAAAATAAGTGGTGATTTTTTTTCCAGTAAATATTATATTTTCAAAGAAAAATGAACCAACCAGTTTCATTTTTAAAAAATGAGTATATCTATAGATTATTTTTTTTGTTTTTCAACTCATTTTGAAATAAAGCAACTCTCAAAGTAAGATATTTTATTTTGTTCAAAAATATCATTTCATCATGAAACAAAACTGTGACAAGTCTTACTAACAAAGGCCTGGATCCTGCAAAGATTTATGTACATGCTTACAGTTACAACATTTGGCTATTCTCATTGACTTTGATAAACCTTTTCAATATCCAAGATTTTCTGTGTCTACACAGAGTATATATTTCTGTGCGTGTGTAAACTTCCTCTTCTTACATTTTTAAACTTGCTGCCTCTCTCTAATGTTGAGCTTTCCAATTCTGAAGCTTCATTTTGTTTCTCCCCCATAAAATATTTCCAGAAGACCTTATATAAATCAGAGAAGTAGCTGGCAAACAAAGATAATTTCTCTAACAATGACATGATCTAAGAATACTACTATTAGCAATACCAATAGGATGAAACAATGTCTTTATGAGTAAATTCAGCGGTCTAATCATTCTGTCTCAGACCAAAAGCTATAGCCTCCTTAATTATTTATAAAACAAACACAAAACCAAACAGAAAGATTTTTGCCCTTGCTTTTGCAGTAAAAAATATAGACAAAAAAAGTAAGTATCTGACTTATATTTCAGATATATATTAGCTTTCTTTAAAAAGCTGTTTTCATGTAACTCACATGGCATTTGTGAGTAACAAAATAATTAGTATGCCGATTTTCAGAAAAAAATAATAAAGTGTTTTAATAATATCCCATTTTTCCACTTAAACACACTTTTGGCAAGATTCCTCCACTCAGCAAAAAAAAAAAGAAAGAGCACAAGATACAGTAAGGTTCATAATTTATGCTAGGAGTTACAGACACTGTAGTTTAGTGTATTCTTCATTCATATAGTTTATCATTAAGAAAGAACTGATAACCAACATTTTCTTATAACTTATTCAAATTTTTGTGGTTATGCTTTAGTTCAGAACACCTCACTATCATACGACTTCTGTCTTATAATAGTCCTTTATTAGATTTCCTCTTCAGCCATTGCTGTTCTTAATTCCAGTTTTATGGTTTGTTCTCAGGTTGTATGAATGAGAGACTTCATACCACATATAAGTGAAAAAAAGAACATGCAAACATGTGGAAAAAAAGCTTCAAGCTGAGACCAAAAACATGAGAGGATCTAAAATGTCATTTTTAGATTGCATTACATACCTACTTTTTTTAATTCTTGGTCTGACATGCAAATTCCTTATCATTTATGCATAATACAACAGAACTTCTCATATGAAACATAAAATACAGACAAAAGATTCCCCCTTAAATGTTCAAGATCAAAATTGTAAAGGTTTAGCAGTAAGAGCATTAACACTTTTTAAAGACTCTTCCTTACTTAAGTTCCATTTAAAGACTTTTCACCACTTCCATATTGAGAAGCCTGTCCTTTGAAGTTTTTAACTGGTCAATACAAAAGCACAGGTAGTTGAAAATAAAAATATGTATTATAGTATAGCACATCTTGTATTCTTTGCTACTCGAGGTATCATTGTGGAACTTATCTTCTCTTGATCCAAATTTCTTCTATATAACAATAATAACACTACCCTAAGGATTCACAGAAATGGTTGTATTTGTCATCTTCTTAGGTAAAGATATTCCTATTTCTTTCTTTTTTATTTTTATATTATACTTTATTTCATTCAAGCTGGTTGATTCCACATCTTCTTCTTTTGAGACAGAAGGGATATCACAACTGTGTCATTTCTGCCAGTGAAAGCCTTTAAGAGGGGAAGGTCTGTTCACTATTTGCTTTATTAACAATTTTTGTGGGTTATTTATGGATGAGGAAGTTGTCAGACAGAATTACAGATTTTATTGCAACCATTGTCAGCTACTGCAATGGATCTCATGACAGTATCAGTTGAAGAAATTTTTAGGAATTTGCACAGCTGCAGTGAGTCAGTTGAGCTCAGGTTACAACGTGATAATAACTAGATGTTTATTTTAATCACTAGCCCCACATACACACTGTGGGATCTGAGCATAAAACTATAGCTGATTGAGAACAGATGAAATTCACTGGCTGATGAGCAGGGTCACAGTGGCAGTAGTTACAGTCATATCAGTTCTCAAAAGTTATGATTTATAGACATCTAATTATTTTCAGTGGAGGTGCAGACTTAAGCACAGTAAATTGAAACTGACTGACAGTTACTTTGCTCTGTAAGTTGCCCGTTATATGCTTTGAACATGGTCTGTGATTCCAGTCAGAAAGCACTAGTAGTGCGTAGACAAGACGACAACCAAAAACCCCATTGTTACTTTCGCAGTACCGTAATTTGGACAGCTAGGATACGCTAAAGAGACTTAACCTCTAAGAAGGTATGATTACAGCTAATATCTGCAGGGAAGAGGCAAGAGTCCTCATTCTTCATTTGCTGGATGCAAAGTTGGAATGGTGTAAATACTTTTTAAAATAGTAAATGATTACATCTCATTTTTTCAAATTGTACTGCAATGACTTGGTTATATAGAAAATCATTCTGCTTCTGTATTCAGGCTTATAACTGTCTATTTTATCCAGAATATTATACCCACACAGAAATTTTAAGAGAATAAAGGAGGAGGGGGCAGAGGAGGTTTGTTTTCTTTTTATTTATTTCAGTAGCATTTGACAATTCACTGGGCTGTTTTTTTATGTACTAGACTTTGCAGACCATGTCAAGGCAGCTTGCAGACAACTCATTTTTTATTTAGGAAATGTATGCTTAATGGCTTTAGTGTCTGAAGTTTCATCTGAATCAAATTTTGTGTAGTGCCAGCTTTGGTTTCATTTCATTTGGAATCTGGCAGAAAAGAAGTCACAGAAGGGAAAACAACAAAACCCCACATTCCTTGTTTATGTCCTTTCCCCCAGCCGCAGTTGAGGCATACTATGAATTAATTATGAGTCCATATGAAGCCAATACCTTGGTGACTCAGGTTTTTATGTGTTTTGATGTTTTATTACAATATTATATTCAGTGATTGTATTTCCCTTGTTTTTGCTTACATTCAGAGTTGCAAAGATCTATGGGCATGTGTTTCTCACGGTTTTTTTAAACAGATGAGTTATCTGAATGTGTTTAATTTTAGTGTTTAATATGTTTGTTTGGTACGTATTCAAGTAGTTGCTCTGAAAAGAAAAAAATTAATACAAAAGGGGAATGCTGAATAGCTTATTTAGGTCTAAGAATTGCTATTCCCCTAGAGGTCCAAATGAGCCATGGGAATTAATACTTTCTTTAGTTCTGGAAATAAATACAGACCTGTGACATTAATTATGGATGTGTCTTTATGGAAAGTATGGATCAAAAGAGAGTATACACAAATAATTATACAGCAAATGTATTCAATACTGTCCCAGAAACAGATGGAAATCACATTGTAACCTCACAAAAGAATGGCAAATAATTAGAAAGTTACTGTTATAAAGGAACATGAATCATTGAATAAATGATCACAGAGCTACAATGTTTTTTGCAATACAGTCAAATACCAGAGACCTGTGTCCAAGAGCTCAGATGCAGGTTACATCCTTAGCATACAGGTCTATTGACTCAGAAGGGTTTCAACAGTCTTGTAAATAATTACCTCTTGACTTTCCAAAACATCTTCTAAAAGAGGTAACAATAACCTTACAAGATGCAAAACAGGAATATTGAGTTTGCGTGGGAAATGAAGTCATGTCTCTGCAACATCAGACACTGTTTGGATTGTCTACCATGTCTCACACAATCAGTTCCTCCTACATGGACGGTGATTGTGGTGTATGAGGACACGAACTCCGGCTGTGATAAGCATGAAATTGTTTATTGCTTCTCAAGCCTTGGCTTTTATATCCGAGCTCTAAAACTTCCCATGCACCTGCTAGGCAAGTAAACGCATATTTCAGATCACTAACCCAGTCGCCTTATTCAGTTCCCGCTAAGATAAGTACACGAAGCTCTTTTCTTGTTCCA
>VWZL01001974.1:0-15501 GCA_013396915.1 Stercorarius parasiticus
TTCTGTGATTCTGTGATTTAATCTTCATGTAACATTAATTCCCTCGAGGCAAATGACTGAAATGTCAACTACTTTAAGGACATATTGTTCCTGTAATGGAGTAGGGCTCCTTTAAATGAAGTTGAGCCAGAGCAGAATAGCTGTGATTTAAGTTTCTAGTTGTTGTGGTTTTGGCCAAATCAGCCAACGGCTGGCGACAGATGTTCCCCCCCCAGCCTCTCGTGCACGCAGAGGAGGAGGAGAGATAAAGAGAGATTTACAGGTTTAGAAGAAACTAAACTACTTTAATGAAATATTAATAATAAGATAAAAAGGAAAATAATGAAATAGATACAGCATATAAAAAAACGTATTAAGCTCCCAGGATGATGTCACTGGCAGGCACTGGGGAAGTCCCAGGCTGGACTCGGCGATGGGTGGGAACCGGGTTCCAGGGCTGGAGTCAGGAACACACCGATTGGGATCAAAGGCAGATGAACAGACAGGATCCTCCTTGGATATCACCACTGAAGGAAGAGAGCTGACCCTTTGATCCCTCAGCTTTTACACTGAGCATGGGGCAGATGGCATGGAATACCCCTGTTGGTCAATTTTGGGTCACCCCTGCAGGTGGGACCCCTCTACCCTTTGCGCTTCCAACACTCCAACGGGGCAAATAACGGAATTAGCTGACCGTGGTTGTTATAGCAATAAGTATAAGCAAGAGCCTCTCTGCATACCATTCCTTGGCACTAACTGTCTTATCTCTCTGAACGAACCATTTCAGACACAACATACTGTTAATTTCAGAGAGTTAGAAGAGGCCTAGCTAAGAACTAAAATTACTGAACAGAAAGTTGGTTCTGTTTTACCTCAAAACAGGACACTAGCACATGAGGTTGGTTTGGAGCTGGGAATTAAATTCCGTGTTTTACATTTGCTGTCATTGGACATCTTAGGTTGTTTTAAGGAAATGGGGATAAGAGGCAGAACAAAACTGAAGCAGATGGTGCATTCACCAGCAAATACCAAATACAGAAAAATGGGAACATTCCAACTCGCTGTAGTGGGAAAGCTTTTAGCAATAATCTTCGTAAGCCTTTGAGTCCTGGTACTGACTAGGGCAGTAATAATAGTAATTATTATTGGCAATTGCACTGGCAGGGGAAGGGAAGACTCACCTCCCGTTATCTGCATCAGCAAGTGACCCTAACAGAACGTATTATCAGGCATGTGTTCCTGTGCAACCTGCTCTGGGTGACCCTGCTGTGGCACGGGGTTGGACTAGATGATCTCCAGAGGTCCCTGCCAACCCGGCCATTCTGTGATTCTGTGTGTGTGCAATAGCTGCCTCATGGATTCATGATATGACAACATGGTACTCACAGGCAATTTACTGAAAGTAGAAAGGGGACTCCAGAAGCAGGCAGTGATCAATTTTTCAGACACTTTCGGCCACCTTTTCTCAGCTGAATCAATTATAGATTAGCTGGAGTTTGCCAGACTAATATTTACTAATATTTACTAATATTTACATTTTTTTAATTTATTTATTCGATGATGTTTCAGTAGAATCTCTGACATCTTTCCCTGTCTTGTTTCCCCTACCTCTTTCATGCTCCTGTTTTACCATGAAATTACTCCCATCCCCCCAAAAGTTGCTTTCTCTCTTCAGCAGCCTTGCTTAATTGGAGACGCCTCATGTTTGCATATAAAAATATGTGAAATGAAAGCTGCCAATACTGAAGGGTTTGTTTAGTCTCGGAAGCTTGGTAACATCATAATTTCTTTGTGCAGAAATGTAAAGACACACTACTCTCTGGAGGTCATAGGACCTTATAAGAAAGAATAACCTCTCAGAATACTTGGTTGGTCTTCTTAGTGCCAGGAGAAGCCTAGTTATGATGTGCCTGAAGGTGAATGCCACATTACTACCCTCCCATCCCCCTCCCCCGTAAAAGATCTGTTGGAAAGGAGGTCAGCTTTTGGTGGTATGGTATTATGAGAAATGCAACGGTGAGAGTAACCATGCAAATGTTTTGGAGGGGTTTTTTTAGTATATATTTCTGGCACTTCAATAAGAATAGTCAAACTGTTTTTTAAGTTGTAAATGCAGGAGGATTTTTTTTTCAAGGAGAAGGAAAATACTAACATGGCAGTCCTATTATCATGAAGATTCAAGAATGGAGTAGTCTAGCGAAGCTCTCTTTTGTTGCATGTGAGTCCTACCTTTTTTGCAGGTTTAAAAAAAGGAACTTTAGTTCAAATTCTTATTTTTTTCTTCTACTAATCAGGCTATTTTTCTCTGATCTTAGGGGCCTTCCCTTCCAGAGAGTATTCTGTAAGCGAGGGAGGGAAGAGTTGTCCTTGCCAGTAAATCCCAAGAAGAGATTAAAACATCGGTGGTAGTGTTCTCTACTTTTTACCACACTTTTCTGTATTTGGTATCCCCTTTCTCCCCAAGAATGCCTCTCAAAACTTTATCTATCTCAAAACCTACAGTTAAGTGAAAATTCAGATATCCTGACTGAAGATCTTGATCTGAATTGATTTCTGGAGGACTCTTCTCTGATTTATACATTGGGAGTGTGAAGCCCTGCAAAAGGGCTTAAATTTTTGAAAGATCAAAATCTGCTTTCAGTTCATTATGTGGTTTAACCATACCATTCAGTTCATAGTATTTCCTTGTACTAGCACTGTGAAAACTAAGCCATAATGAGCATACTACAGCTCTAGGCCCTTTGTGCTAGGCACACCTGGTGTTTCTAGGACATGCAACTGCATAATTTGTGGAGGCCTGGGCTGTTTTGGTTTGGCATTTGGTCATACGCTGGTTTGTCTGATCTGATCCTGGATCAGACTCTGATCCTGGAACTGAGCACTAGCTGCACACACTGGAGCCAGGGCACCCTTCTGCTGCCTCTAGTAGGTTATATTTGTTCCTGGGATATCGTAAAGCAGTATCTCTCATCCTTTTTTTCTGGAGTCTGGCTTCAATGTTAGTACTCCACAACTTTATCCTTAAGCTAAGCAATGTGAACAATTCCTTTTCAACACAAACAGCCCTCCACCTAGTTCAGGAAGTTCATAGTTTAATTTCAACACTACTTATAATGCACTCATATGTGAACTCTTCTAGTGAAGTATATAACTCTTCTAGTGAAGTACAAGAAGTACTTTGCAATAAAGTAGCCTAAAAGGCTCATTCTCACCCACAAACTAACCTGTAGGTCTCCCCTCGCCATCTAGGTACCCACCTCTGTTTTTACTGAGGTCTGTTCCTGCCTTCTTTGGTCATGTGTGCTAGGTCTGTTGCTTGGTATTACTTTTCTTCTTCCTAAAGTTCATCATTCCAGACCCCCTATATCATGTCATTAATCACAAAGATCCCCATCACCAGTACAGCAGGCACCTTCTTTGCCAGTCTCCTGTAGTAAATAAGGATTATTTAGCATTCCACTGATTTATTTGGGTAACATTTATTTGAGAGATGTGGTCTGACCATCTTTCACAGCACAGGCTCAGTTTTATCCACTACCAGGTGGGACTTTCTCATTGTATTTGGGGCAAGGCTCAATAACCCCAGGGCATTCATACATGTCGGTCTCATTGGTCTTTGGCATTAACTTAGTTTAAACTTAACTCTGGCATTAAACTTAGTTAAACAAGGATTTCACTTTATGAAATCCTAATGGAAAGACAGATTAAGTGATACGAGGTGATGCTTTTTCCTGCAGCCCATTCTTCCCTTCACCACTGTTTTGAGTGGTACCTGGGTAGCTGGAATATAGGAGTTGCTGGAGTATATCTAGAAACTGGCAGCACATAACTATGATGTAGGCAATCCTGCTTGAAGTTGTGGTATCTAATGCAATCCTAGTGGAGCTGCCTGCTAGAATTTACATTCAACTGGCATAAAGGAATCCCAAAAAACTAATTCAGTTTTAGAGTTCCACACAGCAAATACCTACAATTATAGATCTATTCTACTACCTTCGTCTTCCAAATTGAAGAAACTCTGAACAAAAATGCCTACAAGTGTTCTCAAAGGATTTGCCTGACACTGTCTATAGTTGCAGAGATCACATGAGATTAGATGTGGGGCACTACTATGTTACAAAGCATATTGCCATTGAAATAGAGACTGTCACCATCTGAGAGGTTATCTCCTAAGGACTGTGACACATCCATCTTTTAGGGGGGTGAGGTAAAATAGGGATTCCTGCAACGGGAAGGTGGGCTACCTACTCTTCCACAACAGACAGATGCGGCAACATGCAGCAATCTTGCTCCCTTTTCCTTTCTCTTTGTCAGGGGGAAATCAACCTACTTGTATATCCCCTTTTGACAGTTCTCAGGTTCTCTTAGTCCTGCTTGGACTCCTGAATCTCTGTGGTACAAATGGAGAGTAATATAGCCTTGCTACTGTCCTTCGAAGGGCTTCTTTGACTTCCTTGTTCCTCAGGCTATAAATCACAGGGTTCAGCATGGGAATTGCCAGACTATAAAACACAGAGATGATCTTGTCGTGCTCCACAGAGTACTTTGAACTGGGCCGTAAGTACATGAAGGAGCCTGTCCCATAGAACATGGTGACAGCAGTCAAGTGGGAAGCACAGGTGGAGAAGGCTTTGCGTCTGCCTTTGGTGGACTTAATCTTGTGGATGGTAAGCCCAATGCAGATGTAAGAGATGAGAATGAGGAGCATGGTTGAGATGACGAGTACAGTAGCACAGGTGAAATGGACCAGGTCAGTGATGTAAGTGTCAGAGCAGGAGAGCTTCAGGATTGGAGGCACATCGCAGAAGAAATGATTGATGATGTTGGAATTGCAGAAGGACAGGTGGAATATAAAAAAAGTCTGAATAGTTGCATTCATGCAGCTCATGAAGTAGGAGCTGCACACAAGGAGCACACAGAACCTCTTGGACATAATGACAGGGTACAGCAAGGGGTTGCAGATGGCTATAAATCGGTCATATGCCATCACGGCCAGGAGGTAGCACTCTCCTGTCACTGCAATGCAGAATAGGAAGAGCTGAGCTCTGCATGCTGTGTAAGATATGATTTTTGTCTTAGACACAAAGGTCATGAGTGTGCTAGGTATAATGATGGTGGAGTAGCTGACATCTAAGAAGGAAAGGCTGCTAATGAAGAAGTACATGGGGGTGTGGAGCTTGGAGTCAATCCAGATGAGCACAATCATCCCCAGATTTCCCACTAGGGTCAACAGGTATATCAGTAGAAACACCATGAAGAGAAGGACCTGCAACTTCACATTGTCTGTGAATCCCAACAAGATAAATTCAGTCACCACAGTGTGATTCCCTTCTGCCATCTATCATAGGTAGGAAAGACAAAATTACACTGTAGAAAACAAGGCAAACACAGGCTGACTGTCAGAGAGTCAAACTGGCTCTCATCAAGCTGATGTACAACGAAGGTACAATTTTGTGCATCTTCCTATTCATGTATTTCAAGTTCTGAACTCAATTATGTCATAGACATTTCCTGCCTTTCAAAGGCTTGTATTCTTTTTTGTGTACTCTGAATGAGCATAGATTAACAAATCACACATGTTCCTGCAGGTCTCACTACCTCTCCCTCCTCAAACACTTAGTTTAACTTGTCAAGGCAGTAATCTGCACAGTTGGCACTAACTCCACAGTATTTTTTTCACCTCACCTATTTTAGATATCTACTCAAACATGATTTGAAATGCTTTTTTCCCATTCTATATAGGCATCATTTGGATAATTAATTTTGTACGTTGTTGGGATACAAAAGTAAACACATGCTAATCTAAGAAAATCTCTCAGACAGAAGAATTGGGGGCAGAAGTATGTACCTTATCACTAAGAAAAAATGATATTTTGGGATATTTTATGGTAAGCAGAAGGCCAAAGCTAGGGGTTTGGAAAAGCTCAACTATAGATATTAATGACATTTCAGGCTGAAAGAGAACAGAACTTCTGCTCTGCTGTTACTTCCATAAACCTGGGAATAAAATCAGAATTATAATAAATTGAATTCTCAGGCATAGTCTGCTTATGAAGTCTAAAGATAAGCTTTCTGTTCCCAAGAATAAAAAATTAAAAACAGACCTTGGAAGAACTGATTTTGTCCATTTCCCTTTTCCAAGGAAGAATGAGCTCTGCTGATGTAACTACTTGAAATATTGATCTAATTTGTTCTTTAAAATCTCCAGTACCATAGTTTTCCCATGGTCCCTAGTCATTTTTGTTTCTTCTTAAAAGTTAATGTTATTCAGTTTTCTCCAGAAGATTAACCCAATACTTCCCATTGCAATTTAACTGAAAAACTTTTTTTGTCCCCCCCTCCTATAATGGGCAAAAGAAACCACTTTTCTCCTTCCACCATTTCCTAATATCATAAAATCATGGAATATCTCAAGTTAGAAGGGACCCATAAGGATCACCAGGTCCAACCCCCTGCTCCTTGCAGAACTACCATATTAAACCACACAACTAAGAGCGTTGTCCAGGCACTCCTTGAATTCATGCATTTTTCCACCATCAGTTCTAACAGTGACCTTTTTGGTATGTTGCTTTTCCTAGGCTTTCTCCTGTAGGGTGTTAGTTCATCTTGTAAATTGATATCTTGAATCAAATAGTTGGTTGTAATGGCAAACATGTCAAACAGAACCTTAGCAAGATGAGAAAACTACTGTCTAGAAAGCTAGTAAAATCAGATCCCAAAATCTTAAAAAAAAATTTTAAAAAATTAAAAAATCAGAGATTTTAAAGAATACCTGTATTGTTATACTATAAGGGGGGGAAGTGGGAATTCTCCCTCCCCAATAAAGCAACACTATAAAATACGTCTAATATATACATTCATACTCATCACAGAACTTTTAATTCCAGCCCGTACTTACCTCACCAGTCACACCTTAGCATGCTGCGTGCATCAGTGTTTCTTCTCTTGTTGATGTAAAAGAAACATGACAGATGAAAACACTCTGTTAATGCAGATTTGTCTGCAAGGTGTACATTCTCTATTAGGGCCAAATAAGAATTGATTTCTATTTTTTAAAACCAGAAAGGAAGAGGTACTGTATCTTTAGTAGAGTTAGAGAGAGGAAAATCTCTCGCACCTTATCAGCAAGTAGGTGTTTTAGCAACTAGCATGCACATTCATATACTTTTGGGTGTAGAATTCCTGATGGGCCACAGAGTCTGAACCCAAGACAAGGCACAGCGGGACCATTATAATGTCCTTTGTATTCCTGGTGGAGATACCTTGTTCTCTCTTTTCCTGCAATTAGAAAAATGGACTTTATTCCTCTCAGTTTTAAAGAGAACTTTTCTCTTTTTTTGGCCGTATGAGCCTTTGTGTTATTTTTCTTGTTTTATTCTGCTACTTAGTAACCTAGGACTATAGGACTATAAAGTCATGGACTATAAAGACACTTTTGCTATTGGGAAGGGATCCTCAAGAAAAAGTTCTGTTCAGCAAGGATGAAGGCATTTCTCCCAAAACTCCTCTGAAACTGACCAGAAATTTCAGCCCCACCAACTTGTCATGGTCTGATGTTCCAGGATGGGTGAATTATATCACTGGGGAAGTGCCACTTAGGTCTAGTCTCACGTTCTGAGGAGCCCGATTCTCAGGTGGTTATTGACATCAGGCATGTCCTTCAACCTATTCTGAAACACACTGAAGACATAAGAAGCGCGGGTTTGAATCACTACTTCAAACACTTCTAATCTCTGCACTGGGGCCCTCAAAGTGTGGATAATTCAGTAAATTCATTTAATTCAAGCCAGAAACTTAATATTCTTCTAAGATCCTTCAGCTAAGTCAATTACCTGTTTGTCAAGGCTTTTTCTTATACACCAAGGAATATGATTATGTGTAACAAAATTAAATGTCTTTGCTAGTGCTACAGAACTACACCGAGTGATTAATGTTGCCTTTAGTCAGTTGTATCAAAGCTGCAATATTTTCAAATTCTCAAAACAATCACACTGAAATAAAGTAATTCTGTCATTTCTTCATAAAATCATAGAATTACAGAATGGTTTGGGTTGGAATGGACCTTTAAGAGCACATAGTACAACCCTTCTGCGTTGGGCAGGAACATCTTTCACTAGAGCAGGTTGCTCAAGGCCCCGTCCAACCTGATCTTGAACACTTCCAACACTTCACAAGAGAAGTGTTCCAGCTCTCAGATCATTTTTGTGGCCTCCTCCGGACCTGCTCTTTCATTGGCCCATGTGTTTCATGTACTGGTGACACTGCTCTAGTAAGATGGAGTCTCACCAGAGCAGAATAGAGAGGAAGAACCACCTCCCTTGACCTGCTAGCCATGCAGGAAAACAAGCATAGATCCCTCCCCCCAAAAAACCCAGAATTTCACAGTAGCTTTCATGGCGCACACATGCCTACACTACTTGAATGATGTTTACTTGCATGAGATGGTTGTCTCTTCATGAATCCATGCACTGCGTTTCAGGCTTGCAAGCACGGAGAAGACAGTGGGATATAAGAGGAGAGCTCTACAGCACAACAAACCCAAGACAGAGAACAGGAGATCTGGACAGCCAAGCCAGTGTCTGACCAAGGGTGGCTGCCAACACTTCCAACCACAGCAGGGAGAAAAATCTCTTGCTGGAGCAGAGCTCCAGAACATAGAGCAGGGTAGAACCCTTCCCAATGCTAAAAGGGTGACTCCAAACTCAAGCCCTGGAAACCCTCCTTCAGCTTTCTGCTACAACAGAAAGCCAAGAAGAACTGGAAGAAGGCTGCTCAGTCCTCAGCACAAGAAGCTGCATGGGATTTCCAAAATGCTTCATTTATCAACATTAAAAATCCAAGAGAAGCCAACAGTTTGTCTCCGGCACAAAGACAGCACCGTTGTCTTCATGGACTGAGGTGTCCTGGACAGACACGACCATCTGAAATCCTTGGAAATGAAACTCTTCATTACAGGTTTGTTACATGGTCTCCTGAAAGGCAGAACATACAGGGAAAACAAGGAAACACAGCTGCTCTCAGAGAGCAAGACAGATCAATACTGAAATGCATCACTTTACATCATCGGGACAATTACTGTTGATAGCTAGGAAGTGGAAAGAATGAAGAATTAGCCTTGTTCCATCGGGAACATCAGGACGCTGGGGAAGCTGGTATTGCCTCCCACCCCAAAGGACTGTCCAGAGCTCCTCCTCACTTCAGCTCACCACTGCATATGGGACATGGCTTTTGACTTCTGGCCATACGAGTATTTCAGTTGGCAACTCCACAGCTAGGAAGGTTAACCACCTCCAGGGTACACAATAGCAGGAACAGAATCCTCATCTGAGCTAACATCTCAAAAGCCTTCCAAATATTTTATTAGAAGGAAAAAATTACTTGCTTAGAAACAAATGGACAATTGTTCCAGTTCTGGATGATTCAAGGGCATTAGTTGTATGGAAAGGAAAGGAAAAAAAAGGCCAAAAAAAAAAGGAAAAGAAGCTGTTTCATGACAGTGTGAAAGAACAAGAGGAAGCAAGGCTCTCAGTCAAGTCGCATATGCAAAGCTGTGTAAAACCTTCCAGAAAATTCTTTTAAGTTAGAGGTGCAGTCTCCACTGTCCATTCTACATCCTCTTCTCCTCAGGTGCCAATACCCCTACAGCCCTGTTGGACATCCCCAGCTCCAGATCAGCCCGGTGATGCAACAGCACAGGTTACACCACCCAGGCTCCCAAAGCTTCTGTGATGCCATTGTGCATTTCCATGACAACCCTATGGTCTCCCCAAGGCCACCTGGCAGCTGGCATCACAACCCGTCTTGTCGGATTCCTGCCTGCCCTCACCACTCTCGGCACTCTGGGACTGAGAGCAGCAGCAGCAGCAAAGGTCGTCCTCATCCTGTTTGACGGTCATGGCTGAGACAGGTGACGTACTGGGACTTGTCCTACGTGAGGTTTCAGAGCTTCCTTGCCATAGTTTAGCATCAGTGATGAGCTCCATTGGCTGTGATGGGAATTTTGTCACTATTCTGGAAGTACTTTCTACAGCATGAGAAATAACATCAGGCTGCTCTTTATTAAGAGCAAGAATCTTTGTGGTGGCAATCCTCCTCCTATCTCCCCCACTTACAGGACAAGCAGCATGCAGGATGCATAGGGCAAATGACCCATGCAGGTCTCAGGCAAGCACAAGCCCATTTGCCTTTAGATGCTACTCCTGATGCACCGGCAAGAAAAAACAGGATAGAAAAACTGTAGGTGATGAAAAATGAGACATTTTTCCTTCCTGGCCCTCTTCACTCAAACAAATTGTGGTTAGGAAGCAAAGGTACAGGGGAGCAGACTTTTACCGACACAAAAAATGCTCATGCACGCGAACAGTTGTCTTCATTTCAAAGTGTTTACAGGACCATGCTTTTTTTTTTATTTCATACACAAATATCTACTCCTCAGTGAAAGAATTAGCACTAAGAGGAGGAGGAGAATTATTAACAGGAGGATAAGAAGGATGACAAAAAGGCAGGAACAGGAGAAAGAGGAACAGGGAAAGGAAGGACAGGAATAGAAAGAGGATGAGGAGGACAAACAGGAGGACAGGAAAAGACTGAGGAGAAGGACGAGGAGGAGGAGGATCACTAGGAGGTAGAACAGGAGGAAAACATGGAGCAAGCAACCAAAAAAATTTTGGCAACCCTAAAGCGCCCCCTCATCCCCACCACTGGGACAGGATGGGGCAGCACACACATTGGCATTGCAGGGTCACTGGTGCTGGCCCCATCCCTTTCCCTTGGACAGGAATTTCGTCTCCTGACAAAGGTTAATGCTTGGGATGGGAAACTGTGGGGATGGGAGACCCTTGAGACAGGAAATCATCACAGGGCTGAGACATCACCATTGGGATGGGGAACCATGTTGGGGATGGGAAACAATGGCGCAATGGGAAACCATTATGGGGATGGGAAATCAACACTGAGGACAGGAAATCATCAGTAGGATGGGAAATAATTGAGAGGGGAACTTGTGTGGCATGAAGAAATCAAACCACCACAAGGCTGGATGAAGCAGGTGCTGGCACAATGATCGCCATGGGGATGGAGGCTGTTTGCCCCCAACAAACCCCACACTGACCAACCACAGGTATAGCGGCAGGTACAGCAGCAGCCTCCCTCTCCACCTGGTGCTCCTGTCCCCCACGTAACCCTCCAGCTGCCTCTGCCCACCAATATCTCACCCTGTCACCCCTCTTTGCTTCCCTCAACAGAGAGATTCCCTCTCCAGCTGCCAATGGCATCGGAGGTGTCTGGCGTTAGCTTCACGGCCCCAGCCATGCAGCCAACGGTCACTGCCTGCATGCTGCCCTCTGTCCCAAGGCTGCCCATGCCCTCTGTGCCTGTCCAGCTCCACCCCATCATCTACCAGCAGGCCAGCATCTGGCAGGGGGTGCCAGGGCCCCTGTGGGCCCCCACACAGCTGCTGCAGCTCCCCAGCGGGGTGCAGTTCTCCCCCATGCCTGCTCCTTGTTCCCCTGTGTATGGCTGGGGACAGCAAGTGGTGACGGAGATGCTGGTGCCCCACCAGCCCATAGGGCTGGGGCAGTGGGCTGTGGTCCATGGGGACCCCCTGTACCCCATGGATTCCTGCATGCTGCATGTCCCTGCCCGGCCCTGCCCCCGCCGCCACTGCCGCCGCACGGCTCAGATTCCAGTGCAGGGTCCCCCTGTGCTCCACACCCTGCCTGGAAGTGCCCAGAAGCCATCAGAGGCCTCCAACAAGGATGCAGCAGCCATCAAGAACAGCGTCCATGCCGCCAGCCCCCACCAGCCCGCCCCAGCTCTGCTGACGAGCAGAACCATGACAAAAGGTGAGTTTTGGGGTGTGGCAGAGCCCGTAGGTAGGCGGCCAAGCTGAGGAAAGCTCACATCACCCTGGGGTTGAGTTGGCTTTGTCTGCTTTTTCAGCAGTGGTGACCCCTCCCGCAGCCCCGGGCAAGCCTGCGGATTTGCCTAAGCAGGGGTCAGCCACCTTCGCTGAGGCCTTTCCTGAGCAGGCAGAGGACACCACCGTCAACCCTACACTTGCCTGCCTCGAAACAGTCGACGGTGAGAACACCATCCCTGATGTCCCTGACGGTCCCAGCCTGACTGCCTTCCTCCACGAGCTCCTCAACATCTCCGAGTAAGTGGCAGAGGGTAGTTGTCCCAAGGAGTGAGCTGGTGGGGGACAGCCAGGACACCCTCCCCGATGTCCCCAACTGGACCACCTCCCTCAACAAGCTCCTTGACCTCTCCGAGTGCAGGGCAGAGGATGGCAGCCCCAAAGAGCGAGCAGCGGTGGTGGGGCTGGAGGACGGCCAAGTCACCACTGATGATGTCTCCAACTCCAGCAACTTCCTCAACCAGGTCCCTGACTTCTCTGAGTACGTTGCGAGGGCAGCTGCCCCAGGGAGCAAGTGGTGGTGGTAGGGCTGATGGACAGCAAGGACAATGTCCCTGATATCCTTGATTTCCCCAACAGTCTCGCCAGCATCCTCAATGAGCTCTATGACTTCTCGGAGCATGTGGCAGACGGCAACTGCCTCCAGGACCAAGCAGTGGTGGCAATGTTAGAGGACAAAGAGGACACCACCTTGACTACCAATGTCCCCAACATGACTGTTGAGGTCCTCGAAGATCTCCCCAACCTCTCAGAGTACATGGCGGAAGACGGCTGCCCCAAGGAGCAAGCAGTGGCAGCGAGGCTGGGGAATAGCGAGGACATTGTCCCCGATGTCCCCAACTTGACCACCTCCCTCAACAAGCTCCCCCAACCCTCGGAATACAGGGCAGAGGGCAGCTGCAACAGGGAGCAAGTGGTGGCAGTGATGCTGGTGGACGGCGAAAACACCTTCTCCGATGACTCCGACAGCCTTGCCAGCACTGCCTCCTTTAACGAAGTCCATGATTTCTTGGAGCACAGGGTGGAGGGTCACTGGCCAAAGGACTGCCTGGCGGCAGCAATGCTGGGGGACATCGACTCCTTCTGGGGAGTGCCTGCTTCCCCCTTGCAGGACCCCAAGGGAAAGCAGGGTGGGGTGGCGGCACACCTCCCCACCTGGATGCCACTAAGTCCCTTGGAGACTTCTGAGGGAAGCTCTCCAGAGACTTCAGAGGACAGTCCTGTGGAGAGTCCCCAGAAGGTTCCTCCAGAGAGTTCCCTGCTGTCCCCCCTCAGGATCCCACTGCTGAGTCCCCTGGCCAGCCCCCCGGCTGCCCCCCACCATCATCCACCCCGCATGGCCCAGCTGGTGGAGGAGGGGCTGCAGAGGCCACCCCAAGAGGTTCTGTCATCTCTTCTCACCCCGGCTGTCATCTCCTGCCAGGTGGTGCCCAGATCAGCAGAGGCGGGTTGCAAGACAGTCAAGCGCCCCGCGCCAGACAGCATTCCCACAACTCAAGAGACCTACCTGCGGGACAACACCCCATCCAGGAAGAGAAGGAAGATGGTGGTGTGCCGGGTGGTAGAACACTCCAAAATTCTGGCAGGGGGGAAGCTGGAGGGGGACGGTGTGGCAATGTGCAGCAGCAAACAGCATGTGGGCATCAGCAAGTGGAGGGCATCTGACGGCAACAACATGCCCACCAAGCGATCCAGAACCCTGGGGGGCGACAGGGGGCAAAGTGCCCCACACCCCCCCAACCACTGTTGATATAGAACGCATGGAGCATGGATACCCATGACATGCGACCTACACACACCCACTTCAGTCCCAGTCCTCTCCCACATCTCTCTTTCTTTCTTCATTCATTAAAGGTTTGATGTTTGTTTCACAGTGCCTCTGCCTGAGGTCATTCGTGCAGTGGTAGGTGAGGGGTTAAACGCAATCCCTGCCGCATGCATAGATCTGACCCTCCACCTCTTCATCCCAGTATATGAGGAACCACCCCAGGATTCCAGATGGAGACTTTTAATCAGAAACTTGATTCCCGGACTTGGGGTAAACAAGCTAGAAAGAGCTCTTAAAACTCCCTGCTACCATGGAACCCACAGACAATTGCACAGTAGATGCCATTTTAGCCTTGCAACAGGAAAATTCGTAGGACAGAATTGTCTACTACTTGATATGCTTTCCCTGCTACAAAGAGGCATCTGTGCACTGATTCATACCAGCTGTTGCACCGATGTTAACAAATCTCGACAAATCCAACAAAATGTCTGTGCCATTTCCATTTACAAATGTTGCATCAAATCGCTGTATCTCCTGGTGGATTTGCACTTTCTGCCATGTTTACTGTGATACACGCCTTAAATTTGCAAAATATGTTAACGAAAACTCTTATTATTGTTTGGATTGTGATTAAGCTTCGCTTTGCCTTATGCCATAGAACCAAACGATCAAACACACAAATAGCAATTAATCTCGCATTTGCCCCTCGCTTGGGAAAGTCCTCCTCCTCCACCACCATGTCTCCCATTACGCCTAGCCATTTCACACATGTAGGGGCAAGAGAGGCTCACACCCTCACTCCGCAGGGCTGTCACTCCAACTGCTGGATCACGCCATTACCCATGACATAAGGGGTGGAGTGTGGTGAGACCCTCCTGCCCATGGTATGGCATGGGACAATGGATAGCGTGATTGCACGGCTCACACAGCTGCACGGACCCACTCACACATAGAAACCAGTGACCAGCCGCATGTAACTACTTGCGGACCACCAATCCTTTTGAGACATGTCCAACTGGGTATGTAAAGGAAGTGTCTACGTCAACCTGTTGGTCATATGACTGAACAGAGAAGGCGCAATCCCATTAAAAAGGCACCCCAAAGCTAACTCAGGGTAGCTCTCACTGGCTGATCCACGGGTACTGCCTGGCAAAGGAGACGTCCTTGCCTCATGACGGAGAACACAACAGGTCAACAATTTCCCCGACTGTTACTCAAAAGCTGGTAAGATTAATCATTAACGGTGTTGTACCTTGCCTACACAGCAAGTGAGATTTCCTCTTGTCTCTTTCCCTCATGCTTAGATCACTTGTACTCCACTCAGACTTAATTATATTGATTTTTGCCTCAATCTTTAGCAGTGGAACTAGCTGTTCCCTGGGCACCCAGCCTCATGAGCTAGGAGACAGGGAGGGGAAGCTGAACGAGGTCATCACAATTAAAGAGGAAGTGATCAGTGACCTGCTACACCGCTTGGATGCACACAAGTCTATGGGACCGGATGGGTTACATCCAAGAGTGCTGAAAGAGTTGGCAGACGTGCTCGCCAAGCCACTTTCCATTATTTACCTGAAGTCATGGCTAACTGGGGAGGTCCCAATGGATTGGAGGGTAGCAAATGCAGCACCCATCTACAAGAAAGGCAGAAAGGAGGATCTGGGAAACTATAGACCTGTCAGTCTGACCTCGGTACCACGGAAGGTCATGGAGCAGATCATCTTGAGTGCCATTA
Organism: Stercorarius parasiticus; assembly: GCA_013396915.1. Classification (NCBI taxonomy): domain Eukaryota; kingdom Metazoa; phylum Chordata; class Aves; order Charadriiformes; family Stercorariidae; genus Stercorarius; species Stercorarius parasiticus. The sequence goes on from VWZL01001974.1 coordinate 15,397, forward strand.
CAAGTCATATAATGGACAACCAGGGGATCAGGCCTAGTCAGCATGGGTTTATGAAAGGCAGGTCCTGCCTGATAAAGCTGATCTCCTTCTATGACAAGATGACCC
>VWZL01001974.1:15800-28458 GCA_013396915.1 Stercorarius parasiticus
CTGTACTCAGCACTGGTGAGGCCACACCTTGAGTATTGTGTCCAGTTTTGGGCACCTCAATATGAGAGAGATATCGAGGTGCTGGAGTGAGTGCAGAGGAGGGCAACGAAGCTGGTGAAGGGCCTGGAGAATAAATCTTACGAGGAGCGATTGCAGGAGCTGGGACTGTTTAGTTTGAGGAAGAGGAGGCTGAGGGGAGACCTCATCGCTCTCTACAACTACTTGAAAGGACATTGTAGAGAGGTTGGTGCTGGTCTCTTCTCACAGGTAATTAGCGACGGAACAAGAGGGAATGGCTTCAAGCTGCAACAGGGTAGGTTAAGACTGGGTATTAGGAAAAAATTCTTCACAGAAAGAGTGGTCAGACGCTGGAATAGGCTGCCCAGGGAGGTGGTGGAGTCACCATCCCTGAATGTGTTTAAGAGTCATTTAGATGTGGTGCTAGGGGATATGGTGTAGGGGACAACTTTCTAGAGTGGGGTTGATGGTTGGACTTGATGATCCCAAGTGTCTTTTCCAACCTAAATGATTCTATGATTCTATGATTGTCGACATATATTATTATAGTAAGGCTGATCAGACTTGGTCTGTAGACTGTAGCTTTTTTTATAATCTGATACCCAGAGAATCCTTGTCGTGCAGCAGGCATCCACCTCTGATGGAAGTTTTAAGCAATAGCTCCCAGTGTTTGGCAAAGAAAGATGGGCGAGAGAAGCACCAGGATGTATGCAAAGAGAAAGTCCAACAGAAGTTGCCTCTGCTGATCTAAAAATTAAAAGGAAAAAAAGACTCAAAAAACAGAGCAGCCTTTTCCATCACCCCAATTTAAAGCAGAGCAAGCAGCTTTTATTTTAACACCGCTGAAGAAGTCCTTAAGAACCTACTTCAGAACACTGCTTCAGGATTCAGGAGGCTCAGGTAGACCAGATTAAATGCTCAGAGTTACCAACACAGAACAGGGAAATGAACAGGCTATTATGTAAAGTAACATTTGTACAAGGAAAAAGAAATTCAGCTTTTTCACGATTGTAACAACTGTGATATTTACTTCAGAGAAAGATGGGAATGAGAGAAATGAACCTGCCTAGGTTGTAGGTAAAGCACGACCAGTTCATGAATGACCAGGGATAACTCTGTCCAGACATGGCAGGAAAGACATCCCAGGATTAGGGTGACTTTTACTTCTGATGAAACAGCATCAACACCCTGTCAGCATGAAGGCTACATAAGACTATTGAGAAGACCGCAGTCCCAGGCTTTTTGTGGGACCATTATCCTGCAAGGGGCTTTGCCTTGGCAAAGCGACAGCAAACCAAACATTGCCACCTGAGCACTCGAACTACAGCGTCACAATCCCAAAAGGTTCCAGTCTGTAAGACTTGGATAGACTTAGCTGAGAAAATTACGTGTCCCAAAGAAATGTATCTCCAGGAGATAGAGCTCCACGGTCTGAGCACAGCACTACGCTATAAGCTTTACTGACCGAACCTCTACTTTTCTATGCAAATGCTAGTGGTCTCCATAGAGAGAAAGCTGGTTTAGCCAGTTCTCCTCCAAAGCCCTTACACTGGTAAATCCAAACAAACAGAAGCACCCTTCTACAGAAAGCCACTGCAAGCAGAAAGGCAATAGTTTGTGAAATCCATATGGAAACCCCTTCCAGCAGAAAAGAGAATCCTTACCAGACTGCTGGCGAAAATCCCCACGTCTCTGGGCCAGGGGGACGTCAGCAACATATCTCCACCTCTGACACTTGGGGCCCACCACGAAGATGGTTTCCATTCTGTCACATCCTCTGAGCTAAACTGTCGTCAGGAGCTGTCTCATCCTGGGACTCGGTACCACTGACGCAGGTGACCTGCAGTCCAGAAGTACTCCTGCAAAGATCTTGACGTCCTGCATTAACATACCAGCATGCACTTGAGATCATAGAAACATGGAATGGTTAAAGTTGGAAGGGACCTCAAAGATCATCCAGTTCCAACCTGCCCTGCGATGGGGAGGGACACCTTCCACTAGACCAGGCTGCTCAAAGCCCCATCCAACCTGGCCTTGAACACTTTCAGGGTCCATAGCTTCTCTGGACAACCTGTGCCAATGCCTCACCACCCTCACAGTAAAGAATTTCTTCCTAATATCTAATCTAAATCTTCCCTTTTTTAGTTTAAAACCATTACCCCTTATCCTGTTGCTACACTCCCTGATAAACAGTCCCTCTCCACCTTTTCTGTAGGCCCCCTTTAAAGTACTTGAAGACTGCTATAAGCTCTCCCTGGAGCCTTCACTTCTCCAGGCTGAACAATCCCAGCTCTCTCAGACTGTCCCCAGAGCAGAGATGCTCTAGACCTCTGATCAGCTTCATTGCCTCCTCTGGACTCACTCCAACAGGCCCATGTCCTTCTTCTGTTGGGGGCTCCAGAGCTGGACGCAGTACTTCAGGTGGGGTCTCACCAGAGCAGAGTAGAGGGGCAGAAACACCTCCCTCAACCTGCTGGCCATGCTTCTTTTGGTGCAGCCCAGGATGCGGTTGGCCTTCTGGGCTGCAAGCACTCATTGCTGGCTCATGTTGAGCTTCTCATCAAACAGCACCCCCAAGTCCTCAGAGCTCCTCTCAGTATAAACACTGCCAAGTCTTCTCTTATTTGCAACAGACACAGAGGATCAAATTTAGCAAATCTAGCCTTACTTCTACTGTAACTTTCCTTACAGACAGCTCATTCTCTCTGTTTGGAAACTGTTGTAAAGAACTGTTCTAGTGCAAAGGCTCCAATCCTGCTCCAGGCAAAGAAGCTGTTTAGACAAGACCCAGTTTTCTTTCATCACTGCTGCCTTGTTTCCCAGAAATCTAAAGCTGTGTATGAAGACTGCATAAAAAAGCCAACTGCAAGTGCCTTTACTTGTTAATATTTTTGTCAGGCATTGTTCTAGGAAGACACTAACTATTCCTGCTTGCTTTGCTACAGCTTGATTACCTTTAAAGACGATACTTATTACCTCTGCTACTCCAATACAGCCTCACAGCCCAGCAAAATCATACTGCAGGTAAGAAACCTTCACCATAGAAAGATGGGCACACTACAGGAATGAGTTACTGTCAAAGAACAGACTCCAAGATGCATAGAGCACCACCTGAGAGCAACCTCTGCTTAAACCACACCTAGCTCCACTGACTACGTAGGGAGACCAGCTCCGAAACGATCCCTAGCCCTAAGAACACAGATTATCCCTAGGGCAATGCTAAGGAAATATCAGCACACAGCACACAGCGACACCTGGTCATTCAGTTTAAGCTGATGGGGAAAAGGACAGAGGACTAGAAAGAGGAAACATGATGAGAGAAAAGACAGAGGAGCCAAGAGAGAAAGAAAGGTACAGGGAAAAGGCTGTAGAGATCATGACAAACAGGGACTCAGGCACTTCTGTCCCCGTCTGTCCATCCTTTCCCCCCTCCCTCCCCGGAGCTCCAGCCGCCGGCCTCTCCTTGCCTCACGGGCGGCCCCGTCCCTCCCCTCAGTGGGGCCCCAGCGGGAGCAGAGGCTGCAGCTCCCAACACAACATGGCCGTCGGGAGCCCCGTGCCAGGACTACAGCTCCCAGCGTGCCCCGGGGCGCCGCTTCCTGCCCTCTGACCCCCGCAGGAACCAGGGCCGCCTCCCCGGGGCTGGCCCCGGAGTCCCGCTGGGGCCGGGAGGAGGAGGGCAGAGAGGGGGAGAGCAGCGGAGAGGGGTGGGAAGGGACAGAAGGATGGGGAGAGCAGGGGCGAGCTGGGCAGGGAGCGGAGGGAGGAGAAATGCTGGTGAGGAGCGGGCAGGGGGATTGTCATGCCCCACTCAGGAAAAAGACGGCGGGGTGAGGGACTCAAATTTGCAAATACCCAGGAACGTGGACTAAGGTGAGACAACTCTCAAGGCCCATATACAAACATTTATGAGATTCACACAGTGATTAGGTCTTAACTAGGTCTACAGTAATTGGTTAGGTATATAGCAAATTATGGCAAGCGGTAAGGTACACACTGTTACTTAGCAACAGATATATAGCAGTTTATGGCAAGCAGTGATATCAGCGGTACTTAATAACAGATATACAATGAACTATGGCAAGTGGTAAGATATGTCTTGTGTTACTTCTTTGAAAGAAAAGAAAAAGGAAAAAAAGAAACAAAGGGATAGAAAAGGAGAGACAGAGAGAGATAAAGAGATCACTGGTCCTGGTTCCAGCGTTGGTTTGGCCAACGCGGGTTGTACAAGTGCTCCTCTGCATAAAATCTCCCCAGGGAAAATCTTCTCTTCCAGGGGCGCTTATTTTCCCCTTCATGTTCGCTGTATCAGTATGATCTGCCCCACTGCTACAGTGACAGTTTTGTCTCAGATTTCTTGCCTCTCCCCCCCCAAGGTGATGTGTAGTATGATTTGGGTTGAGAGATGAGTGCTATAGTCATATATGTTGAGCATGATCTCAATAACCTTCATTAGCATATGCAAGGGTGTCAACTTTAATATGCATTTTGTGGATTATGAGGCAAAGGTCATCATCGGACATAGCAGCCTTCCAAAGAGACAAACTACACAAATTCCTCGTTATCTTGTGCTTGCTGACGAGAAGCAGTTCCCTCCTCCATATTCAGGTGAGTTTCTTTCCCACCTGAGTAAGTGGGTGTTAGCCTTATCAGTTCTTTTGAGCATAAGGCCTGCATTATTCACCCCACCACTATAGCTTCACTTACCTGTGTTTGAGACATTCCTCGGAAAGGCTCAGGGCACCTCATCCCCCTCCCGTTCGACTCTTACTGTTTGTTTCGGGGAATTTACAAGTTGTCTCTTACAGGGATAGAGCAGTAAAGAGATGGAGGGGAAGGGGACAGCAGGGGCAGGAGGAAAACCAATGATAAGCAGCAGGACGGAGGGACAGAGAGTGCAGGAGAAGGGCAGGAAGGAGGACAGAGGGACGGAGAGACACAGGCCAGGCGAGAGAGCAGGACAGAGGGGCAGAGACAGAAAAGGCACCAGGAGAGCAGAGTGACAGATAAATGGAATGGGGAACATGAGAGAGGGACAAAGGGGAAAGAGGGAGAGGGGAAAGGGAAGGGAGAGAGAAAGGGAGAGGGGAGGGACAGAGGGCAGGGGGCAGAGCAAGGGAAGGACGGGAAATGCTCCAGAAAGCCTGAGAAACAGAGGTGTGTGGATCAGGACAAGGAGGCACAGAAGGACAGAGCGGCGATGGCCTCCAGGATTTTTCCTCTTTTTAGGCCTGCTGGATAAAGACTCGTCCCTCGAGAGATGGCTCAGGACGAGGCACTGCCTTCTGCATCCCATGGCGGTGATGGACAGAGGAACAGGTTGGCAGATCCCGGGGCTGGGTCTGTTTTTTCCCAGTGAAGCCCCAGCTGGTGCTGGCCCCACGCTGCAGCCCCCAAGCTGAGGCTTAAGGAGCTATTTCTGCAGGTGCTGCACCCAGCTCGGCCCCGCTGCTGCTTGCCAGCTGCCCTGGGCTCCCCCCCCGTTATCTCCTGCTCTCCTTTCTGCCAGCACCAGGGGCATTGCAGCGTGGCTTGCCTGCTCCCCACAGCTGTTCTGACCCACATCTGCAGCTCATACGTGGTGTCCACATCACACAACTGATTTGGGTGGCAGGTCTCTCTTGCAGCACCCTGGGAAGTGGGGCAAAGCAAGCCCCACCCCTGCCTTCTGATCTTTGTCCCCAGATGACCAGGTGGAGACCTACCGTGTGCTGGCGAGCATCCTGCAGAGGGGTGACAGCTGATGGCAGAGCAACGCTGAGACATGCCTGACAGCAAAGGTGCCCGCTGGCTGTGGAGCAGCCCAGGTGCGCTGGTTCTCTTGGAGGCCACCAAAGAAGCCTTCCTCTACCCCGAGTTTTGGTGAGATACGGAGCATTGCAGAGCTGTTTCTCAGGCATCCAGGCCTGAGGAGAGTTTCCCCTCTGAAGGGGGTGCCCCTGTGAGAGATCCTGCTCTCAGGAAGCACCTCCCCATAGAGCAAACCACCCACGACGTATCCAGCCACCCACCGCTGGGTATGACTGCCCTGAGGGCATGAGGACGGGGTCATCTGCCTGGTGGCTCTGACACAGGAATGGTGAGAGGAAGCCCTGTGGTCATGGCTGGCCAGTTCAAAGTCTCTGAGTGCCTCAGCCTTTCTCCTTGAGAGTGTTTAACCATGGGACTTTTTAAGGATGTGACAGATGATGTGAAGATGGATGTTCATAGTGTCCTGGTGGCTCTGTCCCACTTTGAAGTTGTGATGTCTGAGATCTGGGGCCACCTGAAGGCTCTGGCAGAGGTCTCCAGGGCATTTGTGTTCAAAGTTTTGATATCTTAGGGCAACAATGTGCTAAGGTTACAAAGTGCTTGGGTTACAGGGTGCTAGGGCTATGGGGTTCTGGGGTTATGCAGTGCTATGGTAACAGTTTACAAGGGTTATTACATACTTCTGTTAGGGAGAGAGAGTGTTATTGGGTGCTAGGTTCAAGGCTTACAGTGTGCTGGAGTTATGGGGTGGTAGGCTTACGGAATGACAGTGTGTAAGTGGGATAGGATTAAAGCATGCTATTTTTAGGGTCAGAGTCTGGGCTTTTTGCTCCGGGTTTCCTGGGTTGTGTTGGGGTTTTTTTGCCTTAGCTTATGTTCTGGATGTTTTTTGGAGAGTCCTATTTTAGGTGGTTTTCTTGTTAGGGTTTGGATACGGGCATGCTTTTTGATGTGTCTTCTAGTTGTTTTTCTGCTCCTCTGGTGGTTTGTTTTGCGTTTTCTGCCTTGTAACCATCATTTCTGGTCTAATGTGGCTTTCCAGGTCAGCTACTTTCATTTCTGCTCAGTCCAACTCATTTCTGCTGAGTTTCGGACTGTTTTAGATAGGTGTGGGTTATTTGTGTGAGAAACGCTCCTTATCCACTAACAATAGCTCAGGCAGTGATCAATACGAAGCACATTTTATTTAGACATTATTGCAAGAACAGGTGACCTAGCAAGTAGGCACACCTGAGTTCCCAAAATAACTTCTTTTTATTTCCCATCCCTGGCCAAAATTTCCCTCCCCTCTTTCCCTATTAACTAGGTACTCCAGGGTTTACAGCCTGTCTGATTCACCTAAAACTACTTCCGTTCGCTTCGCCTCTGTTTACCTCTCCCCTTCACCCCTCCTAAACCCCTTACTTCACCTGTTTATTTCTTCCCTTTTTTGGTATTTATGCCCATGGTAGCTGGTCTCAGTTAAACATTCATCCTCCTGTTAAACCACCGGTCCAGCATAGACTGGTTTCTCCTTTGTCTAAGGGATGAGCATTCTTGCCTGTCTCTTGATCAGCCTTTGTGTTGTTAATCATTCTCTAGCTATATCATTGCAGACTGGCCAAGCTGTTCGTCTGCAAAAACAATACTTAGATTTTTCTTACATTTGCAGTCGGTGGAGAACAACTGACAGATGACTAATGTGCACTTCTGGGGTGTGGGAGGACTTCTGCCTGTAGATTATGAATGTCAGATGTCTAAGTGTACTTCTGAATTTGTGTAGACTTCCAAATATGTGGTCATTTCTCCTGCCTTGAGGAAGAGCCATAGGAAGACTTCAGCCACATGGAAGGACAAGGGTTTCCCCAAGGGTACGTGGCTTTTTGTTTTTTGCTTCTGAGTGAGAAACCTGCAAAGAAGCTGCTATCATTAAGTTTAGTGACATTTCGTAGAGTCCTGGACTGAGTATCGCATGTCTTGAAACATTGCTGAAAAAATGGTAGAGGTTTTTCTGTGTGTTTTGGATTCTTCAGGTTTGAATGCTTGCTCGTGGTGGTAACTTCATACTGTCCTTAGCTCCTGTCTCAAGGCACAACGTGTCCTTAGGATGGGGCTCATCATCCATGATAGTGGATGTCAATCTATTTCAAACAGACTTCTTTAGGGGCCAAATTCCTCTCAGATATGTTCAGTCATCCTCGGTTTTGCCTCTTCACGTAACTTGTGAAGAGGAGAAGGGTCAGTGCTGCCATTTCCTCATGTGTCACTTGTGCTGCAGTTACCAGGGTTATCTGCAGTTTCTTTGCAAGGAACCTCTTTAAGCAAAATGTACATTTTGTGAGGGGTAGTGGACTCAACAGGAGACCTTTTGTTCATCGTCAGCACCTCGGGGATTTACCTGTTGTTTTTTATTTATTGGTTTGCTTTTTATGTGCTGTGCTTAATTTAAAAGGCTTATTGTACCTCTTTGGATTTCTGTCCTTAAAGGAAGTCTTTAGGATTTCTGACCGGAGTGTCCAGAATGGACTGTCCTTGTACACTGGTGTCAGCTTTCAGTCTAGAGAAATGTCTGGTAATGGTGTATTTTAATGTAATGTAATTCAAATGCATCTGAAATACACAAGCTTTGCCCTTGTTCGTCATATGCCTGGAAAATTATTCTCAGCATCTCATAAACAGTATGTTCTGCTGTACCTGTTTAAAATAGTATATCAACAGAAATGTCTTCTTTACTGCCTTCACAGAGCAAGAATCTCCAGTAGCAAGGGCACACTGTCCCTTGGGCAGCTTCAAAGTGACAGGTAAATGTAAACAGGTTAAAAAACAGTCCCATGGTAGCAGTCAAAGTCCACCTGACTCTCCACACTTAGCACGTCACAACTTTATGTGGGTAAGGGTGGATACAGTCACTATAAGCAGATGTTGTAACTGACCAGACAGTTGACCTAAAGAAATGAAAAATTACTTTTGAATGGAGTGGCATGCCTTTAGATGTCAGGGTGTATTGTGTTTTCCTTCCTTGTTCTGAGCACAGTGTACTGAGAGGGGTTTCCATCTAGGGGAGGGAAACTCATCCAACAGCCATCATCAGCGTCAGGGCTTGTGGTCCTTGATGGACAGTTTTACTTGTCTTATTTTGCTTCCAGGTTTTCCCCTTAATGTTTGCTCTCTGGTTTATTTCCCTTTATAGTGTTTTTCAAATGTACTCTCTTTTCTACAGCTCAGAGCCCTGAACTACGTGTTCTTTTTTCTGAAAACCCATCAAGAGCTTTGGCGTTTACCTCGGGAGCAGAGAAAATGGGGACCCTTTAGAGCAGAGAAGAGGATTTGAGAAACATTTCAGTGATATGCATCTTCTGAGGTTGAAAGTACCTGCTTTAATATTTTTTGGTTGTTTTTGCATTCTTTAGCAATATCTACTTAAAAGCCTACTTCAGCAAAAGAAGAAGAAATCACTTTGATTTCTGTGTCTGACTGAAAGAACTAACCTGAACATACAGAAAACTGATGTGAAGAGACTTTTTTTGTCATTACTGGGTACTACATCTGACTTGTAGAGCTTTCCCAGTGCATAGCGTGCTGGATTGTACATGGCACCATTCAATCTTCTTTCTGACCTGAGCCGGTTACACTTTCACAAGTTTTCTTAGTAATATTTCACTTGATGTGCAGCTTCTTGCTCTGCACATGTCAGCTAGCCTCTAGCCAGAAGGTGAATATTTGCGAAGATGAGTCTTTGCTGACAGTCGTGGGCTGTGTACTGCTGGAACACAGACTGGTTGTGTCCCACCGGTGCCCTCGGGTTGTGTCCCAGGCTCAGCTTACCTGCTGCTTAGCACCAACAGGGGTTTGGACAGCATGTGGATTCTTGGGGGATGGATGAGTATTTATGTCATCCTACGTGTTTTAGTAGAGAGACTCAGTAATGTCTGGGGTTGGAATATAAAAGACTTGTAAGGAATTGTAGATGTCAGCTTTGAAGTACTGTTTTCACTTAGGCCAGAGTTTAAAAACCTATTTGACTACAGGAAATTATCCAAGATGAATATGAGGACTGAACTTTGACAGAAATATGTTTCTTCTACTAGAACACGGTAATTTCTGACCAATTTGGTGGCTGCTTTTCCTGCATCTCGAGGTAGATCCCTTTGCAGGTACCTCTCCAGGAGCAGCTGACTCTGTGGTTTCATAGCAGCCTTTCCCTGGCCATTGTTCAGCAAATGCTGCTCCTTCACAGAGCTTACTCCAGCGCACGCTGTGCTGCTGGATGGGGCTGAGGAGCTGGAACTTTGAACCAGGGTTAAAACTCACCTAGTCCAAGCAACAGTGTAGTTTTGGTAGCCAGCATTACCCCTAACCTGTGTGTCACCTCCTGCAGCTCATGGCACTGCTGCAGAAATGCCTGCGCCAGCAGGATGGGAGGAGAGGCAGGAGCAGGCAGATGGGGCTGGTTGTGCTCCTGGGAACTGAGTGCCCCACAGGGAGGCAGGGAGCTGGTCGAGCTGGGAGAGGAGTGGGGAGGATGGGAGCATACATGCAAGGGTGGGAGGAGGGTGGGGTGGGGGCAGTCTGGAGTGGGGGCCCTGCACGCACCGGGGGAGGCGGACGGGGAATCCTCTCTGCTGAAACAGCACTGATGGGGGTCCCTGGCTCCTGTCAGTGGCAAACAGACTGGCAGGAATCATGGTCTATTTGCAAAAGAGGGGAGGGAGCTCGGGAAGTGTTTGTGTCAGAGACACATAAATAATAGTTCTTACAAATCCACTTGAAGTTTTCAGAGAGCTGTGAGATTGGGAGGAAAGGCAGTAGGTAGGAGGGAATGTGCTTAGTGACATATTCTTGTGGATGTATATTAATGTGCCCTTGTGGCCAAGAAGGCCAATGGTCTCCTGGGGTGCACTAAAAAGAGTGTGGCCAGCAGGTCGAGGGTGGTCATCCTCCCCCTCTACTCTGCCCTGATGAGGCCACATCTGGAGTACTGTGTCCAGTTCTGGGCTCCCCAGTTCAAGAAGGACAGGGAACTGCTGGAGAGAGTCCAGTGGAGGGTTATGAAGGGAATGGAGCACCTCTCTTATGAGGAAAGGCTGAGAGACCTGGGTCTGTTTAGCCTGGAGAAGAGAAGAATGCTTATCAGTATCTAAAGGGCAGGTGTCAAGAGGATGGGGTCAAACTTTTCTCAGTAGTACCCATTGGCAGGACAAGGTGCAACGGGCACAAACTGGAACACAGGAAATTCCGTGTCAACTTGAGGAAAAACTTCTTTACTTTGAGGATGACAAAGCACTGGAACAGGCTGCCCAGAGAGGTTGTGGAGTCTCCTCTGGAGAGATTCAAAAGCCACCTGGATGCATTCCTCTCCAGCCTGGTCTAGGTGAAACTGCTTTGGCAGGGGGTTTGGACTAGATGATCTTCGAAGGTCCCTTCCAACCCCTGTGATTCTGTGATTCTGTGATATTCAAGGAAGATAAAGAAAACAAATATCTAAGTAAGGGTCAGCGTTTCTGAGTTTTGGCTGTTTAAATGGCAACCTGAACTTTTTGCAGCAATATCATACCTGTGTCTTGTAGATAAATCCTGAATGCAACCTTTGGCATCAGCCTTTGCAGCACCCAGTAACTGTTTTATTCCTGCATGAGCTTTGTGCGCAGAAGTTTTCTCTGACATTGAAGCAGTCATCTCTGTAGGCAGATGCTGCATGTCTCTATATAGCTGCTGGTCAGACTAGAAGCTTTAATGCCAATACAGAAGAGCAGCTTGGCACTAGAATTATGCTGTAGCTCTCACAACCAAGGGAGGCAGCAGACTTCCCTAAGAGGAGGGTCTGTCTGGCATAGTGGACACTCTGTTCCCCTGAGAAGGGAGTCACCTACAACTATAACGCATTTTTCCTTCCTCATCAAGGTGATCGTGATATGGGGGATAGGGCTTTCTGACCTCAGGAACACCTCTGGTGAAGATGGACCATCATCCCCATCATCACCCATTGACTGGCCTTGCACATCCAGAGCCTCCTACCTGTTGTACAGAGGCACCTGGGAAGGTAGGCTGGGCAAGGAGGGGGTTCTCCTGCCACCCTGGGCACGGACTTGCCTCCATTCACTCCTTTCCTTGAAGCTACTGTCTTAGCCTGGCAGGGGGAGGTTGCAGGATCCCCTTGATCTTGTTGGGTTTTTTATGGTGGCTGTTCCTGTTTCTGTCTCAGGGAGGGCAGAGCATGATTCCACCAGTCTATCTCTTTCTTGGACTCCCTGATGCTCCTTAACCTTTCTCCTACCTCTCGTAGCCCTGTCACCAAGCTGAGCAGATCGTCCGCCTGGTCACACCTCACACTGCTCTTCTCCCTGCTGCCCTCCGTCACTAGCGAAATTCTCTGGCAAGCCCTGCGGCCCAAGACCTGCATGATTTCACCGGAGCTCCGTCTGGGTTGCCACATCCATTCCGGTGAGTGCAGAGGACGTGGCTTTCTGCCCGGTGGATACGGCAGCTGTGCTCCTTCTGAGCCTGTGATGACCACCACTGGAGCTCACCTTTTGAGCTGGTAGAGTGACGATGCCCTGCCATGCAAACTGTGCCACACTCTGTTTGCAGCGCTCCTGGTCACTTCTAGTCCCCAGGCTGTTGTTTATAGGTGTGGGGTAGCCGCTGTGGCTCTGTCAATGCCCACACCTCGTCAGCGTCTTCCACCAGAGCTGCTGGCTCCCGGTGGGTCTCTCCACCGCCCTGGCTTTTCCCTGCCTCGGGAGACCCCTTTGTGCATCAAGCTCTGCCACTCCACTGTGGATCAGGCCAGCGCACCTCGGCGACTGACTACAGTAGTTGGCATTTAGCATTTTAGATTCGAGGAATATGATTTATCACAAGCAGATATGGCGCTTCCCTATGTGAATTGCATTCAGGACCTTCAGTGAAA
>VWZL01001978.1:651-19731 GCA_013396915.1 Stercorarius parasiticus
TCTTCCACTTGAGCTTTTTCAGAAGCTCCCTGCTCAACCATGCAGGTCTCCTGCGTCCCTTGGCTGATTTCTTGCTCTTAGGGATGCACCGATCCTGAGCTTGGAGGAAGTGGTCTTTGAATACCAACCAGCTTTCTTGAGCCCCTTTGCCTTCCAGAGCCCTAGCCCACGGGATCTCTCCAAGCAGTTTCTTGAAGAGGTCAAAGTTAGCCCTCCTGAAATCCAAGGTTGTAATTTTACTTCTTGTTGTTTTGTGCGTAGTACCCATGATCCTGAACTCTATCATTTTATGATCACTACAACCTAGGGTGCCCCCAATCTTAATGTCCTCCACCAGTCCCTCTGTGTTTGTCAGTACCAGGTCCAGGAGTGCTCCTCTTCTTGTTGGCTCCTGTACCACCTGTGTCAAAAAGTTGTCATCAATGCACTGGAGGAGCCTCCTGGACTGTGCGTGCCTGGCTGTGTGGTCTTCCCAGCAGATATTGGGGTGATCGATATAGATATCCTATATCTACTTTCATCTTGTTAAGCAAATATACTATTTTAGTCCCTTCTCATAAAATAGATTCTCTGTTCTACGGCTGTCTATCCTGATTTTTTTATTCTTTTTTTTTTTTTTTTCACCTGTGTCTATCTTTATGGAAATATAAGATTTCAGCAACTAAACTTACTATTATCTACCTCTGCAGGCACTTTGAACCCATGGGTTACTAGTATCTGAGCACTTGTAACCTTACAGCAATAGGTTGTTATGCAGTTTAAATAATAAATGTATGGAAGTCTAGGGCACAAAAACATAAATAAAGACTGTAAATGTTCATGTATTGATGGGCAGATCCTCTTCTACCACCTAGATAAATTTTGAACCTGAAAGAGCATCACAATTTTTACGTGTTGGGGCTTGCAAGGTGTCTGGCAACCCACTGAATTTCTGGCTAAGCTGCCAGACAGGTAAAAGTTTATCTACTCTTACTGTGTAGAGATCAGTCGTACAGTTGGTGAGCACACAGCAAGTGTGGTGCTACCTGGAGGCATCTCACTTATTGTGCAGGTTTTAGCGGTTAGGTTGCCACATCCAAAAAGTGTAGGAGAAATTTTTCCCTGTGTGCAGAGTTCAGTAACACAAGTACTGTAAATCTGACTCATCCCTGAAGCATCAAATTCACCAAACGTTACCATCACTTCTCTGAACACAAATACAGCACCTATAGGCACCGGCAAGGAACATGCCCATCTTTCCACTGAGGCCAGCGGTTGTCTTCATGAAGAAATGGTTCAAGACTGAGAAACCATTCCGGAAGTCTAAATTTGACAAAGTAGGTGACATAAATGTTTTTGCCACCACAACTAGTTCCTATAGTTCTCTTCAGTTGTTTTATTATTGCTTTGGCAGATGTCTTTAATTTTTTTCTGTAGTTTAGTACATTTCTTATCACCATCATCATCACCACCATGGTTGCTATTGTTACTCTTGTTATTATTTCAAAAGGCTGTTCCTTACCTCTTATCAACCTTCAATTAATTGCTACAGAGACATTGCACCTACATGAGCTGATGCTCTAACTCTTTCTGGCAATGCCAGCACTGAACAGAGGGTGGATGTTTTAAAAATCTGCAGCATGAAAAAGGAAAGGCTTTGAATAACATTGGTACGTTACATCATCTTCTTCAAGGAACAGATTTTTAAGGATTATTAATTGGCAATTAACGTTGACAACCAGCATTAGAGGTAAATTATTCCATTTAATTCTGGATGAGAGCTGTCCTTTAAGAGTACGTTCTGGTGAAGTGAAGACCATTATTACCATTGGCATGATTTCATATATTCTTGTCCATTAATGGACCTCTTTTCCTAACACCAGGGAACATTTCAAATAGGTGTCCACTGCTTTTCCACATTCTCTTTTAATTATCACTTTCTTCCTCCCTGTACCCAGTGGGTGTTAAACTGGGTCTTGGTTCAGCCCTAGGGAATTTAGTAGCTTTGTGATATCTTACTGAATTGTTTCTGGATGCTTGGTGCAAATTGAAACCTGTGCCCCTGGGAAAAGAGATGTCTGAGAGGCCATCATGCTCTTTGGGTAATGCGGGAAGCCAAACTTCAACTTTTTTTATGTCAGAGGATTGTTCTCACGTTTTTGAGGTTTCATTTTCAAGTTCTGTGCTCCACTTTTTCACTTTCTTCGTGTGTTGTTTGTCACTGCATGGGACTAGGAGCCAGATCTTGAATTGGAGTGCATGGCTAACTGATGCTGTATGTTTTATTAGATATGCCCCTAATAGTTTTGCACACACATAAGCCCTGAAGGAATCATCATACCCTATAAGATGTCCTCTTGTATAACCCTCCTGTCTATTCTCCCTTGTAAATATGTCACTAATAGAGTGTTTCATTAGTATCTCCCACAAAGCTGTTCAATCATGTTTTAAAACTCCCAGACATAAAAAATCAACTTCTTCATTGCTTGCTCTTATGATTATCCAATCTCCCAAACTTCCACTGAGTTCCCTCAGCTGGTGTTTTGCAGTTTTCTGGCGTTTTAAACTTGTGCAGGAACACATATGGTCTTCTCTTTGCATTTGATTGGTAGGTGTTACTCCTAACAGAACTGGTCAGGAATTCTTACTAATCAGGTGGGTACCATTGCCCTTAAAAGCCCATGTGCTTTCTCTGTTCTTGACCCATACCTGAGAGGCAATGCAGTTGTAATGTTACTGTGGGACCTTGTGGCATAGCAGTAAAGTACCTTTTCAACACATGAATGCTTTGTGACAAAGTGATGCTTAGAATCTTTCAATAAACACAAGTCCTATGGTTTTCGTAATTTTTAGCTCTTACTTAGAACTGTTCTTGCACATAGATGTCCAGGTCAGACAGCTTTCTCTGGAAAAGATGAACCACTGGCAGCAAAATAACTACTGCTCTGTCTTCCTAGAAATGCTGGTTGAAGGAGACCTCTGGAGGTAATTGGTCGAACTTCCCACCCATACTGGATCTATCATCAACACCAGATCAAGTCAGTCATGACTTTAGGCAAGTCTAGAAAATCTCCAGGGACTGTGATTCCATATCCACCCTGAGTGGCTCCTTTTTTTTCCTCATCCCTTTTAAAAAGCTGTAGGCTGCTGTTGAATCACTCTTTTGCCTCCTCTCTGTCAGACTAAACAATCCCAGTTCTCTCAAACTCTCCTCGTAAGTCACTTGCCCTGGCCAGTGATCATCTTGGAAACTCTCTGCAGCATCCCCTCCAATTTCTCCCCTGGGTTAGGGAGGTCCAAAACTGGACTTATTATTCCAGGTGCAGCCTCGCTGGGTCTAAGTAAAGAAAGGTACTAATTGCTTTTAATTTGCTGTCCTAATAGGGCCCATTATGCAGTTTTGCTGTATTCCTGATGCAAATACACTGACTTATGCTCAGCCTGGTGTCCACAACAACCCCTAGGCCTTTTTCAGCATCTTCAATTTACATCAGTTGAATTCTGCCTGCTGTGGTCAGGCCACAGCTCAATTATTTAATATCCACCTGTTTCGGTCTTGTGAAGTACAATCTGGTAACTTTTGCTTTCGTTAAGGATGTTGCTTCCCTTAGCCTTCTCCTGAATGTATTATTTTTTTTATAGCCTCAGTTCCCTTATAGACACTCTTCATTTGCTCCTGCATAGCATTAAACAAAGCCATCAGTCTTCAGATTCAAGGATCTTCATGACCTCTCACCTACCCACCATTTCTTATTTACCAGCCAGAAGTGTCCCCCCTCAGCAGCTACATGCCATGCTTTCAAAAAGACACCTTTGCGCTTTTCAAATGGTGTCTTTCACGAGTGGAAAGAGCTTCTTGCAAACCACTGTGAAATTGTAGAATACGTATTCTTATGTGTATATACCCCCATCTATAAAGATATAAATATATTTAATATAATAGGAATCTCAGATGGATTGCACAAATAGCTCGTAAAATTTCTGCGATGCCTGTTGAGGATGTTGGATTGGAAATGTTGTGTGGTTCTGGGTCTCACTCCTCTGCAGCTCCTCAGTCTGTCCATGTCTCAGTTTGGTTTCTTGTTTCATCCTGCGATGATAAGCACTGTAGTCAGAAGCTGATTTTCTTTTCTGTGTATATTTAGACACTGACTAATACAATTTAACCTGCTGCTTGAGCAGGTGTCCAGTCATTATCATCATAATAATGATAATGGCAATAATAAACCTAAACAAGGCTAATTTTAGCAGACACCTGAGCTCGGCTTTCTGAAAATTAGTCATTCAAAATTCTAAATATCTAGCTTACAGTCTGCCTGTTTTTTCCTTTGCCATATGTAAAACAGGGATAAAGTACTTATCTCCTTCCCTGGAGAGTAAATATATGAAATAGTGCTTTTATATACCACAATGACAAGTTCTTATAACTGAAAATGCAAATGAGAGCGCCCCTTTCACATCAAGATATGAAGGCTAGTCCTTTCTTCTTTAGCATTAAGAGAGAAACCTTGAACTGCTTCCAACTCTTCCTGCAGCTGGGGTGGAGATGTAAAAATTTACACCTTGCTTAGGAAAGATAAAAAAAAAACAAAAAATCAACACAGAACATTCCAGGCAGAAGACTGCAGATTTTTTTTTTCCTTATTTTAGATATCTGCAAACAAGCCAAACGTAGCACATGTTGTGTTAGGTTTCCCGCTCTATTAGCTTGTATTCCCTGCAGAAATAGCCCGTTTCTCCGCTCTGCAGTGATGCCAGGCTGCAACCCTGCAGCACGCTGGAGGCTGGGGCAGACACGACGCTGGAAGAGCAGCGTGCTGCGGGAGAGACACAACCACAGCCCTGCTTAAGGGCTGAAGTCCACCTCCTACCTCGACTGCCGTTTTCTCCAGAAAAGCCAATTTTCCATCATGATCATAGAACACTTTTGAAGCAATCATGCAACCTACAGGGGATAAAAACATGCTAGCAATAGGTCCCATGAGCAGTCAAGAAAGCTAGAAGGGTGAGGGTAAGTGGTATTTAGTGGAGGTTCCAATAAAATACAGGCTTAACTCTTCTTAAGTTCTTTTTACCCAAAGATTTCTCAATCTTTTTAGAACTAAATTGAGCCTCCGAACACCTCTGTAAAGTAAATAAGGACCAGAGATGGAAATAAAATAAAACAATTTTGCCGTGAGGAAAATTTTGATATTTCAATATTTGTTCTCAACTTGAAATGTGAGCTGAAAGAAAAAAAAAAATTCTCAAGGAACTGAAAGTTCCAAAAAAATCACTATTTGTAGATATGCAATTTCCTGCCACATTTCCTTGCCTGCTTTCAGAAGAAAAGTCTTGTGCAGTCAGAAAATCAGTCTGGTACTCTATCCACGTTTCCTTCCTCCTCCCCAAAGCAGTTTTGAATCTTTTGGCTAATACAGCCAAAGATTTCGGAGACTACAAGTTCCTACAGGTTTAATTCAGATTTACAGAAAGAATTTAAATTAATGTCCCAGTGGGAGCATGAACTGCAACAAGGACTCAGCAGTCATCTGTTTCTTTGTCATCCCCTAGTTAATCAGACACTGGTCCTCACTGGCCAGGCAGCATGAGCCTGTTTCAAAAGCGATGGCATTTTATAACATAGACATTAAATTAATAATCATAGAATCATAGAATCACAGAATGGTTCAGGTTGGAAGGGACCTTAAAGATCATCCAGTTCCAACCCCCTGCCCTGGGCAGGGACACCTCCCACCAGACCAGGCTGCTCCAAGCCCCATCCAGCCTGGCCTTGAACACCTCCAGGGATACGGCAGCCACAACTTCCCTGGGCAACCTGATCCATAATCACTGGTGTAAGGTGAGACTGTGTGTATTTGAGGAAATTATGAATTATGGAGCGAGGAAAGTGTTAAGGATTTTTTTAAGCAGTGCATTTAAGAAACAAATCTCTAGAAAAAGGCACTTTGTTCTGTGTCCCATAAGCAGCTTGTTTTCTATTGTCTTTTGCAGTCTGCAAAACTGAATTCATATTAAAAGGCAGTAACTTGGCATTACTGAATTAAAACATTAGATTTCTGTTTAACTGATCCAAAATATTTTTTTTCAGCTGCATTTGCATTTAATTTGGGTAGCCTGTTGACTCTGTCCTCCACGCAAGATTAACATACCAGCTACTCAAGGTGTTGCCATGTTCCTCTGTACGCAGTGCGATGGAGGACAGTGCCATGTCACCTGAGACCAGTTAGCTTTGCATCTGAGAGGTAACCCATCCAATCTACCAGGCCCAAAGCATCGCAACGGGACCCAAATTAAGGGTAGGCAATTACATGGTATCCAGTTTGAAGACTGATGGACCCAAAATGATGTGTTTTGTTAGCCCAAAAGTCCACCACATTCCTTTTTAAGTCATGTCCTTTCAGGTAACAGCAATGTCAAGTCTCCTACCAATTTTTTAATTACAAAAAGCTATATTTTTATTTAAAAAAAAATAAAAATTCCAGCTCTCAGCTCTCCACTAGTCGTAATCGATAGACTGAATCTACTTGGTCGGTGAGTTAGCTGAGACTGTAATCATATCCTGATTTCACTTTCATTGACGTAAAGCGAAAGTGACTCCTTTCGAATCAATTGAGTTACATCAGCATAAAGCACCTTTAAAAGATGTTGGAATTGGGCCCAAAAAGAGCTTACTTGCCGCTAACCTAGAAGATGCCGTTAGATCAGGATTACAATTGAGGAATCCAGGCTATTACTTTAACCGCTGATGCACAGCGGAACTCTCCAGGTCTATTTCCTTTATTATAATTATGAAGTATATATATCTAAGCATCTGCCTCCTGTGTAAAGAAGATAATTCCTTCTCAATCACACTGTTTAAAGTCCTCCTCTACTTTCTTGCAGAAACCTGTTTCACAGATTTTTTTCTTAAACCACCAACCGAAGGACACAAATGTTCTTTCGTATTATTCGGCAAGTAACATTTGGGAAAGCAGAAGCAGAGTGACAATGGTTCGTACGTGCCCAGGAAGTAAGAGGTGATATTACAAAGTAAGGTTTTGGAAAGCTAAAAATGAGCAGTGTAAAGCACGAGAAAGCAGCTGTAACTGTCAGTTTAACAACAGTGACCATATTGTAGGATTTACTGTCTTGGTGGATTAGTTCAGCAGTAATATTTAAAGGTTTTAAAGGAGAAAATTCTTATCTGAAGATAGTGTTAATTGTTTATATTTCCAGATTGCTCACTGAGACTATGGCCATCCACAGTAGGAGTTGAGGGAAAGAGGTTTGGTGGCTCCTGGGGTGCCAGAAGACACAGAGATAAACTCAGGGACAGCAGAGCAGGGTCTCAAAGCTAGTGCTCATCCCATCACCCCCAGCCATGCTCAGACTCAGCCCTGTGATGTCCAGGAAAGTTTCCTAAGCCCTGAAAAAAAGCTATTGGTACCCAAACTGCCTATCAGGAATGGTCCTTGGACTGTCCTTGACCATGAACAATGCCTAGTTGTTGCCTCGGAAGATTGCATGAGGACCATGCTGAACACAGAAGAGATCATTGCATGCCAAGGCTCAAGTCTGGATGTGGTGGAACAGATGTACATGTGCAACCACGGTTTTTGCTGCCAGCCAGGTAAGGGTTTAAGATTGAGCTTGATTAGGGAACCTTCACTACCTGCATGGATGATGATACCTCATTCCCAAGCTCGGCTCTGGGCCCCTCCAATTCATGCTCTTCAGGATAAGTCCTCTTGAGATGACACTCACCACAGGCAGATGGTCTTGAGGCAGCATCAGTGGTGTAAATACAGCCCTGGTTTTGGCTATACCTGTGCACTCATCCTGTGTGTTCCTCTATCCCAGCAGTTAGAGATAAAAAAAGCAAGATCTCCACTCTGATCTCTTCTCCAAAAAGTTGTGTTGTCACCAATGACTAGTGTGTAACGTATAGCATGAGACCAATGAATGCCCAGGGTGTATCCAGCTATGTATTTCCTCTTTTAAAAACTGCAAGTAATACCAATTACAACTGCAAAGCAATATTGACATGCTTAGTGCTGCTTTATTTCAGGATTATTTATTGAACTAATATGACTATGAATTCTTTTCTCTTAAGGAATTGATGCTATAATTTGTCTAGCCCAGAACCGGTCCAGAAATAAACCTTCAAAGCTCATTTTTATGAGCGACTGGAAAACTTGAAGTGTACTAGGAATAAATCAGCAGTTTCTGGCAGTCATTGTCAACTCTGGATAAAGCAGAACCTGTGTTAAACATGTTTCTGATAGATGAGGAATTACATAAAGTATCCAGAACTTTAAAACAGAATACTGCTTCGTTAAAAACTAAATAGTGTGCTCTTCTATGCAGTGTACTTGTGGTTAAGCAGGTTGTTTGGCATCTATTGATGTGTTCCTTCTTCCCTGCTGTAGAAAACTACATTAACTTCTTTAGGACTGGATGGGAAAGGATTAGGAGCAGATCCCCAAGTGCAGTATTTTCCTCTCTGACGCTGCAAAGCCTGCTGACTGAAGCAGCTACACTGTAGGTCACAGGAGGCCCTTAAACTGGGTCCCCGTAACCACAGGCAGATAATTTTGTCATGCAGCCCTCTTCATCCTTCCTAAAAAGGTAACAATCATCCACAAGAAATCATTTGGAGTTTTGAGGAGCTTTAAAATCCTACATTCCACATTGAGTCTGTTATTATTTCTTCTCATCTGGCTTCAAGGTTTATATGCAGTTAAAACAACCTTTGTCCTTTGCAAGCAACCTATTTTTGCCAGTAATTCACTCTGCTACTCTGACCTTATTTGCTGATGGCATAATTTGTCTTGCAACCCTACATAAATACGCTACATCAATAACATTTTCTCAAGGCTATTTTCCCCTGAACCACACAAGAGTAAATTGGTTATTTTTCTTTTCAGCAGAGCAACAGACAACATTATAACTTTCCTTGTAAGGTTCTAATGTAAAGCAGGCATGCAGACAAGGTTTGTTTTGTTTTTATAGCTATTTTTAAGATGAAGACAAGGTGGTAAACTAAAGCTAAAGTTCAGGGTTTTTTTTAAATCTACAATTGAACATAACCTTTTCCATTCTCATTCAGTTTGCACAGAGGAATAATTTCCAAAGTCGTGTGGGAAGGAACAATTAAAGTCAAATGTTAATTTTCAAAAATAAGACGCAGTTTGCCTTCTATTTCCTGAATTGCCCCTGGAATACAACTCAGGCTCGGCCTCCTAAGGGAAGGCATTGGAAACAAACCACTGGTGTGGCGAGTAAGTAGAATAATATCTCATAAAATCAGACTGGTCTTTCTAAATGGTTGTGGCTTTAGGTAGCAGTATTCCTCTTCAAAGCTGCATTTACTATCATTTTCTTTCTTGTGGGCTGTGGACTCCTACAAAGGGACCAGATTCTGCATCCCAGTTGGCAAGAGCGGAAGACATTCGAATCTCTCTTAGTTAAAAGTACTGTTACCCAATGCCTCTATAGAGTAAGGGGAACCAGGTGACAGTTTTCTGAGCAAAATCACCAGCCTTGGTGTCTTCCTAGATGTCCTGGTTTGAGGTAAAACAGAACCAACTTTCTGTTCAGTAATTTTACTTGTTAGCTAAGACTCTTCTAACTCTCTGAAATTAACAGCATGTTGTGCCAAAAAACGGTTCATTCTCAGAGTGATAAGACCAATGTTTACAGTTTGTGCCAAGAAATGGTACGCAGAGAGGCTCTTGCTTATGCTTATTGCTGTAACAACCAAGGTCAGCTAATTTCATTATTTGCCCCGTTGGAGGGTCAGACATGGAAAAGCCTAGAAGGGTCCCACCTGCAGGGAGGAGCAGACAGGACAGGTGACTCAAAACTGACCAACAGGGGTATTCATCCCATCTGCCCCACGCTCAATATAAAAGCTGAGGGATCAAAGGGACAGCTCTCTTTTTTCTTCAATGGCCAACGTCTGAGGAGGACCCTGTCTGTTCATCTGCCTTTGATTCCGATCCCCGTGTTCCTGACTCCAGCTGTGGAATGCAGTTTCCACCCGTCGCTGAGTCCAGTCTGGGACTTCCCCGGTGCCTGCCGGTGACGTCATCCTGGGAGCTTAATATGGTTTTGTATATGCTGTATCTATTTTACTATTTCCTTTTTATTTTTATTATTAGTATTTCATTAAAGTAGTTTAGTTTCTTCTAAACTAATAAATCTCTTTATCTCTCCTCCTCTTCTCCCGGTGCGAGAGGTGGGGGAGAGCATCTGTTGCTGGCCATCGGCCAATTTGGCCAAAACCACAACACTAGACTGTTGAGGTCTGTGCCAGAACCCGCCCATTGGCTATACCACACAGCACTTTCCACATGAGTATTCTTGTTTAAAAAGTCCTTAGGTAGAGTTTCCTCCCAGTGTTGGCACAGGGCATGAGGCTGCTGAAATTTTGCAGCCTCCAAGGGGAGAGCATGCATGGATCTATCACGCTCCCAGTTTGATGCGTGCATCCATGTGTGCAACATCTGTAAGATCAAGCCATGCCCAAGATCTGCTGCCTGCAGCTGAGAGACCTTGACCTCCAGGTAATCATGGTATCTTAAGCTAAGCATATATAAGCTGTAAACCGAAGCCTTTAATAAAAGTTCAAAGGATTCTTTTGTTCCCAATCAGAGGCAATCTTCCAAATTAAATCTGGAAGAGTCAGCTAATTTTCTCTGTATCAATAAACACCATTCATAGATTTCGGTGAGCTTAAGGGAACACTCTGATTTTATGATCAGTTCAAACCATAGGAGTGGCACGCACTAATTCCTGCCTAAAGTGCAATAGCCAAAGTTGCAGTAAAGTGTGGGGTGTCTTATGAAACAGGCATCCAATCCCGGCTCTGTAGTTTCTAACAATGAAAAATTCACTGCAAAAGTTAGAAAGTGATTCCACTGATTAATCCTCTTCATTAATTTTTCTTTTTTTTTTTTTTTCTGCTGAATTTAAGTCATACTGGTTTTGTTCTGCTTTAGTATTCCAGATTGAAAGGACTTCTACTGAATTCCTGCGGTCCACATGGATACTTAGAGACACCATCTAGTCACCCTGTAGTTTTCTCCTTGAAAAGACAGAGTATCTCCCCTCCCCCAGGACACCACACTACTGTCTAGGTTTTAGTCATTCCCCCTGCTCTCCTCTCAGTCCTTTCCAGGTTTTTAACATCTCTCTTAACGCATTTTTACCTGAAATGGACAAATTATTCCAGGAATGGTTTCATTATTGTCAAAGGCAGATGTGTTATAATCTCACAACTCCTACTCACTATTCCATATTTCTATCCATTATTCCTTTTGACTGCAGTGTCACCTGGGATCTCATTATTAGTTGATTATCCACCATGTCCCTAAGTACTTTTTAGAGCCACTATTACCCAGGTTAGCAAACCCATACCATTATTGTGGCTTACATTCTCTATTCCTATATACATGGCCCTCCACCATATTGAAAAACATATTGTTTCACTGAAATCAAACTCTTTATATCGTTTCTCATTAACCACTCTCCTTCCTCTCATGTCACCAACAGATTTTTCTCAGTGATAATAAAATTTCACAGTCCTTCTTAAAACTTCCAAATAGCATAGAGCAAGAAGGATCTTTGATGAACCCAGGGGAAACACAGGTACTCAGATACAAGTCCATATTAGTAATGATGTTTTCAGACTTGTATTTTAAGCAGTTTTTAATATAATGTGCATATTATAGGTCATGGGGGTTTTATTGTTTTCAGAATTTTTGTCATTTGAATTTACGAAACAGGATCTCTCATGATACCAGGTCAAATGTCTTGTGGAAGTCCGATATATTATGTCCGATATATCACACTAACAATATTTCTCTATCAATCAAACTGATCAAAAACATCTAAGTATGATAAAAATACCCATTTTGTATAACACATGACAAATAGTTGTTTGTTTGGGTTTATGGGTTTTTTTTATAATTTTTATATTAGTTCCGTTCTGTGTCTGTCATTCAGTTACTTTGCATGGGTCCACGGCAATATAGTATTATTTTCTGATTTAGATTTACATCTTTCCCTTTTATAAAGACTTAATTACAAGATCTGTTCCATTTCAAGTGATATTTTTCTTCTTCTTTAACTTCACTTCTAAGCTAATGTGTTGGTTGTTTTTAAATACATCTTACTCTAAATATATCTAATCCAGGTATTCTACTGATCCTTTGAGAAAAAGTATTTTCTTTTGCTTTTTCATTTTTTAGTCTTGGAAAAAATACCTTAAAACCTAGCTGCACAAATTAACTCTGAAAAATGACTCCTAAAGTGAAAATGAAATATTGAAAGAACTAAAAAACAAAACAAAACAAAACAAACAAACAAACAAAAAAAACCCAAAATAAAACAAACTATAAATTCTCTAAGATTTTGATACGAGACGTTTGTATCTAGGAAATTGTTTGTACCTATGAAAACAGATTTTCTGCAAGAAAACAGTGATTAAAGCGAATTATTTTCAGAATCCTAAATACCTAGGTATTTCATCCATATTCATACCCCATAAACTGATTCTAATTATTGCTAATGCTAAAGGAATCCCAAATAAAGAAAAAAATACTTATTAGTGAGTTGATCACATTTTTAATAATTCTGATAATTCCATACAAACTCACCTAGAAAAAAATATTTTTTAAAACATCTAGTCAAGTTAGCATCTTGGCCCTTTATGGCATTATGAATTCCCTGTCCAAACACTGAGATGCCCTATTACCTCCAACAAGAGCTGTTGAGAAACCGGGAATTTCATTTGTGTCCTCAAGTATCTCTTGATGAAACGTCCTTGTTCTCCACACAAGAAATGCATTCGGGGTTTTGGTATATTTTTTTCTAAACCAATCTTTCTCTTCAAGAGCAGTACAGTGAGGGTGGAATTAATTTGACGTAACTATGCGTCCCCTCTATAGATATCTTCATCTGAGATTGTTGCCCTGGCTTCCATTTATAGTCGATGGAGGTGCTTTTAGGGCACAATTCATCTGACTGAGTTCAGATGTCTATTTTAGGAGAGATGAATTGCACTTTAGCAGGGTCTGGTTGTCTCACTGCTGGGAAAGGCAGGCTGGGGTTACTGGCTCAGGTGTATCCACTGCACGTATCTCACATTAGGTGAGGTGTTTTTGCAGAATGACTTGTACCAAGGCCTACAATTACACGTAGTGCTGTTTTTCTGGATCTTCTTAGCCTGCGAACGTCTCTCTGGCATACAGGAGAAGGAAGGTGGAGATTACCTACTAAAATCTGCTAAGAGTTCAATTAACATGGAAAAACAGTATTTCTTCTTAATTTTCTCTAAGTCTACCTAGATAATAAACATATTCTTTGGATGGGGGAGACCGTAAGGATAATCATTATCCTTAAAAACCCTTTGTGCTGCTCAGCTGTTGAAAAAGAGATATAACGCAATTAAGAATCAGCCTTAAGGCAGAAAAGGAGCTGATTTACACCAAACCACCTCCCTTTAGCAAATATTTTCTAGAGAATATTAAAAGACAGTAACTGTGGTGTAAGATTGTGGAAGGTTTCTCATGACAGAAGATTATTATAGGTGGATCAAGTGCCTCGAAGTTGAAAGCACGCAAATTCAGAGCAGAAACAAATAAAATACATTTAGCATGGAATTATATTTAACATGGAATTAAATTTCTAATTCTAGCGATGCTACGCCCAAATTGGATTTAAAGGTTATACTCCAGTAAAATGAGAAGTGACTCAAAGAAGATATTACTGATTTCTGTGGCATGTTTATGCAGATTATAGTGGGTGACCACACAATGGTGTCTTTCTTATGCAAAGTCCTATTCTTACAGAAGTCATTGACGGAACACCCATAGTGTTCATTAGGAGCAGAATTGCAGTCTTAGTTTCTATTATGCTGTACCTAAATGTCTCATAATATCTGGTTTCTCAGCCTCTGTGAGTTTTTCCAGGGTGTGTTTAGTTTATAGATGGATTTATTTTATTTTTTGAGCTAATTTTGTACACTGATACCTGGAGAGGGAGCTAGAATGTGAATACATAGAAATTGCCAATATCACAGAAACTCAGTTGAAGGGAAAAATAGGAACTACTGAGCATTATACACTGCTTATTGCATTCAGTAAAGTTACAGCACTATACAAAAAGGAACAGACTGCATATAATCTGAGCAATTTAAAATTCATCATTTAATTTTCTATCAGTTTACTGAAGGCACAAGTCACCGAAGTGCACACTTCTGGAATAACCTAAGACCTATGTTCATAATTAAAAAAAAACAGCATAGATTTCTGTGATTTTTTGAATATCCATCATTTTAGATGAAGAGGGAATTAGGACACATTAGCATACAGCATAACATGTGTTTGTTTCTGCCTGTCATGTTGATTGGTATTTGTCTTCAAGCCCACATGGAGATGGCTTCTCTTTTTGAGCAGAACACAAATGTTTTCTGTTATATTAAATATCATCAGGTGTCCAGGGCTGCACTGAATAGTCAGTTTTATAACAGTCTGTGAGGAACAGGTTTTGGAAGAAAAGCAAAGGAATTTCTACTTTCTTTATGTAAGTTTCTTTGAAAAAATAAAAAGTTTTTGTGTTTTTTTGCTTTCCTTTTTTTTTTTTTTCCCCAGTATATATATTTGAAATTCTACCATAAGGGAAATGTCAGGATTTTCTGAATCAAGATAGAATAACAATAAGCTCCATCCGTTTCTAATGAAGGCAGCTGGTTTATTTCCGTGTAGGCATGGAAAGCGGATTCTCTATTAGCCCAGTATTCATAATACCATTTGAACAGACTTTTTCTAAGTTCTTCATTATACCATATATTGCAAGTCTTCCTATGGGGAAAGAGGGAGGGGGGGAGAAAAAAACCCCCACAACAGTTCTCTTTTTGGTTCAGTGTAGTATTCACAACGCCATTTGAACAGACTCGCTCTGAGTTGTGCATTGCTTACGTATGTTGCAAGCTTTCCTACTGATGAAAAGAAAAACAGATTTCTTTTTTTTACCTTGGTTTTCAAAGTAGTGGGGGGTGTCCTTGAAATGCAGGCTCAACTCTTCTTCTCCTTTGTTCATGGATTATTGTTCCACATGGGAGCAATTTAAACAAGTCATGATTGGACTGTAATCCAGAAAGAATTAAACCATTACTCTTACCCTGATTTACGTAGTATTAGGAAGAAGGAAAAAAAAAAAAAGAAAAGAACTCAAAATAGCCAGCCTGCTTTTTAGTTGACTGCATTTTTAACAGATTAATTGCTTTTTGTTCTGACATGGGAGAAGCCATGCAGAAACTCTATTGCATTTGCACACCAGGAGAACTGACACAAGGTTCTCTGGTAGATGATAACTGATGGGTAATAGGAGCAACGAGACTGATGGGGCATTATAAAATAAATTAAAAAAAAAAAGAAAAATCAATGCAAAACCAGTTCCATAAACCCCAAGATTTTAAATATGGGCCATTCCCACTCCTGTCTCAGCATCACGGGAGGGACAATTGGAAGGGACCTGTGGAAATCGTCTCCAAGCTCAGAGAGGGCACAGCCAGCACTAGACAAGGGCAGCCACGGCTTTGCTTAACCATCTTACTTCAGCCCGGTTCAGTCACGGGCAAATATTCTGGGCTCCAGGATGGTCACACTGCCTTCTTTACTTTGGCTGATTAAATATCAATTAAAAAAAAAAATTAAAAGCCCCCAAGGGTGACATTTACCAGGTTGTGCTATATATCAATACACCTTTTTAAAGTAGGGGGAAAAAAAAGAAAAGAAAAAAAAAGAAGAAAGAACTACTGAATTTCCAAGTAATAGAAATGATTGTAGTGGCTGCTTCATCTGATATCTAATTCATCTGATTTATTAATCTCTGCATTATGCTGGTGACTGAGAAGAATCTAGCTCTTATTCAGCACTCCATTAGTAATGATTATATTTTTTTCTGCATAATGTTTTATAAACTTTGTTGCTATATAGGTATTTTAAGTCAGCATCATCTAACCAGCTATAAAATGATGAGGTGTACTGCATAGAATCTATTCCAATTTTGTGTTAACTACTGTGTAATAAGAAACTGAAAAATGACCTTTTAAAGTATTTAGAGTGTTCTCTACAGTAACCAACAGTATTTCCATTCAGATCCCACTTATTAGACTGATTTCCCTAAAATCTAAGATATAAAGTTAAGCTCTTCTGAAATATATACTTGATTCACTATAACTAATTATGGAAGATCTTGGAAGTGGTTGAAACTGAGTGCTAAAGAGCATAATGCAAAACACAGAGTATTTCAGAGCTCATTTCAAGAGGAACTCCTCATAAAACCTTACATATATGGAGAATTGCCTGTATCGCTTTGCCTTTCTCCCACCAGTCATAAATCTGAGGCTGTGCAAATTTGAATCCAGCTTTACAATTTTAAAAATATTTTAATGAGGAATAACAGAGCCAAATGGATTTGCAGTGAAGGTGGGGTTTGCATGAATGCAAAAATGTCATGTTATTGCTGATGAAAATGCCATTTTATTACTGATTGGTGGTCTGTGGGAATAATTTATTGGTTTTCTTTTGAAACTGCTTATATGCTTGGTGCAGAGCAGACCTTGTGGATGTTTCACCAGCAGTTCCAATTTTCTTGGTGCATGACTTGGGGAGAAATACTAACTGTGTGTACAAGTCAACTGTGGAAAAATACAGTCTAAGAACATTTTAAGAACCCCAGCTGAGGCAAAAGTGGCCATCGTGGGGCCTGTGAAAGGCACTATGGTTATGTTCATTAACACAATTAACACCTTACTTCTAACACAATTCAGTGAGCCACAGATACAACTTGTGCAAAAAAACCTGCTCCTTCAGTAATTTGCAAATCCCACAAGACTATCGTTCTGTCAGCCACGGCTGCTCTGTTAAACAATCTTCCAAGTAATCAGCTGCAGGAAACCTGAAAGATATATTATGATGCTATGTATTAATTTACCAAGTTCCTTAATAAGCTTTAAATAAACAAAGTTATCAAGCTAATTAGCATTCAGGGGAAAATGATGTTCTTTGAATCTCTGACGTTCTGAGACAGGTTAAAATTCACTCAGACGAAGAAAAACAAGCACATTAAAACAATGACAGAATCATAGAATTGTATAGGTTGGAAGGGACTTTAAGATCATCAAGTCCAACCATCAACCTAACGCTGCCAAAACCACCACTAAACCATGTCCCTCGGCACCACGTCTACCCAGCTTTTAAATCCCTCCAGGGATGGTGATTCCACCACTTCCCAGGACAGCCTGTTCCAATGCTTGACAACCCTTCTGGTGAAGAAATTTTTCGTAATATCCAGTCTAAACCTCCCCTGGTGTAACTTGACGCCATTTCCTCTTGTCCTGTCACTTGTTACTTGGGAGAAAAGACAGACCCCCACCTCCCTACACCCTCCTTTCAGGTAGTTGTAGAGCGCGATAAGGTCTACTACTGCACAGCAGTCTAGAAAGCAGAAAACCAGTCTTAACTGTTTGACCTAAGATTTCTGCAACAGTCTAAAAAAAGCCAAAAAGTGCTTGATTTTTCTAAAGTTGTTAGAAATTGGAGCTACAGAGAGAGCCTTGGTGGGCATTTTTTAAACAGCTCTGGTCTCCAAAATTGATGGTCATCACCAATTTAAACCAGCATGGTAGTTTGTAAAAATTCCTTCAAGCTCCAGGATGCATAGTCTGCTGTTCAGATTCCCTGAAAACATCAGCCTCCACTCGCTCTTCTAGATCCTTACAGGTGTAGAAGTACAGAATTGCAACTGAGACGTAGATATCTATGTCAGAGGATGTGATTTCTCTGAGCTTCTGATCCTCCTTTGTTAGCTAAGTATGATAGCACTATTGTTTTCTTTTCCACTATTACCAAGATTATTATTTCAAAGGATTTTGAGGCCCTGAGGTATTACAGAAGTTGTGTAAAAACATAAAATAGATAAAAAATATGAGTGTAAAGAGTAAACTTGTTTATAAAGTACACTTTAATCTCTAAATACTCTACATAAACGTTTGATAAACACAAAATAATTTAGTACATCTATATATTGTGTCGCTTTATGTAGCAGCATAGAAACTGAGTTCAACTTTTCCACTAAACTAAAACAAAAATAATAAATATGACTATAATAATTTTCTACATTAACATATAAACATAAAAAATGAAAAAAATTAGTTGTTTCATGCAGATAAAAGCTGTGCCTGCTGAGAAAGTATGCACCTCTTAATGTGGGTAGTGGATATGGGGAGAAATCAGCACAGGAGGAGCAAGAGTGAAGGGCAGCTAGAGCTCCTCGGGAGAGAAACCCTCACTTAAGAGCTAATAGTCATGGAATTACTTTCTTGCACTGAATAGCAGTGTAATAGTATTAAGAAACTGTAAATGTGGTGTAATGTCTCTTGGATTTCTGATATGGAATATTTGGTCTCAGTGTCACCTGTGGGTAGACAGTACTACCTCAGTGTTCTTCACGCTGTGCTCTTGGGGGTCTCCTGGGATCTCTGCACTCCTATTAAAGCTTCTGTCAAAGGCAATTAAAAAGCAAGCCTATTGGCACCAGGCCTTACTTTACTATAAGGGGACCCATATCTCTGCTGGAAAAATGAGCAAGGTGCTGAAAACTGAAAGGTGTGGAAGATCATTTCTCTGGAGAGAAGGGAGTCGTCAATAACCTTCTCATTTATCTTCTGGCTTAAACACTCTCTTGTCTCTAGGCACGTGTTTGTTGCATTATGACATGGATCACATTCCTGCAAGGCTCTTATTTATTTGTATTAATGATGGCTTAGGATGCTGTGCTTGGTCAGGCTCTCAAAACAGTCTTACGAAGAGATCCTAAGAAGCTTTATCTTCACCCTGCACTGACAAGCGGCTTCCCTACTAATCCACATTTGTGTGTGTGTATGTTACATCCCCTTGAGCAGTCTGTAATGGGCAGTCATTCTCAACTGGATTCCCAGCTTTGCTTCAGAGGTACCCTGTTCAATCCCTGGTTGTAACTTGACGATTGTTGCACCAGTTCATTCCCTTCCCTTCCCTTCCCTTCCCTTCCCTTCCCTTCCCTTCCCTT
>VWZL01001978.1:19757-58343 GCA_013396915.1 Stercorarius parasiticus
CTTCCCTTCCCTTCCCTTCCCTTCAAGTGACAAGACCTCTTCTCATCTTGTCTTGCTCCCTAAATCAAGCAATACTTAGTAAATAGGACGATGTTTCTTTCTGCCTTCCTCACGTGAGAGCTCTTTGAAGATTTTTATGCTGTTGCCTGAAGTCAACTAAATTCTGTTTCTTCCTGATTCCTAAAGGAAATCAAATCTGGTGGAACAATTTCTCAGATTATAACATCATTTCTGTGAAATTACCCAGGGGAGACATTCTTTGAGGTGTCTGAATAGCACTGTCCGAGGCGCTCAACATGCTCCACACTGCTGATGTGTCCTCAGATCTCGCACCTTGTCAAGTACCAGTGATGCCCAGAGAGATGAGAATAAACCCATCAAAATTTAGATGTGCCATTGACAAGATTCCCTGACTCTCTCATCCTGCAAGCAAATGTAAAGGGAGGGGTGAAAGCATGCATATCACTTATATGTTTGCTAAGAATTCAAGAATTGTTTTTCCAGGCAACATTAATTCCCCAAAATTATATGTAAAAGCCCAGATTCTTCTTTGCCTTGATGTTTTTTGTCCTCCAGAGCAATCTGTACCACTTAAGAAACATCAGTAACTCCGTTTAACGTTTGCGACATCTCATTTAGCAGTGGAGATGCCTGGCCGTGAAATGGACATCAGTCATGCAGCAGTTAGAGGTTAGATGTAATAAAAAAAAAAAAAAATAATAATAATAATAATCAAACCAATTTTAATGAGCATCAAAGAGTGGGCCAGAGTGATGTACAGGGATATGAAGGGTAGAAGCTGTTTTCTGAGCTGGCTGCCGTAAGGCACAAGTTCCATCACTTCTGTTGAGCTGGATCCATAATGTAGGCTGCTTTTTTTGGGATTGTATCCCTCCAGAAAAGCTGTATCAGAGAATTTAAAAGCAGAGGCTTATACACAGACTATTTTTAAAGCAGTAATAGCAGATCAATCCAGGACTTCATTTCTGCATTTCAAAACCAGCCACACTGGCAGTGTTTAAATGATACAGCACAATGTAGATCTGGTAATAGACCAGATGCTTCTACTTCTTACCCTTCAGCTATGCTTCTTTAAATTTTATTAGAACGTAATAAGCTCAGCTAAAAATATGTTTTAATATATCTGCATTAGTTAACAGCCTGGTATGAATTCTAATTATCATTGAGTTTATCACGGAGTACTAAAATATGCTCTTTCTTTAAATTTCTAGAGACCACTTAAGCTGCAGATTGTTAGCTGTATAAATATTTGTTGATATTTAAGATGTATAATTCATTTGTTTCCCCCAAAAAAGCTGTGTAGCCATTTTTGAAATACTATTCAAATTCTGCTATTTCGTGAAAGCTATGCCACTTAGCCAGTTAGAGCTGTTGCGATTCCAGTGGGAAGATGAAGAGTTGGGAATTTGGAATTTGAAATATAGCTCTGATTATGCATTTAAAATTATTCTGGGATACTCACTTAAGTGCTGTCGCTTTATTTCTTTTTTTTTTCTAAAAAAAAACCCAGACGCAACTCGTTGTAAAATATGACATAGGATTTATAACTGACGAAACAATGTAAAAATATCAGTTGCAAGGATTGCTTACCCAGGTTTTTTTCCTCATAAGACACAGTGTTACTCCTGATATTTTCATTTTTTTTCTATGCAGGTGCTATAGGAATCCAGTGAGCTATTATTGATCAGGATTAGATTAGGAACAGAGATATCATCCCAGTTTACATCTGGCTGACAAGGCAGGCACTCTTTTTGTCTTGTGTAGTTCAACATGTTCCACAGATAAAATGTCGTCACTAAGTACTATTTAATTATAAATAATATTTCAATTAAAAATCAGAAACAGATTAACATAACAGCAAACACTCTTAGTGTCTTTCCCCTGTAATGCTTGTGGAGTTTTTCTTTTTCTTTCAGCCTGGATTTATCATTCTGTACTCAACTTGTAAAGATTAATTCAAAATATTGTATTCAAATTGATTTTAATTTTTTTCAGTTCATACCACCCTTGACTAGTGCTACTTCCTTATTCTCCTAACCTTTACATTAGCTGCTGAGTTCCAATCTTCAGTGTGATCAGAGTCACTGTGCCCACGCTAGGATTTCTCATAGGGTCTTCCGTGTGTCACCTTTCTCTCTTGTACCTAGAAATGTGTGAGATAAACATGGGGAGAAGAGAGAAGGAAAAAAACCCATACTCAACCAACCAAAAAAATACCCCCCAAAATCCCCAGGATTTCATCGGGTACAGCAGCCTGTAGTGCATTTCAATGTGCTGTTTTAATATAAATATTGCTTGCCAGATGTGAGTCTTTAATGCAGAAATAATAGTAGCCTACCTCTGACTTAGCTTATTTGCTATATTATCATATGTTCAGTCTCTGATCATTGACCCCAGTCACCATTTCCAGCTCAAAAATTATATTTTCACTTCTTTTACATTTTGTCTGTAAAAATATCAAACAACAGTCTTTTAAAAAAATATATTTTAGCATACATGCCCTCTGCAAATAAGAACCTTTGCAAAAAAAAACCAAACCCAAACCAAAACCACAAACTGAGTAGAAAGAATTCCTGCTTATTAGCACTCTAATATGCTAGGTTTGTAATCCTAGATGTTTTCCCCCTCCTGGCTTGTCTTCTCTTTTGAGTGAAGTTTCATGTACTCTTTCTTACTCTTTCCCTCCACAGTAGCAAAATTTTCTCCCTTGACTTCCACCCTATCAACTTTCTTCTGTTAGCAAGACCTGATGCCCTGCTCCTTTTGAGATAAACAGGAAAATTCACCAAAGACAAAAATGGATTGTGACATGAGTGAGGCCGAATTACCAAAGGGAGGGAGACAAGAAAAAATATCACCAAATATTCCTCTAATGAAACTTGTCGTTTCCAAATGAAAGGAGTTGAAGGAATTTCTCATTAAAAAATGTTTCCTGTATGAATGCCCATATGAGCTATTATTTAGGGGAAAAAGCTACTCCTCTGAAATCCACTTTTTATACTCAATATTAAGCTGCAAAGTGTTCAGCTTCCTTACTGTGATCCACCACCACTTACTTGTTTCTTGTCTTCTTTTGATGTTCAGTTTTAATTCCCCCCTCACCAAAGCACTCATTCGCTTGATTGGTCTTTAGCTAATGTTTTCACCACATTCCTGAGCTCTTTCTTTTTCCTTCCCAACTGGTTTGTTTTTCTTTTCTTCTTCTAGTCATATGCAAGGCTGTATTTTTCATCCCTTCTTTTCTTCTACATCTTCTTCTGGGAAATATCATTAAATATAAGTTTGCCTCCCACTGTACTGAGAAATGACAGACTCATACTTATGCCTCTTTGTCCAGATAAAATCCCACCTTGTTTCTCCAGCTTGTCCTGTGGTTGTGCCTTTAATGGCCACTTCAAGATCAATGTGACTAGACCAGGGTTCTCCATGTTTTCTCAAAGTCTGTCTTGATACTTCCTTTCTTAACTGCTAGAGATTATTTAAAGTAACTTTATGTACTTCTTGTCACCAACTACATGACGAATGATCACTCACAGCACTCCAGCCAAAGGGACTAAATTTCTCAAAATATGTCAACTCAATAATTTAAGGCATCGAGATACTTACAACAGACTCCTGAAAGAAATCCAGATACTGTTCTGGAGTAGCTAACTACAGTTTGACCCAAGTGATAAAATAAGGGGAGGTAGAAGAGCAAAGGAGAGCTCTATTTTTTTGTAGCTTTGATTTTTTTTTAATTGATGTGAGTTTCAGTGAAACAAGGCAATATTTTCTTCCATAAATAATTTCAAGTGCTTTGCTGCTACAATACTGTGTGCTGATTTATTCCTATGTAGAAATGAACACTTAATTATAAAGGCAAATGACAGTTTACAACTTGGGGATGAAGTCTTCCTTAGACGGTTCTCAATGAATAGAAATTCTGAATACAGATATATGGTAAAATTTTGCACTGAGTGCGTAATTCCCTTTCCTTCTATGAGAGTCTGGATATAAAATCAACAGAGATGTTATGTTACACTTTCTTGCCTCTTGGCGTTTTCCAGGAAAACCAACGTACAATTTGAGTTGACCTTGCTTTAATACATTGCAGAAGTATATGCTTGTCAAAGAAATATGACGTTGTACTAATAGTCTCTTCCTGTTAAATTGCAGCCTATGGAGTATTGTACTCTCATGCAAAACAATCGTGTACTATTTTGTGTAATCTGTAGAAAAAATAAATTTAAGAAACATCAATTAATATTTTACATATGTACATATCGATGTAAATGTATAAAATTCATAGTAACAGCCTCTAATCTGCCTTTAAAAAATCCACTGAGCAATTTTAGACTTATTTTTCTAACCCATGAGCAATTTCAGAGGGGAGCAAGATAACAGGGCTTCATGCTTTCTGTTCTCGATGGATTTTCTTTTTTCTCTGATATAGCAGTGGTCTGAGTCTGGTAATCTCACTTTCAAAACCCAGGCTGAACCCTCTTCACATGCATTGCGCTGTATAGGCACAGCAGCTCAGGTGTCTCTACTTTCTGGATATCTGCCTTGCATTCCTTACTTTGGTGAGCCTTGCATGTTGTGGAGCTGACAATGGTGGTCCAACAGGAATATTGGACCTCAGGGTATTACCCAGCAAAGGTAGTTGTAGTCACCAAGCCCATGGCCAAGCAAATGTGATTATTTTACTTGACAGCCTCCCAAAAAATCTTCCATACAAGTCTATGAACTGCAGAGTACAAACCATTAAGATAAATGCAATTTGATTCAATTGATAGAGTTGTTGGGGTGTCAAAGTCTATGCAATATAGTCTACGTAGCAAACGTGTTCTAGCTGGAGTTGTGACCAGCCCTAAGGAGCTCACATAGAGCAAATGTATTTTAGCTGGTGTTGATTGGGACTCAATGATTCTTGGAAATTCAAACTAATGTGTAAGATATTAAGACTTATACCCTGTCCCTTTCTTCATTAAATGGATTCCTAATAACATTAATAGAAAGATAAGGATAGTAGTCTAGGAGAAATTAACATACTGGAGACCAGAACAGAATAGCCAGAGAATAACACTTCCCATCCTGGAAACAAGATCATCACTAAAGCCCAAGCAGTCAAAGTCATATTTTGTATTCATACATCTTCATACTAACCAGAATGAACCCTCAGTTAGCAGACACTATGCTGTGGGTTTGCACACTGTTTCTCAGCCAGGAATTATTTCCACAGGAACGTGATGTTATTTTTCCTGTAGGTAACAGACGGACTTTGCAATTGTGGTCTTTTTTTTTTTTTAACTCCTTTTTTTTTTTCTTATTGTCTGTTATCCCTAATGGAAGTCTCTACTCTTAGAAATCCAGCCTTAATATATTTTATTTATGCATAGCATATTTATGCATAACACCTTTTGCTGAAGGTTCAGCAGCTGTTAGAAAGCAAAAGATTCTTGAATAAATAAGGAAAGGAATGGACAACAGCATGGCATAGATTATGCCATTCTACAAACAGTGTTGCCCCATCTTAAATGTAGTGTAGGCCACCAGTCTCACACTGAATATTGCAGAAGCAGAGATTTAGAAGAAATGAACATGGAAAGACTCAAACAAAAAAGTAGAATTTCTATACCACTGGGCAGAAAAATCAAACAAAGCAAATAGCCATCTGAATGTGTAATGGGATATCAGCTTCATCAGATTAAACATCCAAGTGAAAACTTGTTCTTGACATAAGTAGAATTCTGTTATCAAGAAGAATTGAGCTGCGTTTACCACCAACAAGGATATCCATAAATGATAGTGAAAGCAGAAGAATAATTTATAAGAATATAAAATGACAGCATTTTTTTAGGCTTTAAATCACTAAGACATAATGTCATAGAGTAATCTAAATTGGAAGGCATCTCTGAGGACCATTTTATCCAGTCTGCACCTCAAAGAAGGGACAGCCTAAATCAGATTTCTTGGAGTCTTTTCCAGTTGGATTTTTAATGTATCAATGATGGAGATTGTACAACCTCATCATGCCGCCCTCTCCAATGTTTTATTACCTTTCTTATGAATGTTTCTCCTAATATATAATCGGAATTTCCCATGCTGCAGCTCATCCTTTGCCATTTTCTGTTCTGCTCTGTATCTCTAAGAAGTGTCTGGTTTCACCCACTTTATGCTCTCTGATTAGATAGTTATAAACAACAGCAAGGTCTCCCTTTAGCTTTCTCTTCTCCAGCTTGAGGAAATCCAGTTGTCTCAGTCTCTCCTCACATGCAGGTATGTGATTGGCCTTCAACACAAGGAAATGCTGCTGGCTCACATTCAACTTCTTGTCTACCAGGATTCCCAGGTCCTTTTCTGCAAAGTCCCACTGCCCAGATCATTAACACTGACTTTAAGCCAAATTGGCTTCTGGACTGACCCCTGAGGAACATCACTGGCTATCAGAAGTATGGTGGGCTTCATGCAGTTGATCACAACTCTTTGACCCTGCAATACCCATTATTTTGAGGTTTACACATTCTTCTGTTGTATCTGGTGCTGACGAGTTCTACAGAAGTCTCTGAACACACAAGCATTAACCAGTGATCCAGTATGATCTTCTAAGAAATTCTTCTCCATTTGTCATATGATTTAATGGGCTATTCAATAGACTTTGATCTCTGGAACCGTATGTTTTCTAACCAATAGAACATGCAGAACTATTAAAAAAAAAACACCTAGAGTAAAATGCTAGAGTAAAAAGCATTCAGCTCTCTCAAGTTGCAGCAGCCTTCAGATTTGGTTTCTTCTTGCAGAATTCTGTGAATCTTATTTTCACCATGAAGTTTCAATTTGTGAAAGTCTTTTTTTTGTTTTTTTCAAATAGTACAGGCAGTTTCTGTCACAACTGAATTAGTGTGATTTGCTGCTCTGACCCTGCGTGCTACCTGCTGTACTGCTGTGCAGTTAGTTCTTGACAAATCAAAGATCAGGGTATGACTATTGCAAATCAGATTTGGAGAGTGTTAACTTGGGGGCAATTTGTACAATTAGTTTTGTATATTATATTACTTCATTCTAAATAATGATGATTCATTCACTGTTCTTAAAATAATGAGAAAAAAAACGAAGGTAAGGGTGATATTTTGACATGCTACAATAAAAATACAAACACTCTAAAGAAAAATTCATGATCTTTATTGCTTCATGTAAGATAGAAAGACTGACAGGTGAATTTTTCATACTCTCTAGCAGTATAATAGCAGGAAGTAGGATGTTGGCTCAAGTGTGTCATGATGGAGTGAGTATTTCTTCCCATAGCATCTGCTGCAGAATCACGTGAGGTGAGATTTTTGGTGCTTGGGGTGGGGGGTTTTTGTCATTTTGTTTTATTTTTTTAATGCCAAGTAAGCAGATCATTAGTATTTGAAGTGAATTCAAATCCGTTTTGCATCTTTGGCATGAATTATTTCCCTGCCATCAAAGTTCCTCTTCAGTTTCATTTAGTAATCTTTGTTGTTGTTTTTTATTATCATGCTTAGGATAGTGGGAGCAGAGAGTATAAGAAGTCTTAGCTGGAGTGTCAAATAAGGTAGATTCTGCATTGAGAACAGCTTTTCCAAGATAGAGGCCAGATGGTGGCTTTGGGACTTAGAAGCTTAGAGAAGTAGCTGGAGCTGTGTCAAGAGAAATAGTTAAAAAAAAAAAAAATACTAGAAAAAAGAAAGCAAGAGAGATTGTCAAGTCAAATCTGCAGAAGTAACCATTTGTGCTACAATTCTTATGTCTGCGTGAATAGAGGTATTACTCACATAATAACCTGGCAAACAAATCTAAAGCAAAGATGAGGGACAAGGTTAACATACCAAATATTTGGATACCCCTATATAAATATAATTCACTCCATTTAGCTGTGAGATGTTGACAACCCACGACATCATAACACAACTTTTGAAATTTCCATCAAGTTGGAAGGAGGAATTGAAGCTGTTACCTATCCAAACCCATGGGATAGGAACTATGTGTATATCAAAATGACAAGACAGCATGACGCATTGAAAGGCAAGTTATTTTCTACCTGTGGACCTAGAAACCTTATACCCTGATACAACTGCACCAGTCTGACACCTGCACTGTGCCACCGCCACTCTGGAACCAGCAGGGGCTGGTGCAATTCCAGCTTCCTATTTCAGAGCCATCTTAAAACACATTGAAGGAAAATAAAGTGCTAAAATGAAAATACCTTCCAGATTATGGAACTTCTCCTTTTTTTCAGACCTGACATTCTCAACCCCACCCATAGAAGTTAGCCAGGATTGCCCAGAATTAAGTTTCATGCCCAGATGTACAGCATTAACCATAGAGTTATGGGTTTATCATCTTCAGCGACAGCTATCAGCAGTCAAACCATGACTGTTGTAAGTTAGCTGTCATTGTGCTATACTATCACAAAGGAGAAATATATATTGATCCCCTCATTTCTTACGGAAAGTCGCACAAAGTACTGCTATAGATATATACGAAAGAATTTTACGGTCCAAGGCAGATCAATCCAAATCAGGTGTATAGCAAACACTTTTAGTAGCAGGCATTGGAAGCAAGGGTTAGCCTCTGCTGAACACCATTCGAAGCTGGAATATGTTGTTGCTACCATGAATTGATCTCAAAAACCAGTGACAACTATTTTTCATTCTTGAAGCATGTTCTTGCTGGAGGAGACATTCCAGAATAACAAGTTTTACAACAATTTATGGATTGAGAGAGAGCTGAAAGAGACTTTAGGGCTTATTGAAGCTAACTGTAGCTCTTAGCTAATTGTTTAACACCAAGGTTCTGCCCAAGTTTATAAGAGAAAAGAACAGCAAAATTTTATATATCTGACTTGCTTGGGATAGCAGGAGAGGATAACAATTTGCAGAGTGAGGGAGTTGGATTCTTTTCATATACAGGTGTGTAAAACCTTTAGTATTTAGATGATATGTTTCCTATCTATAAAACTAGAAGGGGAAATTCCCTTATTAACAGAAGATTGAACATTACTAGCTGGAAGGGAGGCACAGAATGGATTTTCTGAGCAGGCTTTTCGAAACTCTTTGAGAGGGCCTAACCGCTTCCATTCTCAAAAGGCAAGAACTGGCGCATTTGGGAGCTTTTGGAAAACAAACCATTAGACTCGGGAGGCAGAAAGAGAGGATTTTACAGCTGAAAAATGTAAAAACATGCCTCTCTTCTGAAATGTGCTGCAGGCTGAGGAAGTCCCTGTGTACACCGCCAAGGTGTGTGAGAAAGAATTTCAGTGCACATTTCTGTTTTCACTCTGTGTTATTCCGTGTTTCAAGAAAGAACTACCATTCATGAATATTGGGTTTATGATGCACTAGAGAGGTTATGAAAGTCTTTAGAGAACATACTGGTATATTTGCTACCTAATAACTTCAACAAGCAGTTAATGTATTTTAAGTAGATATAGTAAAAATTCTCAATCAATTTATTTTATAATGAAGTTTAAGAGGTGATTTCATCACGGTCTACAAGCACTTAAGTGAGTAAAGCTATCTGATGGTAATAATAGTTTTTTAATTTACTGGAAAGTCATAATGAGTTTCAGTGGGTAGAAGCTGATGCTAGATAAACCCAGACT
This sequence comes from Stercorarius parasiticus, assembly GCA_013396915.1. Lineage (NCBI taxonomy): Eukaryota > Metazoa > Chordata > Aves > Charadriiformes > Stercorariidae > Stercorarius > Stercorarius parasiticus. Next base: position 29,383 of record VWZL01001978.1, read on the forward strand.
AGAAACAAGGTGCATATACTAAGTAAAGATAATTATGCATTGGAAAATCTTCCCTGGGTGTATGATGGATTCCTCACCACCTGAAGTCTAAAAGTTGAGACTGGACATCCATCAATTAAGTCTGTGATAGTTCAAACAGAAGTTGTAAATTTGATACAGGAATTAGTGAGTGAAGTTCTTTGCCATGTGCTTGCCTAGAGATCAGACAGGTATTGCCCAGAGATCAGACCTCATGAAGTTCAACCAGGCTAAGTGCAAGGTCCTGCACCTGGGTCATGGCAATCCCAAGTACCAATACAGGCTGGGTGGAGAAGGGCTTGAGAGCAGCCCTGAGGAGAAGGACTTGGGGGTGCTGGCGGACGAGAAGCTCAACATGAGCCGGCAAAGTTCTGATTTTAAATCTACGAAGACTAGGCAAATGTTGAATGCATTCTTTTACATTACTCAAAACCTCCAGATTTTTACACATAATGAAATTGCAGAAACAGTTTTGTGTAAGATCACCAATGTAAGACAAAGTGTACCAGACAAGAGGTGACACAATGACACATTTCTACCTTCCTGAGCTTGGTTTCTAACATGGGTTTCAAGACTCTTATCTGGAACGTAAGAATTAAGTCTGTTCTTGTAATGATTCTCCAGAGCTTAAGACAGATATACGAGTCTTCGCAATTCTGAGGATGAATGGAGGAAAACATCAACATTCATTTCCCACTGCCACTTGATTCATTGCTGAATTTAGCTCAGGACATGGTTGCTGTATCTTAGACAGTAATCCCTACCACGTTTTCCTTTTTTCCAATTGAGAAAAAAGAATGTTGTGATCAGAAACTGTAGATTTGATATAGAAAGTAATGACTGAGGTTTTTATTACAAAGCCAGTATAAGTAAGTCTGTATTTTTTCTTCTTCCTTTTTTCTAGTCTATCTATTTTAAATAAAATAAAATAAAATAAAATAAAATAAAATAAAATAAAATAAAGACTCATGATGTTAGTGTTGGAAATGTTGGATGAATACGTAGTCTCAGACTGAAGACTGAATCAATGGAATTAGAAATCAGAAGCCTTCCTTGCTTTTTGTTTACAGTGTCTGTTTGGATGACAGAGTAAAAGAGATGGTAGGTCTTTTCTTCCTACAAGAATACCCACCAGAATCCATTCTAATCTTTCTGTTTAAGAATACAGTACAGTATTCTTCTAGTTTAGCTCAATCGATAGACAAAGATTCTGCCCACTTAATTTACCGGCTCCTGATTTCTCTCAGAAAGGACAGAGAGTTTAGATAATCACCCACACCTAGAAACAAGCAATCTTTTCTATGTGCATTTTGTAGATACAGGAACTGATGCATCTGACTCACGTTTTAGAGATACTATATAAAACATTCAAGGACTTAGCCTTTCTTAACAATTGAATGCTAATTAATGTTATTGATTCCACTTAATGAGTCACAAACACTGAAAAAAAGGTCAGACCTGAACTGGGCTATGTAGAAATATATAGAACTTCCAATATTTTTATTTCATTGCTATTTAAGTATGCACCTGAAGGACATCTGAAGCAGTGTTAGAGAGCGAAGAATAATGTTTTCCAGCTGCGGAAGTGAGTTGGATTAGAGCTGACAAGAGCGCTCTGTGTTAGTTGGTCACCATTTCACATAGTACATCCTCAGCTTTTCAATTTATGTTAAGAAGGGCTAGGCTAGTGGAGAACCTGGGCCCACCTAGCACAGTGCCCCTTCTCCAGCAGTGGCTGGAAGCAGACTGCGGGAGAAAAGGATGAACTGAACATGCGTATTTGATGCTTCCACCTGATACTTTCACAACCTTTAACCATCTTCAGCTGAGGGGATTTCCTGAATCTGTTTAGTTTAGTTACCATCTAGTTAATCACAAAAGATCATTTTTCTTCAAGCAAAATTTTTCTTATTTCTTGAAGCTATATGCAGAAGGCATAATGTTTTTTGTCATATCTTTGGGGTGGACATAAAATAGCATTTCTTAAAAATAAATATAACTGTGAGCAGCCTAGCTGGAGAATAAGGGTATGCATAAGGCGTAATAAGAAGACATATTTTAAGAACTCACGCGTTCAAAAGGGTTGAACCACTAAGGTCATACAAAGCAGGGAGAGGGAAAATCTCTGCACTGTCATTCGAGATAAGAAGGTAGTCACTGGGAAATAAACATTAGGAGTCTTGACATATATCTCGTACATAAGAACAGGTATTTTTCTGGTCCATTATTTAAGCTCTCAAAAAAAAAACGTAAAAGATCAAGACCCTTAAGCGTCTTACTCATCAGAACAGTTAGTAAATGTAACAAGAAAAACAAATTTCATTTATTTAACTAAGTATTATTATTAAGCAGTCAATTTCTTTGAACTCAACCTCTTTGCTTTTCTTAAATGTGAGAAAATTCAACTTCAGTGATACGTTACTGTATGCTCAGCGTGAAGGCTGATACTGAGCAATGTAGCCCACGTTCACATGTACACCATGCCCACTCTGGAAGTGTTTGGAAATAGCAGAGGTAGGATTTCCATATCTTATTTTAAATATCTACTATCTGAGATAGTTATCCAAACTCCAGTTATCATGAAAGAAAAGAAACAGTGGATTTTATGGTGAAAAACATGTCATCTTAACAAAGAGGTCTAAAAGAGACAGATGTCTCGTACTGTAATGGTGCTACTCACTCCTGTTGACTAGAAAGAGAGCCTAGGGTGACTAGCTCAGATGCAGATGTCTAACTTAGGTGTGATGAGTCTCTCCCTAGAGTCTCTGGTGTCCCTCCTTGTTAACTGTAGCAATAAGCCTTCTCCAGATTGAAAACTTTTAGAAATAAGCCTTGTTAGGGATCCCGATATCTTTATGGCTTAAAACGACTATAAAACTTTTGTCATTCCAAGTATTTGTGAGCAGTGATGAAAGAACTTTTGAGCTAGAAATCACATTGCTGTAGACTTTTGCACCATTGCCCTCCTCAAGAATCTTGAGCTCTTTTTCATGAGTTGGACATAATCTCATTTTGTAATAACACTCATTTGTTCTTTTCCCACTTTCAATGTTTGAGACGCTATAAAATACAAAGGTGCCCAGAGAGGGATGTAAAAATGCTGAGATTTTCTCAAGTCACAAAATGCTTCAGTTCAGTTCCATTTCCACTGTGTTCATAGGCATTCTTCTTCTTCTACTAGTATTTTAAAGTACTTAAGATTAAAATCTTTATGTTGCCATTTCTTCCAAGCTAAAACTTGGCCTGTTAGATTAATTTTGATACAAACAGAGCTTTAGCCTTTATACAGGAAAATAATACAGAAAACAACAACAACAAAAAAATTCTTATGAACTGAAGAAAGATAGGACTTTGGATTTCATTTTGCAAATATGTAGCACCTAAGATGAGAAAATTGCTTTCCTTTCCTTTGCAGCATGAGTGACGGATTTCTAACTATTGTAAACCAGAGACTAGTTGCCAGTAAATACGTTTTATGAATGGATCGGTGTTAACTGACAGTGGCAGTGCCAGCTAGTAATACATAACTGAGTCATTACAGTGACCGGATACATCACCACATGCAGTTTGTCAGTCCCTCTCTTCCCATAAAATCTATGCAGCATTCACAAGAAGATCTGAGCTGCTGACAAGGAGCTCGAGACTTTATGTTTAAAGCACAGACGAACCCTGGAAATGAATAAATGATTCTTCACATTACTAGATAACAGGTTTTGAGCTGTCGTAGAAGAGGTGGCTTCATGAGAATTTTACCATGCTATATGAATCTCCAAGGAGAAAACTTCTTTTTTCATATAAAAGAATAGCAACAGCATGGTGAAGGGTTGTTCTTTGCCTTCTCAAGGATCACTCTTCTTTGGACCTCCATGTGGATGTCTGAATGCAAATAAGTGCTTATTTTTCAGAGTTCTCCAGTTCCCTTTTTTCTATAGCTTTTTTAAGATCTTGTCTTCCATGTAGTGTTAGCTCAGAAGCATCATCTTTAAGCTGGCCTTTGATCAGACATAGAGATCTCTAAATGTGGGCCACCCAGACAAGTAGGTGGAGCACAGTTTGGCGTTTCAATGCAGTGATGTTGAAAAAAAATGATGCAGTGATGATTCAAGTGCTGAGTGCTGCTTAATACTGCAACCCTGCTGTTAAAGTGGTATTTTGCAATATAATTGTAGTAACTTGAAAGGAATGGATGCTACTGTGAAAGAGCACTGAGAATGCCAGCAAGAGACCAATTTTATCTGGTCTGTATGTTTGAGGTAGGTGTTTGTTTGCAAGAGGATTGACTGAGGATGTCAATTAGCCATAAAATTATACTCTTTGGGGGACAGTCAGACAAACTAACAAAAGTTAGTCTCATAGTCTGAATTGCTCTCTGGAGGATCCCTTCCCTGAACTGACTGTTATGGAAGCCTGGGAAAATTAGTTGTCCAAGACTTCAGTTAGCCTTTGTGAATGCCACTCTGTGAGATATATCAAAGTAATATGTGTAAATACCTATTATTAGGGTCTTTAAACAGTAGCTGCTCCTTCTTATCGCACTTAATAATATACATAGTAATATACAAACAAAATGGATGTAAACAAAAATTCATTCTGAAGTACGTAGAGTTGGAATACTTCCTTTGTCAGCCAGAAAAATCTGAGGAGGAATCAAAGTGCAGGTGACCGGAAGCCTTAGAGTAACTTGAATTACAACAGATAGTTGTGTGGTTGAAGAGAATTCAAGGCCGGATTTTTATTTCATTCCATCTACTTTAAAACTCTAACATCTTTCATGCTGTGCTCCTGGTCTATTTTACTTTTTTTCCATCTTCTGTGTGCGTGATTTAATAACAAAATGGATAGGAGAAATTAGGTTCCTAAGTGAGAAGGTGCAGGAGAATGATCTATATATATACACATGTTGATTTGCCAGGTAATTATTTCAACAGCCTTTCAGTTTCATTAGAGATTCTGGTACAAGTCAGAATGTCACTTATTTTTATTTAAAGGTTACAGGAAGGAAAATGAGAACTGACATCTTCTGCAAGCAGGCCTGATTTATCAAGTATCAGCTGTATCTCCAATGTTGCTCAAAGCTACGTTAGCTTGGGTTTTGTCATAGAAGAGACCTTTCCAGCTTACTGAGGGGCAATGACCATACATTTTGCCTTGCTCTGTTCTGCTTACGATATTTTTCTGATTTCCAATTGTACCTCTCTAATTAACCACTGTGAATATGTATATATTTAAAATATTTTAATATTTATGTATTTTAAAGTGTTACACATTGCAACAGTACCTGTAAATCCTGAGTCTTCTTGATGCCTGAGATTGTTAACCCCATCCTAGATAAACACTATAAAGGTCTGATATGTCTTAAAAACTGATAATAAATTACAGTAAAGGCCTCAAAGATAGCACGGGCACCAAATCCAGCATAGTCCTCCAAACTAAGGCTCCCCGGGAAAGCCTTTCATCAAGTTGCAAACTCAGCATAACCAGGAGTTTCTCCGTACTTTGAGGCAATAGATTTCTGATCAGCATCGTCTTGTTTCTTTTTAATGCAGCATCTTTAACGTCCTGCTCATTTTCATCCAGCAAGTTGTTTGTTGGGTTTTTTCCCCTTGGTTCCTTGGAGAAATAACATCTGTTCATTCCAATGAAAAGCAGGCCGATTCCTGTTTGAAAAATGCTTAGAATCTGAAAAAAAGGGTGTCTTTTTAGCAAGCATTATAATTGAATCCTTCTGGGAAAATAAATGAGTTGCTTCTCTTTGTCTTTTCAGCTCAGCTTTGTTTTTTCAATAAAGACTATTTCAAAGTGTGGAAATAATCTCTTTTGGTTTAAGGTACATCTTTGATGTAAAAGTGAAAGTTTGATGTCATTGTCTAAGGATGCACCAACTGTGTAAGATGCCTTGGTCCTCAGCTGCCTTGCCAACAGAATGTTTTCTGTAGGTCCTGCGTTGTATCTGCCACATCTGTAAGTCTACTAGATACTCTAAAGTCTCTCAATTGATTCTAAGTGATTTTATTTAGGCAAACTTGAGTCAAGCTCTCCAAGCGGGATTTAGTTTCATGTTTAGATACCTATATATCAGATGCATGTGCCTACTTGTGAGTATCTACTTGTGAGCTACACGTCCAAGCTCCCAACACAGAGATCAATGGTTTGGTTCAGTTGCCTAAATCCAGTTTTCTAGTTCCATTTCACTCACTTAACTGTATCCAGAATATTCTCATAAGGCCTACAGCCTTCTGAAACAGCATCTGGAATCCAAGCAGAATATGCTTGGACATCTCATACCTACCTATAGCTGGGCATCTGGATCCCACCTCTAATCAATGCAGTCATGTGATTCTCAACAGCTATTCAGTTCTCCCTAAAATACGCATCTAGGGCATGATAGAGAGGCTTGAACAAGGGAGCATACTGCCATTCCAGAGGTACTGCAGGTACATCCAGGACATTTACATGATGTTGGGAGAAGTGATGCAGGATCTCTGAGAGATATGCTCTTTAGGAACAGGACCTGAAGACCAAGTGGGTTACTCTATTACCTTTTTAGTGATAGAGGAACAGTATGCTAAGGTAACCAGGCTGAGTCTTTACTGGCCAGTCAACTGGACTGCCTTTTAGACCCTCTGAAGTCACATTGTTGACTTTTTAATTTAAGAAAAATCTCCATAGAATTTACATCATCTAACTCTAAACTGAGTTCCAGTCGAAATCACATTTCCAAGCAGCCAGTTATCATGGGACACACTTCTTTTAGCAAAGATATCATGATGTGGAGTTGTCTATCCATCTTCCCAACCGTGCTCTACCTTCTGTTCTTGTCCACATGGCAAAATAAGGCACTGTCTGTAAATCCTGAGAATTCAGTGCAAAACAATCAATAAACACATTCCACACAACAAATCTTAAAGTTTCTTGTAGTTATGTTGCTGTAACTATTGATGTTCATAACAAAGTTATGATTTTATTGCTTAGTTGCGACTCAAAACCCCTTCTTGGACTGCAGTTGGCTATATTAGTTTTCACTTTAAGCTGTTGGTGCAAATCTCCACTTTCTCTGAAAGTCAGAGGTACTATTTTAGGAGGGTGGCTTTCTATTTTGTGAATGATTGTCATAGATAATGGAAAATGGCAGCTGGTTTTGTTCTCAGTAGGATGTATCTGTAAGTAATTATTAAGGAAGACTAGAACTTGGTATGGCTGATCGTCTCTTTCTTTAAACCTATAAATAAAAACTGAGACCAATTAGGGCTAAAGGAGAATCTGGATATAATTTGTGAGCAAAGCCTAACACAGCAGGACTCTAATTCAAATGGTGTTATATGCATTGATACGATATTTCCACAGTTCTGTAATTCCCAGATTTGAGCAAGCCTGAAAAAGCTCAAATGCTATAAAAAGTTATTTCTAACCAAAATGGATATCTGGGAATGCTTGGATTGCATGAATCTATTATTTTGTTATGTGTGGCACACGTTCCCACATACAAGGATTTCCCAAAGCTCTGGAAAACATGTAAACAAGTAAAAACTTATCTACTTTAAGACTGTCCCAAGTATAAAATCGTCACGAATGCAAGGTCTAAGGGACAAAAATCACATATTCAGACGTTAATTCTCTTGAATAAAGCTGTAAGGCAAGAAAAGTGGAATATAAAGAGGTAGGAAACCCTCCAGCAACAGTGGAAACACTAGCAAGAATTGTTTATCATAAATAAAAGACATTCAAGACGACGTGTCAAAGCACAAGAGCCACTAGTTGTGCAGGGACTAGGCTACCCAATGACGCAATTCAGGTTGGAAACAAACAGCATCTTATAATGCTCGTGACACGCTAGATACTTAATTCTGAACTGCAAAATGCCTGACGTTTTAAATTCGAAATGCGGCTGTGTCAATTAGATGCAGCATATAGTATTTACACTTTTTAGTAGTACAACTGAGGAAAAAAACATCCAACTGCAATAAAAAAGATTGTATGAAAATGTAAACCAGTTGGTAGAAAACTTTCGTACAATTGTGGTCCGCAATTTGTCTTCAATTTAAAAGGTAGAATTAAAAAAAAAACCAACAACAACAACAACAACAAAACCTTACAGGCATACTTGCATCTTTAACTGCCCTGCAATGGCAGAGATCACTCTCTTGTTTCGCTCAGCATTCGGATGACTTATTGCTCTTCATAGCTTGTTTAGCTCATTTTTAAACATATAAAGCAAACCGTAACATTTGGAGGTTGGTGGATGTGGATTTGTTATTTTGGTCCAGTAATGAAACTATGCATTTAGATCTTTGTTCAAACTCCCACTTTCTCACCAGAAAGACAAAGGCTTTCAATAACTAACATTAGGTTGATGAAATTTGTGCTTCTTGTGATTAAATTCTGGAAACACAGGCAGGTCAGTTAGCTCAGCTGCCTCAGCAAAGTTTCACGTGTTCTAATGTACAGTATGAGGTATATCCCTAATGTCCTATTTTATTCCATAATGCCTGTCACGGGCTGCACATCCCAAAAAAGCCTTAGTGTGTCTTATTCCTTTGGGTTTGTGCTTGATGCACGTCTTACCCTATAGTCTCGGGGAGGAGAGAGGAATGAGCTATTCTCATTCATTTGAAATCTTTCTTGCTTTGTTTTCTTTTTATCTTCCTTTCTTCTCCTCCATCTAAACCTGACTGTGAGTCTGCTCCACAACTTGTGATTGTAACTCTTTTCCCTCCTTCCTTTTTTATCTGTCTTCCGCATTCCAGCCAAAGTAAGGCATACCTGTTTTATGCCAGGTTTGTGAGACTTTTTGCCCTTTTCAGCCAGCATAGAAGGGAAATTTTTCTTTTTTTTTTAATCTGAAAGAAATTCCTCAGATTTTTTAGTACTTATAATTTACTTTCTATAACCTCTCACATTTTCTTAGGTAAGGGAATAAGGGTCATGTCTAAAGTGTAATCGAGGTAGTATCTCAGGGAAGGCAGAACTGAACTCTTTACTCAGTTCAAGAAACTGATTCAATATGTATTTTGAAAGAGTACATCCATCTACACATTCATTTGAATTCAGTCATGAGCAAGGCCTAAATACTACTCACCTCCTTTGTTCAAAGGTCCTGAACTAGTTTTCTTAGATGTGACTTCAAATACCAGTTTGCTCTGCTTTTTCCAGGTTCCTCCAAGCAGTCTCTCTCATTCTGGTGAAATAATCCTGTAGAGGATTTATTGGTACTAAGTATGATTTTAGTGTTTGAGCCTTTTATTCCTGGTGTACAAGAAATTTTGCCCCTCTCCAGTTACCCACCCAACTCCTCTGCCCCAGTGTCACCAGGTGTGCAGTCCATGACACTGTGTTACAGTCATAGCATTACAGAATAGTTTGGGTTGGAAGGGACCTTTAGAGGTCATCTAGTGCAATCTCAGTCTAGGATTACTGTCCGTTAATGACAACACCATGGAGGAGCTGGAGCCATCACCATAAAAACCAACCAAAGAAACCAACAAAAAATCCAAACCAACCAACCAAAATTACTATCACTAGGACCCATTCTGATGACTAGCACAGATGTCATGGTAGACTTCAATCCAGATGCTGAAAGCTAGGTTTCCAGTCTACCTGGCACAGAGTGTTCAGAGATGGACAACTACAAGGTATGACTGATCCTGTTGTGTCGATAAGTTATTGTGTAGCAGATGTTCTTGCTGTGCAGTTGTTTCTGATTTCCCCCAAGCCATTTCACCAGTTTCTGCCAAGCAACTATACGAGATGTTCTGCTTACCTTCATCAGACCCAGGAAACCTGGTAGCTTTATGTCTTCTAGTGCCTGGTGGTGGCTGGATCTTTTCAGCAATGTATATGGGAAAAACATTTGTGTAAGGCCTCCATACCATGCAACCGTAATTAGTGTATGGAATGAAAGCCCTTCTCTTCACTGGAAGTTTGAAGTGTTTGTAGTGTTTGCAACATCAAGGAATCAAAATACTATCTGCAAGATTTTTGGACTTTATGTATCCTCGACCAGATTTCTGCTTTCTTCGTCTTTGCTAACTGAGCACTCCAGCAGCTGCAATGCCTCTCCAATTTTGTTCCGGAAAGGGACGGAGGAAAAAAAATACATATACTTCTTTTCCTAGCTACTGACTGGCTGGTGCTTCTGCTTAGATTTGCCAATGGTGGTGATCTGAGGCAGGGCTGGTATGCTGTCTCTAATTTATTTTGACCATCTGCTTTTACTACTTCTAATTGGTGCGTGTTAAGAGAGAGAATATTCTTAAAGAGCGTTTAGGCTGAGGATGCTCCTGGACTCACTAAAAGCAGATTGAAATGCTGTATTTGTTCTTTGTTGGGCAGACCGGGTGGTATCTCAGCAACCGTCTCGTATTTGGCAAGATTATTGCTTTCGCATAAAGTAGTTACACGTGCAAGGGTTGTTATTGGTACGAAGGATGCCTTAGTAAAAGTGAAAGATCTCTTTTAGCAGGTTCTGCACACTTGTAAAATATTTACATAGTACCCTGCATATACTGCGGTTTCTTTGTAAACATTGAGCTTTATGTGTCCTACTAATGCTTAAGATACGGAAAGTGTATCCAAATAGGGGTCTTGTGCACTCTGATCCCTCACCCTGAAACAGCAGCCTTAAGGTTGGTCCATTTACTTCTCTCGTCATCTCAGTGGAGACCTTGATAAAGGTGTCCGAAGTCTAACCTGACATATCCTTCTGATCCTAAAGCCATGTTTTTTCTCAGGGACAGTTATTGTATTAAAGCCTGAACTCTCATCTGAGAGCAGAACTTCACAACCATGCAGGTGTCTACCTTCTGAACCACTGCCACGTGACAGATTGCAGGAATGGGAGACAGCTAAACAGAGTTGAAATAAAAATTTGTAAATAATTTGTATTTGTTTGCTGTTCTTGTTTCCCCTACGCTTTCTGTGTGGGACTCATATTGCTTAAGTTAACTAGGTGGCAGTCCAGTCCCAAACAGACCAACTAAACAACCTGTATGAAGAGAGGAGCATCCCCATGGGTGACCTGGTTTGCTCTCAGAGATGCCTCTCTTTCTCTACCAGCTTCAGAACAGAGTCTAATAACTAACTTAGACTAAACTTTAAGGAGGTAAAGCAGAGCAACAAAAATCACCCTATTTTTTTTCAAATAATTTTGAGTTTTCTGGTGAGATTAGATTTTCAGGCAGCACCAGAAAGATCTCTGCAACCAAGTAGATGGACACAATGCAGTTTATATCCATTTCATAGCATTAATATGCGTTTTTTTTAAATAATGTAGATTAAACAACCCTTTTTGATGAAGCAAAACCTACTCAGCTGTCAGCAATTTGCCCCAATAGTTAACTTAACTAAAATGCCTTATAACAACAGCTACACTCTTCTAGCAGATACGATATGAAAATTTGGTAACATACAGTATTTCTTACTAATACTGTACTTGAATTCCTTATTTGCAATATTCCTCAAAGAATTATAGGTGGTTTTTTTGTCTTTTTCATTTTATAGGACGCTGGTAATAGTATATGGATTCTGTGGAGATAGAGTATTGTACAAGTTTTGGACGAAATATCTACCTAGCAAACAACCTTGCTGGTAAGCGGTTTGTATATTCTTTCTTCTCTTTTGCAATATTTCATGTCAAGCTAAGCAAAGGAAGGCTTATATCATGTTCAATTAGATGTTTACTAAAAACAAAGGATGTTTTAAGTATTTACAGCTCCCTTTAACAAATAACTTCAGAATTACTAGATTATGTTTCTGCCTTCCCTTGAGAGAAATATTTTCAGTTTCCATTTTGTGCCATTGTGCATCATGACGCTTTGTGGACTGTTTTACCTACAGGTGTTCCCTCATAAGAAATGTGCAAAGTTCAGTTTCGCAGACTTCTGTAAGAGTCAGAAAGCTTCTTTCTCCTTTTTTTTTTCCACCCTTTTGTCTGTTTTTTTTTTATTTTTGGAGTCTTCTGGTTATATTTATTGTAAGCGTTGTGGTTTTGGCTCGTAGTTGATGCTAAAAAGTGCTTGTGGGGCTATAAACATCAGGGCAGTTTTTATTTCTAGCTGATTATTGCATGTCCGATATTAAAAGTATTTAAATAGAGAGTATCAAGAAAATCATACATCATTTGAAAGATTAGTTATAAGGTCAGTAGCCGGGAACACCTCAGTTCTAGTCCTGTTACTACCTCTGGTTTATTGTATGACCTTGAGTGAGTCATTTCTGAAGGGGGGGAACCGTGTTTCTGTGAGGAGATACAGTAATGTATGAATTGAATTACTCTTCTTTACATAATTGGAGAGCTCATTAGGTAGCTGTTAAGAATGACTAAAACCCATTAAGTCTGATAAGACTTATTTCTTCCAAAAAACTTAACAAAAATGAAATAAGAGAAAATATAACTTTAGTTTCTGGTGGAGATGCTTTAACTCTTGCATTTCCAATACTGTCCTCACTGCTGATTGCTACTTCCATCAATTGGGTGTAAAATCTGCACTTGAAATGTTGTTAGGGATTTTGTATCTGACAATGAAGCAAAGATTTATGGATTTAAAGTAAAGAAGCCCAAGGTGAAATCACCAGATTTGACTTGCCAGATTGCTGTATGAGATGCGTGTTCTAGAGACTGATGAAACACAAAGGACACTTTATTTGATGCTAGCTGCAGTGGCTGAAATACTTGCCACTTTGAACTGTCACTAATTAAAACCAAACGGGTCGTGTTTGTTAAGTCTTGATGAGGAAGAGAGAAACTGTCTGGGAAATGTATTTGCGCTGTATTTTCACATATTACCTGGATATGTACCAGGAGGAAGAGATGAAAATCTTTACTTGGCAAAAGGGCACTTATTTCCACAGACAGTGTTCAAAACTCAACTGGACGAGTCCCACAGCAACCTCATTCAGTCAGACTTGCTTTTGAGCAAGGGTTGGAGTAGACATGCAGCTTTCAACCAAGCTTACTCTAAGGGTCCGTGAGTCTGTGAATTTAGTTGATATGTACGATGATCAGAGAACTTTTGTATTATGTACACACTCCAAGGTACTTTACTTAATCTTCAAGGCAAATTACATGATTTAATATCCAATGGATGGGACCAACGGCATTCTAAAGACGCTGAGGGAAGATGGGGAGCCAGAAAAAAGGAAGAGGGATTTCTTTAGTAAGGTTAGCATCCAACTGTGGGAGATAATTAGGTACCTAATACCATAGGTGTGCGTATAATTTGTCCTGTGGTTTTCAGATATGCTTTTAAATGCTTTTGGTTTAGAGTATGACTTGCTGTCAGAAGTCTGTGTGATCGCTGGTTGCTTTGATCACTGGAGGGCACAGATTTCTACATGCTGGGCAAAACTTAAGCTCACTTGGGGAATCATGACTGATTTTACAGAGGGAACTCTGTGTCCAGTCTCCCTAGTAGGGGGTTATAAAACCCCACAGGTGAATATGAATGAAGAATACTATGTTGCTGTAAAAAGGACAAATGTCATTTTACAGTGTGAATAGAAGCCCAGCCTGCAAAATGCGAAATAATCCTTCTGCTCTGCTCTAGTATTGGTACAACCTCAGGGAACATCCATCCTGGGATGTTTCAAGAAACCTATGGACCAGCTGGACATAGATCTCAGAGGAGAAACAAGGATGAGCTATGAACGGTTCATGAGTGAGACCTAGAAGAAAGGTGGAAGTGTTTGAGATGGTTTATGGTGAAAGGGCCTTGATGAGCTTCAAATACATGATAGGCTGTTAGAAAAAGAAATGGAAATTTTCTTCTCTCCACTGTATTTATACTGGAGAAGGCAAAAGGCAGGGAATTTAAACAGAAGTTAATTCAAGGCAGGTAGCAGCAGAAATCTTGGACAGGTTGGGAAAACAAAGTGCTTGAATAAACTGCTTGGATGTGTTGTGGAGAAGGGCACTGGAGGGCTTGCGGGTAGAAGAAACTTCTGAAAATTCATCTTCCTTGGGATAAAGGTGTGGGTTAAGTCATCTCCTGGGGACTCTCCCAGCCCTGCCCATCTCTAATTGGCTGCCCTTCATTCTAGAGCACAAATTATCGGATGCAAAATTGTTATTCTTAAAGGAAACAGTTGTGTAGAAAGGGGGACAGAGAGGGGGAAGGGAAGCTGTGGATAAATTCACCTCTATCATGTACATTATAGTGGGCAATTAACACAATTTACACCAAGTAAAATCCGTATTGCCTAAATTAGGAGTAAACAACATCAACTTGTGTTCAGTGGAAGCTGAATCTCTGACAGGATTCTCTCATTTACAATCATAAATATTTCTCGAACTGCACTCTCAATCTGTTGAAAATATGAAGACAATATCTGGTTACCCTGTTTACTTTAAAATGGTGCGGTTTAGATACCCCATCTGAAATCAGCAGCCCCTATATTCCATACATTATCAGACTTGACGTGTCTACTGATTTAGGTTATAGACTGACGCTTTTAGCAGCAAATCAATGTCATATTGGGGATCTCAAGACTTCTGAACTGACAAAATAATTGTGATGAACATACACAGCAACTGAACTACATATGTGGGCATAATATTGTTGGGGATATACAAGAAGCTAGTTCTGCGGCTGGAAACAAAATTATGATGAACTCGATCGATCAACTGCAAGAAGTAGCAGATCTGTTTCCAAAGACTAAGAATCATAATCTGTTTAGCAAATAATCATGTTGTTTATATGCCTCACTGCTACGTGTATGAATTGACAGATGACACGCTTCTCTGTATACCTCAATTGTATAGAAATATAAGTAGTTATAATAGTCCTTTTCTGTATTACTAGTAGAATCTGAAACCTCTTTGAAAAGGGCTCTTTAGAACTGAGCTCCAGTTTTTCATTTTTCTGCTCTTTATATGTACTTCACCAGCTTGAATAATGCCAATTAGAGCTGCTGCTGTACAGTCACCTTTTAATTTTCTGCTTCTCATGCCTTAACATACTCACAAATTTGGGTGTTGACTGTTCTGCTGGATTGTTTGAATGAAAAAAAAAAATCAATTTAAAATAAAAAAAAGTGTTCTTTTTTTCTGAGAAATTTCTGGCCTTAATACCCTTGATGCTCATCCAGCACAGGTGCTCTACTATGTAATTACTGGAAACAGCTTGAAAAAAAGCACTGAAATAGGACTGGTAACCTTGCAAGTATTACCATTACACGAGGTAATGGCAGTTAGAAGATTGCATATGTATCGTGTTCTGGTCTTTCACTGTCTGATGACTGAAACTGTACCACTAGTACCGACAAAGAAAATAAAAATTCAAATATCCTTTCAGAAAACATTTTCTTGAGTTGCAAATGATTGGAGAGTGGAGTTAAAAGTAGAGATTCGCTCTGCAGAAATCACAGTCAGCCACACCTGAAAGCCTTTCAAGATTGAACCCATTGATCAAAAACGCTTTTAACGTTCCCATTTCCTTATGGGTTAAACAATAATAAATATTGAACAGCTGCAGTTGGAGTATTTTCAATAAATAAAGAGTTAAACACAACCCAGGGCAGAGCCTGGGAGCTCTCACCAATACTTGAATACTGCA
Organism: Stercorarius parasiticus; assembly: GCA_013396915.1. NCBI lineage: Eukaryota > Metazoa > Chordata > Aves > Charadriiformes > Stercorariidae > Stercorarius > Stercorarius parasiticus. The sequence goes on from VWZL01001978.1 coordinate 44,949, forward strand.
AGCTGGTTCCCATCTTATAGCAGACCCCAGGTCACAAGGAAGTGATTAATCCTGCTTTTGCTGGAGCAAAAGGTATAGTTTTCCCCTGGAAAGGTTTAAAAATGCAGTTTTACTTTAGAAAAGTTACATTCATTATCATCGCTGCTTTTCTGACATGGCTGTATGGACATTTGCTGCCTGGTGATGAACAGTCTCTTTCTCCAGCCCAGAATCACCCGGAGAAGTCCATTTTACATGTAAATTTGCTTGGAATTTGACTCTTCACAGCTCCCTTGCAGTACCATTGCAGTTGCTTAGATCAAGCTGGGAAGCTTTTTCTGGCTTTAGCACTGCACATCCTCACTTAAAGGTGGCTTTTAAGAAAGATGGGGACAAACTTTTTTGCCGGCCTGTAGTGATAAGTCAAGGGGTAATAGTTTTAAACTAAAAGAGGGTAGATTTAGATTAGATATAAGGAACAATTTTTTTACCATGAGGGTGGTGAGACACTGGCACAGGTTGCCCAGAGAGGTGGTCGATGCCCCATCCCTGGAAACACTTAAAGTCAGGTTAGACAGGGCTCTGAGCAACCTGATCTATTTGAAGACGTCCCTGCTCACTCCAGGAGGGTTGGACTAGGTGGCATTTAAAGGTCCCTTCCAACATTCTATGATTCTGTGATTCTATATTGCCAATGGGTGAAGGATTCTGCTTGCTGTACATCAACATTAGGTGCAAGTTGTGTTTCTTTAGTTGGCATTAGTGGGGAAGATAACAGAAGCCAGTTAAGGTAAGACTGCATGACCCTGTGGAATATTTCAGCACAAAAGTGAATACAAATTGTCTTCAGGTAGACAAAGAGGGCTGACAGGTTCAATGCTGGATTCTAAACAGAGCAGTAATATGGTTTCGCCTATTTTTCAAAGAAACATTTCTTGTACCTTCTGCCTTTTACCAGCTTCATGTTTAATCACACAAATCCAGCTCATAAAAGAGTTTTAATTCAACTTGAAGAAAATTGGACTTTTGTGTATTTCTGTGGAAAACTTTTGCCAAGTGATAGTGAAGCTAAATGTTCCTGGACATGTGTTATGTATTCAAAAAAACCCCAACTGTTGTCAGTCTAAGATGATGGGTGTATGGTACAATGCCAGAATGCTCGTTTTTTTGAAGGTGTGTTTGGATTTATGTTTAGATCTTCTTGAAAAGCAATAGTTCATTCAGCTCAAAGCAATACAGTGATTAACCAAATACTTTCCAACAGAGTCTGGGAAGTTACAGGTAAGGCGATAGTCTGTAGATTTCCTGTCTCTCTTAAAAGTAAAATAGGTTGTGTTTTGCCAGAATTGCAAGAAATTGAAGCATTCCTTTAAGAGTAAGTGACATAACCCTGTTTTGGGTCATTATCTATTCAGTGTTTTGCCCATTGCAACCCTGTAGGAAGAAAAGGTGACCAAAGGAGGGGTGATTGTGTTGCACACTGGTTCACATCTATGTACATGCTTAGAAGAAACTGTTTGGCTGCTCAAGATTCATGTAAGATCGTGGTGATTCAAGTACCACCATTTAGCTTGGTAACCTGAGAAGTAGATTTTATACAATAAACTCTCTTTTTCCAACTTCTCCTGAAGATTCCTCAACCAGAAGGGGGAGGTGGGAGGGGGGAGGAAAAGCCACTTTAGACTAGACCTAATCCACCTGGGAAAAAAGGGTATGTTCTAAGGTGGTGAATTTAACACAGAAAGCCAGAAGAATGTGAAGCAAATCATGAAAGAAAGTGAAGTGGGTTAGCAGTATGTTGTTTTTCTACATTATTTCAGAAGTCTGAAGATATTAGCTGAGATTTTAGGTTAGTTCATAAGCAAGGATGCCTCAATCTCACAAGACATCTGTCTCTGAAATTAAAAAGCCAACAACTTCAGGATTCCACACTGTTAGCAATCTTCGCTTAGTAGAGATTCATGATTCAAAGAGATATGTGACTTAAAATCTACTAGGGAGCACGAAGCAATTAATAGTTGGAACTTTTTATAGCACCTTTTATCCAAGGATCTCAAAACTCTTTACTGGCTTTAATTAGGCCTCACTCCATGCAATATCCGCCTGGAATAGAGAAATGTTATTTTCTTTCTTCTGTATATAGAGGAACTTGAGACGCAGAGGTTAAATGACTTGACAATGATCATGTAAAAGCAAATAGTAATGATAGGAATAAATCCCAAACCTCCGGCCTTCCAGTCCCGTGTTCTATCCACTAACCAAGTTTCTTTCCTCTACATTAAACTCAAGGCTTTTTCTTATCTGTCCTGTAACACACGCGATTTTGATTACAGGATCAAAACCCAGGCAATTAGAAAGACTTTCATCCTTTCCAGAAAGCAAAAAAAAATAAAAAAGGATATTGAAAAAAAACCAGTTAAATACCACTTTTTGCTATCAGGTATAGGAGGAAAGGTTCCTTTTTACTGCAGTGAGAGCTGTGAAAGATATGGAAAAACAGACTCTAGAGGTAAACATGCTGACTTTGGAGATAATGAATAAGGGTTTGTGTTTCTGCCTACCAGGAAGAATAGATTTTGGGGGAGGGTGTGGTTTGCAAATAGTATAAAATGCAAGGAACGATGCCTACAGTATGCTCAGGAATTCAACCTGACAAAAAAATTTTAAGGCTGTGACGGAGATAGTCTCCTGGGAAAAGACAATAGGGAGTCATTTCATCTAGGTGTAGCCCCTGAAGCTATGAGAGACACAGGCATCTATCTACTTATGCAAAGTCAATGTCAGAGTCCTTGGAAAGAAGCAGGGGGAAAGGAGGTCAATGTGATTAAATTAGCAGATAATGGAGATAATTCTGTTGTTGCGTCTCTAATAGCAACTTGACTGAGGATATTGGATCAGATAACCTGATTTGTTTCTTGTAGCTTAAGGTACGTTTTGAAAATGGTAGGAAAAGGGAAATAAGCAAAAGAACTAAGTTAACACTAGTAGTCTGGATAAAAGCTGTGCTGCTTCCATCTCTCAGCAACCTAATTTGAAAGAGCCTGAACTTTTTATGTCTAGAATTGGTTGCTGATAATGATTATTGACAAGAGAGAACCCAGTTCAGACCTTACACAGAGAAAACCAGGTGGTTCCTGAAAACTTGATTCATTGGCCTTACTACAGACACCTCCATGTTTAGTTTTATGTCAGACCCTGGAACTGTGAATCCATTGTTTTTCTCCCTTTTCTCACTAATTTCGCTATAATAACCCACATTGAATATTGGCCAACCAGTGCAAATAGTTTTTACATTTTTTCAGCACCCAGAGAACATAAGAAGTTCTGTGTTGAGGTATTATGGGAAGCAAGTTCAGTCAAATAGTATGTTTAGAATAAATATTTAAACACTTGCATTGATTGAAGTATTCACCATCCAAGTGATCCTGAGCACTTATACAGTCAGGGTGTAACAGCGTTACCCAGGCAAAACAAGCCAGCACTTTCTCGTTTCAGAGGTGATGCTGTGAATTAATTCACAAGGGTTTGTTATGAAAACGTACTTGCCAAATGTTCTTTGTGAATAAGCTAAGATACCAAAAGTACAGGTTAGGAAATTAGAAACGGCTTGCATTCCACTTAGACACGGAAAAAGAAGACAGCACTCAAGTGATTTCACTGTTCACACTTCACAAAATCTGCTGAACGTAGACTTGACTCTTAAATAAATAACCGGTCTTTGCAGATCTCATCACGGGTTCTAAAAAGGCAGATGCAGCCATTGCAAATGATTTTGCTCGGTGTTACATTTGTCAAAAGCTGTCAGAATGTAGTAAAAAGGTGTTTATACAGAGTAATATGCTGCTTGAACTCCTGTACGTCTCCTAGAATGGAGATTTTAGATTGCTGATTTGTAAGAGCAAAGGAGTTCCAAGTAGGCCTGATATTTTTCTGGCTTTACTAATTTGTATATGATGCACTTCTACATATTTACACACATGCGAATTACAGCCAACACTCAAGGACTGAAAAAGGATTCTAATCAGATAGACCAATCTGCTTCACACTGAAATATGGTTGTGTAGTTAGATAGGTATTGCATGCAAAATAATCATTATTTTACCCTTTAGGCATGTTCAGAAATGAAGTTTGTAGACAATCAGGATTGGGGAGGAAGGGGAGGATTTTCGCATGTGCTAAACCAGCAAGGTTTGCAAGTTTTTCATACAATTGTGTGTGTCTACTATCTTCTACATCCTGTCTCTGATCCACTCATCAAGCTTACCTGATCTTCAGAAAAATGCAAAACCGAATCAAAGTTGTTGAGTTCTATATGACATGCAAATTTGAAGTGACCATTTCAGAAAACAGTAGATTACATTATTTTCATATGTAGCAGGAAATATTGTCTGTATCTGGAAAACAGATAAGAAAGACACACCCTACTTGTGAACAGGTGCCTGCTCTTTGGTCTGGTTGCTGACTAAATGAATACCATAACCAGCATAGCAATACAAATTTTATTTGCTCTATTTTTTTGTGAATATCATTAACCAAAAATTATTTAAGAAATCCATAAGCTACTTGCAGGCAAACATGGAAAGAAGAAAGAAATTGTCATGAAGAGACTATTTAATACTATATTTTGCCAGCGGGTCTAGTTACATTCATAAGCATGCTAAATAGGGAAAGAACTGGTGACAGAAAATGATACCTTCAAGACCATGTGTGAACCAGTCTTATTTAGTGTGAAAATTATTAAAGATGTACCAATGCTTGGAAACTGAGCTTTCTTATGTTTTATGGGATGAATTATAAAAATGAAGAATTTTTTAAAAATTACGAGAAAATGAAGCTGCTAACACTGGGGTTTCTCTTTCAAAATTTGGAGCACAAGGAAAAAATTACATTTGTCTTTTGATAACCTCCGCAGACACTACTTGATTGTCCTAATTTTTCTGAGATATCCTCAGCCATGTTGCAGGGGCAGAAAGGTCTCAGAAGTCCCTGAACTGCAAATTGCTAGAGATTAGGAGCTTATTGGGGAATGAGTTGGAAAAATCATAATGGATCTTCTCTATTTTTATACATCCGCTATAACCATGGTATGATAAACACTCATTCTCCATTGTAGAAATTAAGACTGCATTTCTTCTGAAACGCTCGGCATTTTCTTCATTTCCTGCTGCATTAGAACATGTTGGCGAAGATCACATTCTCCAAAGCTTTCTATTTAAAAATAAATTTCAGACAGACAATTATTTTCTACCACAAGCACAGGTCAGAATTCCATAACTAAGCTTGATTTGAATTTTGCACTTTGAAATTCAAACACTGTGTAAGATATGAAAAATGTAGTGTATCTTCCCAAAATTACAAATCTTATTTCATATACACAATAAACCTTCTGAAACTCTGCAAGTTAATCTCTACAAAGCACAGCGATGTTGCATGTTTTGTCTTCTATCATCGTAATAACCTGGGCCTTTTCAATTTCCCATAGAGCTAAAATACACTACTTTGTGTGGTGATTGCATTTGAATAAATTGTTTTAAGGTTGATGGTATTTTTTTGCCATTACTCTAGGTCCTTTGACAGAGGGTGATGAATAACATTCTTAAGGAGAATTTCATGATGAACGACCTCTTCAGAATTTCTGTTATTTTTTCTTATCTTTAATGGCTGCATGGCTGTTCATACTCTAACTCCCTATAGGGATGGGCCCTGGATACACAAACTTTTTCTATATTCCTACTTTCATTTGCAAGAAAATTTGAGTATACAGCTAGGAAATAAATTTAAGTGTGATCTATAGACTGGAGGTCATGGGGACCAAGACTGCAAATTATAGTGTAGATGAAGCCAATATAACCGAGCACAAGAGCCCACCTTCGAGATGACCACTGCCCAATAAAAATGATTTTTTAAAATGTGAAAGTCCTAAAATTCAATGCAATCTTCCAACTTGGACTGTTTTTATTTCACTAGGGTCATCCAAGCCAATCTGAACAAGTTCTAATATCTTTCATAGTCTTGCTGAATACTCAATTAAATCTGTCATTGGGGAATCACTAACACTTTACATGCTAACAATTACTGTATTGTTGTGAAGAAGCATCACTTCTAGTATCAGGTTAAGTGTTCACACACACCCCCTAAAGCAGGAGCAAGAAGTTGTTTCCATGTTTTAAACATTTAAAAACATTTCCATGTTTCTAAAGTAATGGGATTTAGCTTTCCTTTAATTTTGGACACCAAAATTCAGAACTTTTTTTAAGCTACACCCACAAAGATATTTAGGTTCCCAATTCCAACTGAAGGATTTGAAATCCTAGTTCCAGAGAGGGGTCTGGAACTTCTTCAATGCAAGAAAAGAAATCATGGGTTGTAGACCAAATTTAATTTAATTCCGTCATCTGGAATAACCAAAATATATAGCCAGTCGCCATATAATTCTGATTCAATGGCAAGCTTTTAGGTAGAATTTGTTTCATGCCTGGGATTGGCTTGGTTGATTTACAGAGACATACCCAACCGCATTTGAAGAAGGAAAGAAAAGTCGATACAGAGATATACAGACATGTGCATGAGCGCACACACACGCACAAATTAGAGTCAGAAGAGAAAACAACACCCTTTCTTTTTTTTTTTTTCCCCAATAATAATAACTATGTATATTTTGGTAAGGAAATAGGTCTCTTAAACAGAGGACTGCAACAGGATAATGACTTTACAAAATGTGACTGACGGTTTCTGCACTACCTCTTTAATCAGACTTTTATTTCTATCAAGAATGCCTTATACTTTCATCACATTTCAAACACATGTTAGAGTTGAATGTGCTACTGAATCTTCAAAGGAATGAATAAACAGAGGGTTTGTGTAGAACTAAATGGACTGATATATTTAGTGAGTTCATCTACACTATAGTTTGCAGTCTTGGTCCCCATGACCTCCAGTCTACAGATCACACTTACATGAATTAAAATTTAATTTTTACTTTTTTAAAAGGAAAAAAAAAACTTTTTAAAAACCTCAACAACCCAGGAAAACATTTCTTAAATAATAGTGACAATTTAAAAAAAAAAAAAAGAAAAAGTTATTCAGTCTGAGCATTTCCTTGAACTGATGAAAAGGATATGAACCTAAGCCCAAGTGGTTAAAATTAAATCAGCTGTGTTCAATTCACTGCCTTGAACTGCAGGAGCCGTACCAGTTCCCTAGGTCAGCCTAGGGATGTTAACATCTCCCCGGTCCTGCCAGCCTTTGATACAGAGTTACATGTCTATGGATGCTACCTTAGTAAGGGGTAACAGCCAAACTTTAGCTACAGGCCAGTGACTGCAGAAGTTGCACACAAAATCATATCCATTTAAACAGAGGCTGTTAACAAGAAATCTGTATTTTACTACCTCTTGTTGTTGTTCAAACTGTCTTAGATTCTACCAACATCATCCAAAAGTGGGGTAGAAAAGCCATTTCACTCTTTCCATAGAAGAAAATGTTTCTAGAATACAGGATTTATCCATCTGCATTTTTCTGAGAGAGGACTGCAGAGTGAGAAGAAATCATATTTTACATGTCAATCTCATACAAATTTCAAACCTCTACATATAGTTGCTCAAAATGACAACACTCAATAAATGTCTTATAGCTTCCAGACTGAAGAGTCCCAGCTCATTCAGCCTCTCCTCCTAAGTCAAACTATCCAATACCTTAATTACCTTCATTGTCCTTTTCTGGACTTGCTCCAGTATGTCCATATCTCTCTTGTACTGAGGGACCTATACCTGGATGGGCATTCAAGATGTGGCTTCATCAGTGCTGAGCAGAGGGGAAGGATCACCTCCCTCAACCTGCTGGTGACACTTCTAATGCAGTCCAGGAGGCTAGAAGGACACATTGCTAGCTCACGTTCAGCTTAACGTGTCCATTATGACACCCGTGTCCTTTTCTGCAGACCTGCTTTCCAGATGATTGGTCACAGCCTGCCCTAGTGCATAGAGTTAGTCACCTTCAGGGGCCTTACTAGACATTTCCCTGTGTTGAACTTACCATCAGACCATTTTTCCAGCCTGTCCAGGTCCCTCTAGATGGCAGGAAGAAGCTCTGGTGTATCAGCTACTCTTCCTAGTTTTGTACCATCTGAAAACTCTCTGAGGGTGCACGTTGCCTCATCCAGGTCATTGATGAAGATGTTGAACAGTGTTAGTGCCAGTACCTACCCCTGGGATACACCACTAGTGACTGGCCTCCAACTAGACTTTGTGTCACTGACCACAACCCTCTGAGCCTGGACATTCAGACAGTTTTTGATCCACCTCAGTGTCCACTTATCTAGCCCATACTTCATTAGCTTTTCCATGAGGTTTTTACAGGATATAGTGCCCAAAATCCTTGCTAAAGTCAAGAGAAACAACAACCACTGATCTCCACTAAACCAATCATCTCCTCATTAAAAACTGTCAAGCTAGTTAAGCAGGATTTCCGTTTCATACATTGATGTAGACTACCCCGATCTCATTCTTATCCTGGAAATGGAAGCCAGTCATCTCAGCCAACAGTTTATATTTCATGGACTAGACTATCAATAAAGGATTTGGTGTTCAAAATTCTGAAAGCCATTACACGTGCTTAAACACAAGTGTCTTGCTTTGAGGGGAGTGTATTCAGCATCCAAGAGAGTGCAGGATCTATAAAAGGAATTAAAAAACTGGCAATTAACATGATCACAGACAAGTGGAGATAATGAAACAAGTTCTATTTCCCAGTTTGGAGCTGAGATGACGTTAGTTGAGGCACATCACATGAATGGTTCAGAATGTAAATCAAAGGATTCTTACTTTCTCCTGAAAAAAAAGAAAGATTAAAATTTTGTTAATATTTAGCTAATGCAGGTTGAGTTTAAAAAACTTTGTCCCTCATGGGAGGATTTAATTTATCAGGATTGTTGTGAAGGATTGGATGTAATACCACATAGGAAATCCTTACTTAAAGCAAGGAAGATGAGGTTAGTGTAAGTACTGAGGTGGGTAAGGAACTGTCTGCTGGGATGGTTATAAAAGGCGTGCTGGAAAAGGGACTACTGGCCCAGAGGGAAGATATTCATGGAGTTGGTAGGGTTTAGGGGGTTGTTTTCATTTCATGAATAAATTTAATGACCAGTGAGGTGATGAAATATCATTATCAATTCAGTGGATGGACAGAAGGTGCAGGGCAAATTGGATCATTTTGAGGATGGGAAAAACAGAAGTGGGAGGACATTTAATAGTAAAAATTAAGATTCCAGCTTTTAGGAACTTGTAACATGAAGTAACACTTTGAACTGTACATTTTTATCTGATTGGGATAGGGACAATTTTGTTTCTGCCAGTCAGTCACAGAATACCTTTCAGTAAGATGTGTAATATGACCATGAAAAATAACAAATATGATTCTATGATCCAATGAAGTAAAGTATTTACACTACCATCATTTGAAAATATGAACACATTTGCAACAGGTATTCCTCTCCTACAATATCATGCATAGATCCCAGTTAGGATATTCATATTTAATAATCTCCAATACAAATTGGAACTGATGCAGAAATGACTATGCAAACAGTATGAGGAACAGAGAAAACAGTTTGATCCATTTGGTCTGCAAAAATGAAAGCTGACAGAGGGCATGGTTTCTACCTACAAATATGTTAAAAGTACCAGGGAAAGATAAGAGAAGACAAATATCTTCTGCTTATGAATTAACTTTGACTGAACTTTCGGGAAAAAAAAATAGCTCTTTGAAGAGCTTCCAGGCAGAGTAGCAAAACCAAAATACTTAACTCAGTCTTCACTGGCAATCTCTCTTCCTATACCTCTCGAGTGAATGGACCACAAGGCAGTGATCGGGGAGCAAAGTCCCTCCCATTGTAAGAGAAGATCAGGTTCATCACCACCTGCATAACATGAACATACAGAAGTTTATGGGACCTGACAAGAGGCATCCCAGAGTCCTGAGGGAACTGGCTGATGCAGTTGCCAAGCCACTCTCCATGATATTTGAAAAGTCATGGCAGTCGGGTGAAGTTCCCGGTGACTGGAACAAGGCAAACATTGCACCCATTTTTAAAAAGGGTAGAAAGGAGGACCCTGGGAACTACTGACCTGTCAGCCTCACCTCTGTGCCTGGGAAGATCATGGAACATACCCTCGCAGTAGCTATGCTAAGGGACATGGAGGACAGGGAGTGGATTCAAGACAGCCAGCACAGCTTAACCAAGGGGAAGTCCTGCCTGACCAACATAGTGGCCTTCTATGATGGAGTGCCTACATTAGTGGACCAGGGAAGAGCTGCAGATGTTATCTATCTGGACTTTTGTAAGGCCTTTGACACAGTCCCCAACAACATTCTTCTCTCTAGATTAGCGAGATATGGATTTGATGGATGGACTATTCAGTGCATGAGGAATTGGTTGGATGCTCGCATCCAGGGGGTAGTGGTCAACAGCTCAATATCCAGATGGAGAGCAGTGACAAGTGGTGTCCCTCAGGGGTCAGTATTGGGACAAGTATTATTCAATATCCTCATCAATGACATAGACAGTGGGATCGAGTGCACCCTCAGCAGGTCTGCAGGGGACACACAGCTGAGTGGTGTGGTTTACACACTTGAGGGACATCCAGAGGGACCTGTACAAGCTCGAGAAGTGGGACCAAATAAACATCATGAAGTTCAACGGGGTCGGGGCAACCCCTGCTATCAATAGAGTGTTGGGGATGAAGGGATTGAGAGCAGCCCTGCCGAGAAGGACTTGGGGGTGCTAGTGGATGAGAAACTCAACAAGAGCCGGCAATGTGCGCTGGCAGCCCAGAAAGCCAACTGTATCCTGGGCTGAATCAAAAAAAGCATGGCCAGCAGGTCAAGGGAGGTGATTCTGCCCTTCTACTCTACTCTGGTACAACCCCACCTGGAGTACTGCATCCAGCTCTGGAGCCCTCAGCACAGGAACGACATGAACCTGTTGGAACAGGTCCAGAGGAGGCCACGAAAATGATCAGAGGGCTGGAGCACCTCTGCTGTGAGGACAGACTGAGAGAGTTGGGGTTGTTCAGCCTGGAGAAGAGAAGGCTCAGGGGACACCTTATAGTGGACTTGCAATTCTTAAAGGGGGCTAATAGGAAAGGTGAAAACAGACTTTTTATCAGGGCCTGTTGTGATAGGACAAAGGGTAATGGCTTTTAAACTAAAAGAGAGTCAATTCAGGCTAGATAGAAGGAAGAAATTTTTTACCACGAGGGTGGTGAGCCACAGATCCAGGTTGCCCAGAGAGGTGGAAAATGCCCCATCCATGGAAACATTTAAAGTCAGGTTGGACGGGGCTCTGAGCAACCTGATCTAGTTGAAGATGTCCCTGCTCATTGCAGGGGGGTTGGACAAGATAGCCTTTAAAGGCCCCTTCCGACCGAAACCATTCTATGATTCTATGAACTGTTTTATCTAAGAGGTTTAAGCGGTTTGTGAAAGGAATTCTACAGCAGCCTGATAGAGCAGAAAAAAAGAAAAGAAAAATTTTATAATCCAGTCCCATTTCCGATGCTTTTGAGGAAAATAGATCAAATACTTCACTGAAGATAATGTTACTCTCAACAGTTGAGTGAAGATTTTGGCATCCTTCTTGGAAGATGTCCTGTCAGCTGATCTAAGGCATATAGCATGAATGGATCATATGCTAAACTCATATGATAATTCTTATGAGATAAATATATTTAGAAAGACTTCATTAATACAGTCATCAAGGTTGTTTTCCAATCTGCAGGGTCTCTTATAGTCCTGAGCTCTGGCTATGATTTTGAGATCCACCAGAGGAATGGTTGATGCTGTTGACTCCCCAGGGCTGTGGGCTCCTGTTTTCTACCCCTGATGCATTGTGATGCAGCTCATCACACAACAGACACTGATGAGGTAGAGGAAAGAGAGTGGTTGGAGAAGGGAACTGGGGAAAGGTTAGAATATTTTTCATTAAATTGGCAGGTCTATACCTCTGATCAGAGATAAGAAAAGTCCTAGCTGTCCTATATTTGCAGTGAAAGAGATCTTTATATAAGCATTTATTGGCATATATCAATGGACAGTCACTCAGGCAGCAAAGCTCTATTAGAGCACTTCGTTAATCTCTTTGATAATGCAGTATTGTTCCCTGATGTACACTTATTCACCTTTTGTTCAGTCTACTTTTAAATGTCAAGAAATGGGGTTTATATTATTCCCCTTTGGAGATTACTCTACAGATTAATAGGTCTCACTCTCTTTCTTCGTCTTCTTTTCCCACTTCTCCTCCAACACTCAGCCATTATTTTCCATTTCTCAATTTTATCCCATAACTCATAGCCATACCCATTATTAGACTAAATTAATTCTTACCCTTTTTTTAAACTAAAACCTTTCAAATAGCTGTAGGCAGTTATGATTTTCCTCTCCACATCTCTAGGCATGTTGCTATTCTTAAAAACAGTGAATAGAACAGGAGTGGAAAGCAGTCATTTGGTGACTATAGATCTTGGGTATTAGATTATTTTTTTGGGTTACCACGTGTAAACTAGTGTTGCAAACAAGAGATCACTTATGCAAAATGTGAGAATAGAGATAATGAATTGCTTACAAAGGTGATTTATATGTTAACAGTATGAAAAAATTGCATTTTGCACATCTTCTGCATAAAAATTGCACATGTCCCATAGAAACCAGCCAATGCCTCTCAGCAATTGTGTCCTGACTTAATCTTCACACATTGCCTCAAATGAAGACTTCCTGAACTTTTGCCACCCCTCTTACTACCCGGTAATTATAGCATTTAAATTGCTTTGCTTCAAAATCTACAGCTGTCACGAATTTCTTATTCCTCTGGAAAGAAATTAAAATCATTCAGTCTTAGTAAGTAAAATTCAAAAGTGAACAAGCAGAGAAAACAAATGGCTGCAATTTTTCCTAAAATGTAGGCAGTTTCTAAATACTCTGCAGACAACGTTGCATTAGAACCTAACCTTTTCTTTCAAATACAGAAGGGGATGTATCAATGGGTGAAATCGATGGGAGAGTATTATTTTGGTTGTTTAGTGAGAATGAATTTGTAACATAATATAGTATCTGATAAGCAGAGAGTGCCTATTACTGCTTTTTACAACTATCTTATAAAAGGCTGTAAAGTTTCTTCTTTCTTTCTACAGAAATCCATGCTAACATTCAGGGCCTCAGGTGATATAAAGCATTAATAGGGATGCCATATTTTATTCTTTTTGGGGGGGAATTAAGGGTTTTTGTCTTTTTGTCTTAACTGTCTTCTGTAGAAAGATGATCAGAAGAGCCAGAAGAGCAGAACCAGACTGTTTGTCTGTATATACATTTATACACAAATATATCTGTGTATGTGCTTGTGCATGCATATATATACATATATAT
>VWZL01001979.1:0-266245 GCA_013396915.1 Stercorarius parasiticus
TCCCCATGTGGAGCTCCATTGATCAGGATGGTTGAAGACCCCCATGAGAACCGGGGCCTGTGAGGCTACTTTCAGCTGTCTGTAGAAGGCCTCATCGACTTCCTCTTCCTGATCAGGTGTCCTGCAGTAAACACTCACAACAGTGTCACCCATATTAGCCTGCCCCTTAATTCTTACCCATAAGCTCTCAACATGTTCTTCATCCACCTCTAGGCAGAGCTTGATACATTCCAGTTGCTCTCTCACATAAAGAGCAACTCCAACAGCTTGTCTTGCTGGCCTGTCTTCCCTAAAAAGTACGTAGCCATCCATGACAGCATTCCAGTCATGCGAGCTATCCCACCATGTCTCTGTAATTGCAATGAAATCATGGCCCTGTGACCACACACATCTCTCTAATTCTTCCAGTTTACTCCCCATGCTGCGTGCATTGGTGTACAGGCATTTCAGAGAGGTAATCAAGCATGCAGGTTTCCCTGGAGGGGTGCAAGAGGACCCACCACAGCCAGGCACACCCTTGTTGGCCTTCTGGATTTCATCTTGGGAGGCAGCTAAGGAACATTGACACAGTTCTTGTTGGCCTGGCTTATTCCCCAATTGGAAGAGATGGCATTACCATTGCCATTTTGGACCCCAACTCCCGAGTTCTTCAGTTTAAAGCCCACCTAGTATCTAGAGAAATTCTAGCTTACGTGGAAATATATCTCAATGCTTAACAGAATGTCAGAGGAACTCCATTGACTCCAAATTTATTGTTGTTCAAGTTTTCCACTGCCTTAAGTGATACTGTTTATCACTTAGATGAGAGACTTGATTTAATCCATTAAAACAAATGGCAATAAAAAAAAGAAAAGCTAAGACACACATGTTTGGATGCTAGAAAACTGCTTATGGAGATATCATATATAGTCGCTGTGTTAAACTTTTCTCTAAACCTTCATTATTGGCCACTGCTAGAGACAGGATTATTGGCTTCACACAGGGACATTGTTCTTGCAAGAGGAATAAGCTGCTGAGATACAATTTAGTAGAGATTAGAATATAATTGCAGACAGTCACTATCGATAACATGTCTGCATTTTTAATGTTCACATCTCTTAATAATTACTAGTTATGAAAAAGATATTGTGTTCACATATATAACAATGATGCCCTATAAATCAAACTATCTGCAGCAAAAGGGTTTTCAACTGTTGCTTCTTCCCCAGGAAGAACCATCCTTGACACTTGATCTTGGCCACTTTTTCTCACAGTAGTAATCACACTGAAGCCAGTAGGTCTGCGATATACTTGCAGGAGAGCTGAAACAACCAGGTCCTTAGAGATTTCTCCCTCTTCAGACACCTTTTCAGATATCTAATTATAAAGGTATTCAGTGGGCCAAACGGACTAAGCTTGAATTCAGTATTCAAAGCCATGCAGTAGACTCCCCAGACAAAAAGCTGGAACCTCTTGTTGGTTTTTAACGTTGTGTGCTAATGAAGTAACTAGACTAAATTACATCAGAAGACAAATTAAAGTTCTCTGGTACTTCAGTCGCAAACTTTAAGTCAAATGAACAAAATATTTTATTAACATTGTATTTTGGTGTCCTGGAAAACGTAACTACTTAAAAAAAAATCTAGATAAACTACTTCCCCCGAATTCCTAATCCTTGTGGTTAAGAGAGTGATAACTACAAATTAACACTATGCCAGATCTTGGCAATGTTTGGTTGCCATTTATGCACTTCAGGATTTGGGCTGCTTTTCCTGTGTTGCTGTTACAATTGTGACCTTTTCAAACCAGTGGAACAGAACTGTCTGTTGCTTCACATGTCAGGAACAGTCTTAGAAATAGCCTGAGTCTGGATGCAATGTTAGCACTAAGTAAAAAAGACTCCTCCATAAATTTTCCATTTCATTCCCATTTCATTACATCCACTTTTATTTCTGGCAGTATAACTTAATAATTTTTTGTTTGTTTACATCAGTGTTATCTCTAGAGACTTAACACACTTGAAGAACCATCCTGTCTTATGACCGTTAATGGGTTTGGACAACGCAGTTACACCCAAGAAGTGGAGCTTTAAACTATTCTAAAATGAATGTATTACTTTGCCTTGCCTGACAAGGTTTTGTTCCTTGGACCCATTCAGATCCAATTTCCAACCTCTCTTCCTACTGCTACTTACGGATGCTTGCCATTCCAAAGTAGGTCTCAAATTTCATAGACATCTTCCTACTGCACTTCAGTCACCAGTGTGCTGCTTACCTGTGAATTCAGGCCGTATGAGCCATTAAAACTGTGTTCTTTAACTGATCTTGCTCTCCCTGGGTTTACTCTTGTTCTTAGTTTTCCAACTACTAAACACTTGTTAGTGCAGCTTTGGTTTCCAAAGATTAATCATAAAGTACTATATCTCTGTGCTGATAGTCATTGCATCCTTGGTTTCATTTACTGCTCTAAGCAGGACACATCACATCATTACTCTTTAAGAACAGTTACGTCCTCATCCGCACATACACTTTCATCTCTCATGTACGTAGTTCATAAAGAACCACAAACGTTTTTAGTGTCTGCCAGGCAAATTAGTGCCTCATTATTGTCAGTTTATGTTTAAGTACCCTTAATATTTGTGGTCAGAGTACTCTTCCTTATTATTGTGGTTCTACCCCTACCGCCCCATTTACTCACTTTACCTGACTTGTTCTCATGCAATCCATACTGTTGTATTGTATTTACCAGTTGCTATTATTTGGTAAAGCCCTATTTGTTCTTACTCTTCGTTATTCTGTGCTTTTTTGCCTCATAAATCTCTTCTGTCTTTTTCTCACACTTCTTTCCTTCTTTCTTGCACTTTCATTAGTCTTCATCATTTAATTTCCCTTTGTTCTCTCCTGGTCCCTTGGGCTGTTCATTGCTCTCTGTCTCTTTTTCTTTTGGCTCCAATAACCACCATCAATCTAGAGATGAGATATTCAATCTTGATAAGCAGCTGTTTTTTAGCAATTTGCCATCCACTAAAAGTGCAAACTGTGCTTTGAAAAATCTCATGATAATTCATTATTCTGCCAGAGTAAGGTGAAAAGCAGGGCAAAGAGTTTGGTCAGGACCCATAGTCCCTATTCATAAAAAGAAAGCTTTTAAATAAAACAGAGAGAAACCCTCTAATGTGTTTACCAGGAGGAGGAATTACTAAAAGGATGACAATCTACAAGAAATACAATTTTCTGTTGCTCAGATATAAGCTATTTGTACCGGTAATAGTGGCCATCACAAGAAGATCCAAATCTATTCTGAAACCAGAACACAGGAGTGTTTACCTGATTAATCACCTGTTTTATGCGCACATGCCTTGGTGATCAGTGTCCTGAATCCAGATGGCATTACTTTTGAAAACATCACTTGAAATGAGAATTCAAAGTTGAAAAGTTCATACAAAGAGCCCTGAAAAGCTGTTGTAGCAGAGGCAATGGAGCAAGCCCATTCTTACATGGAATAAAGAATTTAACAATGGCTTTCCAGAAGCTATATTCTCTTTGATTTGAGCCTACCAATTGCAAGTGGTTTCTGTAATGTGATTTTAAAACTGTATTTATCTATAAGGTGAGGACTGCAAATTAGGTCAAATGCAGTTCAGCTTGTCAGTTTTGTGTTGCAACTCGTTCTGTAGGCACACCAAGGGAGGCTGGACCTTGGCAGGCAGTTTGAAGAGGGAGCTATTTAGCAGAAAATGGAGTTGTCCAAAAGATGTAAAGAGAGATTCTCGAAGGGAAAACATAAGCTTGTACAATATTAACTAGCATCTAAGAGCTGTGGAACAGAGAGTGCGGAGTGTACTACACCCCTTGCACATAGAGGCACTTCAGACACTTACAGGTCAAGTCCCTGAGCTTGTAGCACCTGTGTATCCACATTGCTGAATATGCATTGGTGCAATCTCTCAGAGAAGAAAACAGACAAAGGATTCCTATACTTGAGGGTAAGAAATGCAAAACCGGCAAACTGAGGACATACTTTGAGGGTGACATGCTGGAAGACAGCCAAGGGAGAACAGACACTTGAAGATCATTACAGTGATGTTTGCATCTTTTATCATCATTCTCAGTACCTGCCTACCCAATAGCTGGTGAAGTCAACAGGAACCTCTCCATTAGTGTCAGCAGAAATTGGATAAGGTCACAGATGCTTCCTACTTCTGGAGCGTACTCAGAAGTATACTACTGAGGTCTTAACTGTATTTCTCAACATACTTCATCATGATGAGCTTTGGAATTGAACTGAGCACTATAACGCTGCTCTGCAATGCTTCCTGTCCCCTCAGTATCTGACAATGCTGCACTGCTTGTGAATTTGGTTGAATGATTTCAAAGAACTGAAGGAACAAATGGTGTTAAAAATAAGCAGAGTCAGAAAACACTATCTAACAATTCATAGCTTTAAATTACTTGATTTTTCTAACAGAAAGAAGCACTGCTTCCTTAAATAAAATCTATTTTGTACTTTGTGTCTCTATGTCACTTTTCATTGATATATTACAAAATACTGTGGTTTTTATCATCACACAACTCTATGTATGGTGTACTATCCATTTGACATACCTTGTTCACAATATGTACCCGTTGTTCCAAGGGGACAGTGACATGTGTAACCCTTAGGCAGCGGCACACAGGTTCCACCTTGCTTACACAGATGTGGAGGATCATGCTCTGGTTCACATACTGACACTGTTTCTGTGCAAAATGCACCTTTCCATCCAGTGAGGCAGTCACAGCTGTGGTGGGTAAGTGAAAGGAAAGAATGCAACATTATTACCAAAAGAAAACAAATGTCAGTAGCAATATAACAAAGACTTTCAAGTTTGGATACCTATATTTAGTCATTTGATCCAGAATGGTTACAAGAAAAGTGTAGCAACAAAGCTTCTCATTTAACTTTTTGATATGTTTATTGTATTGTAAAAGAAAACTGTACTTAGTAGGAAACATTTTATTTTGAATCTTAGAACTACAATATTAGCATCCGTAAAAAATAAAATAAACAAAAAAAAAGGCAGCATATAGCTTTTTTGTGTTTTGCTCTACAAATAAGTCAAAAAGACTTTGGCTTCATAAACCAGGAGGAGTCAAAGTGGACATTAAAAGGGAAAGGAAAGCAGTGAAGAGCAGCCGTAAAAATAAAAACAGATGGTAGTATCAGGGAACTGCTAACAATTCCAAATTTTAGCTAGTAACAGGAGTCTGTCAGCAACTGTCTTTCACTTAGACATTATTCATTTGCTAAATTCTTATAGTCGGCACATTAGAGGTAGGTTTGGTGAAGCACTTGATGGAAAAGAGGATAGTAGATTTGATCATGAAAGAGGTGGCAATCTGAGTGTTACTTATCTATGATTGGAAATCTATGCCATAAGCAAATTCTCTAAACGGACTGAATCATTGGAATTGTTAGTATCCACTACTCTTTATGCCTTTCTTTCATCCAGGCCAGGAGAATATAACAAAAAAAATCACATTAACCTCTAAATCTAAAATTAGTATGTATTCTATAGAAATTGTTAAATACAATTGATGTTAAAATTCCCTCCTTACTAAAAAGTTCCAAAATACTTAAAATGAAACATGTTAAACTATTTTTATTCTAGGATTTAGTGACACTTCATGACAGAAAAATTATTCCCCTGAATAAAAGCACTTATTGGTTTTTCCTGGAAGTTCTGTCTCTCAAGGCTAAGAATGAAACTTCATATATTTTGATTGATTCTTAGTCCATGTCTTTTTCTGTATGTGCAAAATCTTGAATTTTTCTTCAGACTCACTGAATTACACTTTCTCCATTAATCAGCCCACTGTTTCTGGGCAAAGCATAATGAGGAATCTGTGAAACTCTGCTATTTCACCAAACCTTGAGATCAGACCACAACGTGTAAAGAAAGCAGAGCCAAGCAGCCCTTCAGAGTGATAACTAGCTATTTGGAATGAAGGGGAAAAGAGGACAGGACCTTGGAAAAGCAAAAGCACCTCAATTCATCAAAGACAGCATCAGAATGCTCTCTGTCTCAGCTATAAATGTTATGCTTTGACGCATGAAAGCTTCTGATAAGGGGAAGTAATTTAACTCCCTGTGCTCAAACAGAAATGTCCATTTCTTGGGCTGTGAAGAAGGGTATTTGGAGCTGAAGGTACTGCTCTTGTGCAGCATACACAAAGGTTCTTCCCCTTCCCCTTGCTTGTGTCTGCATATGTCTGTTTAAGTTTCTTTTCATTCTTGTCTTTTAGGACCTAATAAAAGCTAGGTTTTTAAATGAGTTGAAAATCATTTGCACAGAGCTGAACATGTTTTCTGTGGTCTACAGTGGCAAAGGTCTATGAATAGATGCAACCTCTTCTACTTGACACTCCCAAACAAGTTGGACTGGGGTTGAGAAGGTTAGATCTAAAATTTCCTAAACTACAGATACAAGGGAAGAGGCAGCATTTCAAATTCTTGCCATCATGTGGCCTGCCATGCTGGTCTAGTTTTCTCTGTTTTCTTGGTTGTGGTTGCTTGTTGTTTTTCCAGACCAGGAGGACCCAGTGGCTTGCAACATCTCTAGTGCCTTGACTCTCAGGGATTTAAAGACCCATTTAGAATCACAGAATATCTCAAGTTGGAAGGGACCCATAATTATTGTAGAGTCCAATTCCCTGCTTCTCACAGATCATATGACTAAGAGCATCATCCAGACGCTCCTTGAATTCCTTTAGATATAAGAGGTGAGATTCATTCTGAGATCAAGAAACCTAATTTTATGTTATGTTAGGAGCCCAGATGGCCTCTAGTTGCCTTCCTAGAGGTATGTGAGAGAGGCAGCTTGAGACTAGAGAGACAAGATTCTGACAGACCACTGAATGCTCAAGTTTAGGCAATGGGATCCTTGAGTAGGTGCCTGAGCTCATGCTAATCAAAAGCGATCCAGCTGAAGGAGTCAGGGGAACTGGAGCACCATCCATCCCACAAACCAATACATGCATGACTCTAATGATGAGATGCTGCATTCAATTGTCTCAACACAGGCATTTAGTGCCATCTGACATGCCATGGTGTATCTGAGAGATCTGTGTGAAACTACCAGATAAGACAGAAGAACTGCAGACTTGTTCTGGACACCCTATGAAGACCACAAAAGTTATCCCAGGATCTGTGCCATTACAATGTCAATGTTTAAACACCTGGAAAGGCCTGGATCTCCATTGACTGTGACAGGATCTTACACATTTAGCTCACCTGGAGACACCCTAAGTTTATGTGTTTTAGTATCTAAATCTCACTGCAAGATACTTTCCTATTTTCAGGGTTTTTGAAGAACATGGATTAAATTGATTCTTCTGTGCTCCAGCTTTTGAGTTTCTCAAGAGCAAGTGACAAAACGTCTCTTACTTTTTCTATAACATATTTTTAGGTGGAGAAAGGATAGTAAGGCTTTCATATACAACTTTGATAGCGTGTCTGAGAGGAAATTGGATAATCTTGAATCCCCTAGTTTTGCAAAGGACTCTTAATTGGGTGCACTTCACAGGATATACATGGCAAAGTCAGCCAGTTCAGGAAGCAAGAACTCTCAAATTCACAGC
Source organism: Stercorarius parasiticus (assembly GCA_013396915.1). Taxonomy (NCBI): domain Eukaryota; kingdom Metazoa; phylum Chordata; class Aves; order Charadriiformes; family Stercorariidae; genus Stercorarius; species Stercorarius parasiticus. The sequence continues at coordinate 7,596 of VWZL01001979.1, forward strand.
TACCAGAAAGACACCACTTCAAGTGCAGTAATTTTTGTATTTAGGAAGTTCAAGTATCATTTAATTTAATGTCTTTTTCTGATTATTTCTTGTCAAATGCTTAATAGTGTCATGCAGTGTTCACAGAATGGCTTTCCAGGCTCAAAGTCCCTTACCAAAGCCAAACTGAGCTTTTAAATAAGTAACACGGTTTCTAAACAAGTAAGGACAACAAGTTTATGTCACTGTTGATTACGGACCAAACCCTGAAATTTATTATATAAGAATTCAGGCAACATTTTAAAAAAATCATGAAAAGTTCATTTTATAAACTATGTAAGCAATATGTCTGTATGCTACTAAACAAAATCCTAATCAAACCAGAAGCATTTCTTAAACCTTACAGGGAAATAACTGAAGATCCTAAAGGATTTTTGTGAAGGAACTGGGAAGTTAGCTTACATCCAATGTGGCTTCCTAAGCTAAACAAAGAGCATTCTTACATTAAACGTAGAAAATATCATGTTTAAAATGTGATGCTCATTGATAGCAAAACTGCAACTTCCTAGAGTTAGCAAATGTGGTGTCATATCAATGAAATAATCTTATAGTAGTAAAGGAGGGATTCAGCTCTGCAAAGTCAAACATTTAAATTTAGGTGTCTACATGTAAGATGGGCATATACTCAATGGAGATCAGAGGCTCAATTAATTTACCTAATTAGTTAAACCAACTGACACCAGGCAGAGGTTTACTGCCATCTGAAACTCCCTAGGGTATCTCATCTGGCCTCTGACTACTATTCCAGGAGGAACTGTCACATTTGTCAACATCATATGAGTAATTCAGATACTGCAGGACATCTCAAATTCATATTGGTCTGTATTGGCCACATCAGACTACCCAAAGTACTGGTCATTTCTGGATATAGTTCTTAAATTTTTCTTGTATTGGAACCGAAAGATGCTAAGCAGTGGAGGAAAGCTCTAAATAAAAGTGGCTTTAAATTTAGGCAGTAGAAAACTACAGCATTAATGAAAAACAGTCTATCTTCAGGCTAGAAGGTAAAAATGTAGTCCGAAGAAATTAAGATTGGAAGGAAACGAACTATATTTAAACAAAGAACATAATGGAATGCTGCAAAAGTGTCCTATTAAATAAACCAAATTGGATGACAATTTTTAGATCACAAATCCACCCTCAAAAGTAGAAAATTTTATTAAACTATTCCACAAGAATTAAATAGAGAAATACCTTTTCCCTTACAAACTATAAAAGTATGTCTTTGTATTAACGATTGGTTCTGTCCTTGCACTGAAAATTCGTTCTAATCAAATCTAACCTAATAATGAAACTACAGCAGCTCATGTTATGGGCTATCCCTCTACCACCTAGGGATATGATTTAATTTCCTAAACCTAAGTGGCTAGTGGTATTTGAAAGCTATAGAATACTGAGAAATCCACATGAGGCCTGGAGATATGACAGAAGTCTTATGCAAGTCCTAAGCTCTTCTGAAGCAGCAGCCGAAGGCCAAATGGTCTACCCAGGCGTATCTAAAGTGAGACGCTACACGCTTACATTTAGCAAACTGAATCCTGCCCATTATGTCTGATGTTCTGTTCAAAGCGCACAGAAGACACACTTTTTCTTTGCTTCAGCAACAAGCAATAGCCATAATGCATCATGGACAATCTTGTTATATATAATTTTCTACTTTGTATGATTTTGTGCCATAAATAAAATAATGGGGGATATTATTGTCCCTTGAATATAAGATTCTTCATTTTATTATTCAAATATTTCCTCTTATTTTGTTAAGACATAGTAGTTGTGCTCTGTTGTTGGCCAGAATGTGAAGTTTAATGCTGTGTATTTCTGCTTCTATTTAAATCAAAGCATTATCCCTATAGCAACTGAATATACAGCTTAACAGCATTGCACACTTTCTGGCAGGGTGATGAAAGCAAGATATAAAAATAGCTCAAAACAGCAATAAAAACCTCTGGAGAGATCTCATTTCAGTAGAAAAAATACATAAACTCAAATCCAGTTCCCTCAAGGACTCTGCTCTTCAAAAGAACGCTGATGATTTGAAAACAGAAAGAAGTTCTCTCTGAGCAAATGTGAGATGGTATTGACAGCTACTATACATTGACAAAAATTATATACATGCTATATCCACACCTCTTCGGCAATATGTGTCACTTTTAGTGTGAGAAAAAAAGGTGGCCATTACTGGTACATGCATGCTTATATACATAGTCTGTGAAGATCTATCTGTCCTGAAATATGAGGAGAGGAATACATTTCAGTAGTAGTTCACTAAAAATTAAAACTATCCAAACAAACAAAACCCAAAAAACCAAAATTGCAAGAAAAAAAATATATCAGAAATGTAGGCTGAAGCATGCATCAATCCCTAAACAAATCTGGAATACAAATTATGAAACTATAATGATGAAAAAGAACTTTGCCTCTAATATCAAGCTTCCCATGTAGCTATGTCACCAGCTGCCACTCTAGCCTGCCACCTGCTTTCCAAATGTTCTCTAGATCTTGCTGCTGGTGGCTCTGTGTACCTTATAGACATGAAGATGACTTAGCACAGCTGGGGAATTTGTTGAAGCAAGGATTTAGGGTGGTGTAGGTGGGCAGATGGAGTTGCATGCTTCAGCCTACGTTTCTGATATATTTTTTTTCTTGCAATTTTGGTTTTGTATCTCCTCTAATGTGCTCATAAGTGAAAAGAATGCCATTCTCCTTTCTTATTCTTCAGAAAGGTCAAACACTCTGAACGTCAAGGACTTAACAGTTCTGGAAGGGTCCTGCAAAGTGCAACAGTTGTGACATACTGTAGCGCAACAATTGAAAAGCAATCCAAAATCGTATCTTTCAAAGTATTTCCTTCATTACTGTATTTAAGAGAATATAAATACACTTGTAAGGGGAATGGGGAGGGAAGTGTATGCTGCATTTCAAGGGTGAATTTTCCAAATTTTAGTACAGCCTTACTAGCTTTAGAAGCACTAGTTTTGTACAGGTTTTCTTACAGATGAAGATTTGTCTCAGGGGCAGTGAAACCAATTACCATATAATTCTCTCTCCAACACACAGTTAGTAGAATGTTTTTAGCTTGACAAGTACGCAAAATCTTCTCTTTGTAGCACACAGAAGGACATGTCTTTGTTGTTTTGAAGAAGAATCATACACAGAGGCTCCGCAGTGCAAAGCCTGTTTTTTTCTTCTAATCTGTTGTGCTGTCTGCAGTGTTTTCAGTCTGTGTCTTCAGATGTTTTAAATCAGCACTTTTCTCTTTTTTAAAAAATTATGCAAATATGTGTAAATAAATGAAGACGTGGAAGCACGAGGGGAAGCAAGTATAATTAATCTTGGCAGATACTTTCAAAATCAAAAGTGCTCCTCAGCCAAGGTTTTACAGCTGAGTTATAAAGTGTTTGAAAACAAGATTTATTACAATGGAAGCGTTGACACACAACAGCAATTTGGAACTACAAATATACTTCCTTCTTATATTCTTCTTGCCTTACAGTCTGGACACTAAGATCCATCTACACTTAGTGATAAGGCATGAAAGACCATAGACTCGTCTTCTGGGCCAGATCTTCTTGCCATCACTTACTATCCCATAGATCAGCCTTGTGAACAGCTTGTATGATGAACTGACTTAGTTCGATCAATTTTACGATGGGATCCTTACTAACACACCTTGTTTTGTTTGAAATGGGTTAAGAAGGTCTCAAATGAGCAGGCCAGCCATCAGATATGGAACGGCAATGGTGAACGAACAGTCCAGAATGGCATGAAGAGTGACCAGGGAAGGTGCATTTGAGAATCAGGAAAGTATCTACAGAAATCACAACTGGAGGCACAGAGAACTCTGTGTATTAGGGAGAGACTGAGCAGGGAAGAAGGATGCACAGGTGCCGGGTAAGGGAGCTCCTACGGAATTAAACTGGCTCAGAACTTTCTGATGTTGGGCAGTCTGTGGTTTACTCCAGAAAGGGGTTCTTAGATGAAAATACTAATTTCCAGGAAACAGAAGTCATCTATTTTTGCCCCATCAGCCATGTTCAGACATTAAGACAGTCAAGCCCTCCTCTTTGCTATTTGTTCTCTGCTAGCTAGGCTGCTCACTTAGTTTTTGAAAAATATCGTTCTTAAATATGCATTTTGCAGTAAGCCTGGATGCCAGTGACTTCAGTGGAGAAGAACCAGTCCACAAAATTTCTTTAAAAAGGTTCCCAGGAAGCATCCTAACATAATTTTAATATTTTAGTTTTGATTTTATTAATGTAAGATTAAAATTCTCTGTGTAACTGAATGAACCCTTCAGCAGTTTTGTTTCTTTCTTTCTAATAAGATGATAAGTTCCTGGAGACTTCTGTTGTCAAGCCACTAAATTACCATAGTTATTAGTCTAGAGATTAGTCTATGCTGTAGTCTACAAAAAAAATATATACTTACTAAACAGTAGAGCCGCTTTCTATGCACTTCCCACCATTTCTGCATTTTATTAAACTGCATGGGGAATCTTTACATTGTCCAACGCTGCGACCAGAATTGGGATGACCTTCTGGAGTCCCTGGTGATTTAAACTCTTGATTCATGCTGGTGCGAACTTGAACGTCAAAAATGCAACCTCAAAAGTAGAAAGAAAAAAATAAATGAAGTTTAAAACAGATAAAGGAAGTCAAAACAAATCAAACAACAGGACAGTGTCAACCCTCAATGAACGGGTTCCACCAGAACATCTTCAGTGGATGGGCAACCATACCATTTACACGAGTTAAAGGTATGCCGGCTACTTTCTGTTCACGCAAATGAGTGGATGATTCTAAGTTCCTTCATTTAATGAGGTAAACCAACAGAAGTCATTTCTCAAGGAACAGACAGAATACAAAGTCAGTGACTAAGGAATGACTAGATGTAATTTTGTGTTTACACATGCATGCTCTTACAGGAATGCATTTATATCAGATAAAAGTAGTCAAAAAAAATCCAGAAAAAAAAGAGAATAGACACCAAGAAGCCTGCTTCCAGAAGTCTCTCCAGAGAACACTGACTAATATAATGTAGGCAGGGAATGTGGACTTGAATTTCCTTAAACTGAAAAGAACACATTCAGGGAAAGACAGATACTCTCCTTCTTAAGTGAGCACTTCTGTCCCTGGTACATACAGATCATGTTGCACATGACGACATTTTAAAGTAGGTGTATGCTGCTCCTTTAGGCCCTTATTCTTGGAAAATAATTCAGAAGTTTAATGTATACTAGTAAGGTAAATACTTCCAGGGCCTGTTACTTCGTCCTGTGGGCAAGCAATGTGGTGTAGTCACAATTATATTACCAAATTTCTATTACCTTCCAGAACATCTGCATCCAGCCTACTGATGGGAAATGGTCCCTAGGCTACATTAAATCCCTAAATACATGAAAGACTTGTTTGGAAAAACTATAGTTGTAACAGACCAAATATTTGTTCGGGACCATTGTAAGAATTTATTTTTAGAGATGACGGAGTGCCAGTGCGTGGATCTATGTCCTGACATTCTTTTAATTTCCTAAGTGTATTCCAAGTGAAAAGAGGAGCTGAAGCTTCAGAGTGAAGCAGAGATGTTCCCTGCTTGCTACCTTCAGGCAGCTCCTGCAAGCCTGCAGGCTTTCTGGGGATTACCTCTTTGGAGAGTCTTTACTCTTCCTAGTGACTGCACAGGAATCTTAGCCTTATGGGTCTAACTTAATTGATCGGTATTTCTGAATCACATTTCCAGATCCACGTATCTATTTATGTACTGCAAAGGTGAAGATTATGCCATATATTATATCTATTTGTATCAACCCCTAAGTAACTTTTCAAAATATACATGAACATCCCAGTGATTTAGAGTCACATTTAAAGGTAGCCTTAAGCATTTTTGAAATGTCATCCAGATCTTTACATAAATATATACAATTTTAAACTAAAAATCAGGTTTTAAACCACTTTACTTAAACCAGTACAGTAATGTATTTGGAAATGCTTACACCTTTCTAAACCTGATTTACACAATTTAGCTGAGATATAGTGAATTCCCACAGTGCTTGAAATCATGAGAACAGTAGGTATTCAGTGGTTAATGCCAGAGGCTCTCTGCTTAGTATTAAAAGCAGGGAAAAATGTGATATGGAGACGGCAAGTAAGCATCGCACTGTTTTTAAAAAAAATCCCTTAATATAAGTTTTTGCATGATTCACTGAAATCACATAAGAAAACGACTTGCGCCTGAAAGACACAATGAATGCCCAATTGTGATTTTTTTTTTTAAGCACATAATTTGTTTTGGACAAAATATGAGCAATGTTTATAGCAAGATAACTATTTTAACTACAGTTAGAACACTGTTAGTAAAAGCAGCTTTCTTAGACAGGCATTTTCAATATTACACACATTTTGTAGTTCTGTTTATATTGACACATAACTGGTAATTCAAAAGCTCCTATTAAGCAATTTAAAAATAACCTAGTTTGATGATTATTTGCAATCTTCATATTATTGTTTCTTTGCTTTTAACAGTGTTGGTTTTAGGCCACCATATGCTCAGTAAATCCTAACTGTTTCATCTGTTTATCAGTAGCAGATAAAGCATGTTCTGTTCTCCTGAGTCTTGCTGGAGTGCTAAGAGAAAGTAGCCCAGAGCTCTGTGTGAACAATGGAAAGCACAGTGAGTACCCAAGAACTGGTAAGGTCATAATGGAAAATAAACTGGCATTTGTGTTGATGGCTGGTTTAACCGTACCAGCAGAACAACTAGGTTAGAAACAGTTCTTGAGCACTTGTAAACAAAGCTTATACAAGGTACAAGAGTGTTTAGGCCCAGCTTTATGAGTTCAACTGATTTTTTCATTTATTTTTCTTATTTCTTCTAATTCTTAGTCAGTGTGATGCAGATGAAGCAGAGCAGCAATTTGAGCCTGTTGTAGCAAGCACTGTGCAACCTTCTGCAGAGGGATCAGCTGATGAATGCGCCTTCTTTCTGACCTGAATTCCCCTTACTCTGCCAGTTCTGGGCCTCTTTTACTGAGAAACTGCCAACTATTCCGAATAGTGAAGAGGTTTTCTGACAGAGCCAAGTTTGCAAGAGGAACTCGAAAGAAGTTTCTGAATTTGTGAGTTAAACTTAGTTTGATCCTGAAGATCAGTTTGATGCAAGTAAGCTGAAATCAGACACAAGACAGTGCATTCACAGAGGATATACTAGCTTTCTGTTTGTAATCTTTTGTCCAATGACTCCTTAGACCACACTTGAGCTTTCTGTCAATGACTTTTCTTTACTCTCAATTTAATTTATAGCCTTCACCCCAGCCAAGCAGAGCTCACAAACCACCACCAAGCCACCAACCATGGATTAAGGAAACTTCAGAGATTATAATAAAAAATATGACTTCATTATTCAGCTTTAATTTTTTTTTTTTAATATATCCTTATACAAAGAATTTTTTTCAAAAATTTCTGTCTAGTCTCCCTTAGCTGCTTGTAAGCTCTTGGTACTGATTTGACTAAAAAAACACGCAAAGCAAGCATTTTCAAGATGTACTAAAAATGCAGCAAGAGAACTGACAGAAATAGATACATAGATAAACTGTGGTCTACCTGAATGCAGTACTGAATTTACACATTTCTAAAATTCTATCCGTCTTGAAGTGCTTTGCTTTTTCCCTGTTTTTCTTGACTTGTTGTGAGTAGTGGGGTGTTTGTCTAGAGGGGAAGATGGCCCCCACAATGACTAGCCAGTGCTGCTCTGAGCTGTGACCCAAACACCCAGAAGACCTGTATGAATCATACCAAACTACGATGCAAGAGGCAACACTGATTAATAACTACTTCAGAAGTCACTTTCCTTCTGTGATACCTGTGATACAGAAACATAATAAGAAGTAGTCTTTATCCTGGCAAGCTTGCAACATATTCTAACTTATTATGAACATAAACTTTGACCACAAGGCTATATTTGTCCGTATTTGGAAATCAACTGAGGTCTGGGTTTACTTTATTTTAAAAAGTGACTGCAGTTGCTGGAATCTTATTTACTTTTTTTGCAAAATCATTTAGGTGAAGAGGTGGCTCTTTCAGTGCGAAAAAGGTTCTTCAACAGTTCAGCTTTACGATAAGAGCTTCTTTTGCCTTTTTACTCCTCCATTTAATACTATTTGCTGTCAAACAACAGATTGCCTCTATAGGCATACTTCATTCTATTTGTGAACAGGATCACAGGAACAATCAGTTGCTCCTCCCTCTCTGCTCTTCACGTATTTCTAGATGCAAGCCCTGGCTCTCCATCAATTGCTTCTATGGCTGGAGACTGCAACCTGCCATCATGGTAGCACAGAACACAAAACATCAGAACTTTCCCTCTTTTTTTCTCCCTAACACCAGATTTCTCTCTGCCTGCCTCAGAGATGTGAGGTCTGGAAATTCACCTGTAACTTCTATCTTTTTCCAAATAATTCCCTGTCTTATTTTGTGTAGGTGGGTCGTACTGTTGAACGGTGCAGACCTGAACATGAGGCAGTTGGTTTTATATTCCATTTCAGATTGTGCATAATGGGCAGGCTGAGTCTCTTTGGCCACAAGACTTGCAGCTACCTAAAATCCACACTGACTTTTTAGAGCAGCTGCAGTATGCTCTGCTACGCGCCTCTGAAAACTCTCAAAGGTCCCTTAATTACACCATTATAGGAAAATGAAGAAAAGCTGGACACTTAAGTAAACTATCCTACCATGTTCCCATTTACAAAAGGCTCCTGTAAGCCCACAAGGAGCTACAAATTCAGAGGAAGCTCAAAGTTCAGAGCACCCCAAAGTCCAAATGAACTTGGCTGCTTTACCTGAGCTTTACCTTTACCAGTTTCTTCAGCTTCTCACAGGTAGAAGTTTTCTAAATTGCTCAAGGAAGTTTTCTAAATTGCTCAAAGTACCATCAAACATTCTTCAGCCTATCGACAAATCTCTAGGTGCTGATCCCCAAATTTAAAATTCCCAATCTTTTGGTTATTAAATTACAGTTTATTAAAAACATTTATTTTCAGTTTCTTCCTCCCCCATGGAAATTAATTGAACAACAACTGCTAAAGGCATGCAGGTAAGGGAGGAAATGGTCTGAAACAGTAGCCGTGCCAAGTAAAAATCCTAACCAATTGCACACTGACACTGGGGACAGTTGGTCTGCAGCAGCAAGGCTGTCCTCAGTGTTTCTTGATCCAGTAGTGATTGCTTACAAAAGGAGAGGTACACTCTGGTATTAGAAGCAAAATGGTTTTAATAAATCATGTCTTTAAAGCAGCCAACAGCAGCTTTCCAAAAGTCTGAGTGGTTTAATCAACTATGTGCTAGATAAATTTATCTTGACCGTCACTTCCAGAGTTTTATTGTGAGGTCCCTATAGCTGCAGATTGGCTGAAGTAAAATGGTTCAAAAATGTCTTTTATGTTAGTGGTATTGCAGTTCCCACTCTGGAGAGGGGCTATGGAGATTTATTTCTGATCCTGAGGATGCTGAGAGCTGAAACTGGGGAGGTTTCTGAGCTAGAAGAACAAATGAGATGCTGACTACATATGAAAACATCATAGGAAATCAGTCATAGGGAAGCATAGCTTCCTTGAAAGTCGATATGCTCTGGAGAACAGAGACAAGCTGCTGCTGGGAACTGGAGCTGGGAATGAATTAGCAAATATAGTAGATAAAATTGTGAATGATAGGGACAAAGAGAAAACTGTTTCTGTGCCACATATTTGGCAAAATTTTAAGGTAGAGACTTCTTTTTAAACAGTAAGAAAAAACAATAAATAGTATGGTAACTAACAGTACATGAACTTTGAAATATTTTTTATTTTTTGGAAGAATATTCATCCTGTATTCGTAGAAATTTTATGATCACAATACAGTTGCAACATGAGGAACGTGTAAAACTGCCAACAGGTTTGTGGTTAAAGTGAAGCACCAGAGATTCCTCTTGGTCATCCCTAACATTAACAAGTCTACCAAAAAAGCCATAAGTATTTCACACATATTGACACTGATGTTGAAACCTCTATAGTTGTAACTCAGTAAATCATTTGGGTAAATGATTCTTGACAAGACAATGGGATAGAAGGAACAAATGGACTTAAACCAGGTAGCAGGAACTTCAGTGGGCTGATTGCCCAAGAAACATGGCTGTACCTCATGAAACGTGCTCTGTAGGTGAACTTGACTAATTATAACATGAAAATGACTCCTCTAGAAGTTAGGATACCCATGTCCGCTTGAAGACCCTCACCCACTGAGCCTTCGGTGTAAAATTAAGAGACACTGTATCTTTAATTGAAGATGAGGACATTTGAGCCAGCAGTGTGCCCAGGTGGCCAAGAAGGCCAACAGCATTCTGGCTTCTATCAGGAACAGCGTGGCCAGCAGGAGTAGGGAAGTGATCGTGCCTCTGTGCTTGGTGCTGGTGAGGCCTCACCTCGAGTACTGTGTTCAGTTCTGGGCCTCTCTGTACANTTAGGAAGAATGACTTTCCTGAAAGAGTGGTCAGGCCCTGGAAGAGCCTGCCCAGGGAGGTGGTTGAGTCACCATCCCTCGAGGTATTTAAGAAACGTGTAGATTTGGCACTTCAGGGCATGCTCTAGTGACAGAGATTGTAGGGGGTTTTTTTTGTGTGTGTGTATGGTTGGACTCGATGATCTCAAAGGTCCTTTCCAACCATGAAGATTCTATGATTTTATATAAATCAGCTTCAAGAGCAGGAATTATGAGCACCAGTAAAAAGCTGATAAGCAATGAATATGTTAATTATGTTAATTTACAATGTATGAATGAATGACTGTTTCAATGTTGTGTGTGCTAGCTTTGCAGAAATACCCCCTAACACCCATTTCTGTGCAGAACTCCTAATAAATAGCTAATACCTCAACTCTGTGTGTTATTGGCTTGCACACTGGGTAAACGAACCTATGAGTTTTGGGACAACACCACTGTTAAAAACCCGCACAGACATTATGTTTTATGATATGTTAATTTGCAACCTGTTAAGAAGCTATGAAAAGTATAACTATGCCATCCATACTTCATGAAAAGACGGAGACAGATGAAATGTTAATTCATATGACTTTCTGAGTGAAAATGAGGAAGGTTCTGTGTAAGAAGAAAAATTAAGGTGATGGCTGGCAGAGCGGTAGCTATATGGTCTTAGTGGAAATGGAGTGTAGTAGTGTATGAAAGTGAATTTTATTGCTATGCTTGCCTTTCATAATATGCTCCCAATTTTATAATTGGGAACTCAAACTTTCCAGTGCTTAAAATAAATTGAAGTTTATCTCACAAACATTGAGCACATCATTTCAATGGAACTAAGGATGCAAGTGAAGAAGTGTTATGAACAAATCCTTTGCTTCCTTGATGATCTCGCAGGAGTTGAATTAAGACTTCTAGAGAGCTTCAAACATCAGTTTCAAGGTAGGAATTATTATCTGTTAGATAAACAGCTGAAATATTTCTAACAGGAATTACTTAGGTCCTGTCTAGAGACCTAGATTGTGATGTCCTATCAGAAAGAAGCTTTCAGCATGAAAACTATTACCCAAACCAGCACTGCCAGTGACAATGGTCAGAGAGAGCTGGGAGAAGACTCTAAACTACCGCAGAGAAAGGAAGTCCTTTTGGAGTGGTGCTGTAGAACAGGGACAGGTAAGAAGAAATGATATCATGGCAGACTTCTATTTTTAACAGAAACAGAAATTAAAAATATGTAGCAAAGCCTCTCTTTCATCATATTTCTTGGTTATTGTAGTGAAATAATGAAAAAGCCACAGGAATCTCAGCCAAGGAGATCCTAGTTTGTTTCTTTGTAAGACAGAGATTTTAGGTCTTTGTTTCATAGGCAACTGAAACAATCTAATGCATGTTTTAAAAGGAATCGAAAAAAGTATACTCTTTACCTTGAAAGCCGTTCTTAAATCTGGATCCCTTTGGTAGGAGTTCTGGAGTATACTCACGATAGCCTCCTAAATAAAACTGACTGAAGACATTGAGTCCAACCAGTCTCCCAGGAGAAGTGACAGTTTTATTCTTCTGATCATCCACCTTTCAATGAAACATTTATATTTGTTACAACAAAGGAATTTACCTTATTTAGGAACTCCTAATGAGGACAGGTCTCCAAACTTAACAGGGAAACACAAAAGTAATTTTCCATAACTTTCCATATAAAATGTAAAAAAAAAGAACACTTTCATATAAAAGCTATCCTTCTAAAGGAAATAATGTCTTACCTTCAGCCAGCCTTTTTGGAGATATCTGCCAAGATGAATGACATGAATATTGAGTGTCAGGTCAAGTGGTTTACTAATGATTGTTGCCGTGCCAGAACCTAGATTGTAGCTATATACTACTCTGCCATTACAGAGGCCTAACTCCAAGAAATCATCTCCATTCAGACCTGAAAAGACAAAAATAGAATAACTACTTATTCCAGGATTTAGTGAATACTGATGCCTAAAATAATCTCTGAATCCACTGAAAATATATCAGTTCAGGAAAATTTTAGCCATGAAGGTTTTAAGTTTTGTGTAGATTTTTAATATTCTCTGTTTAACTTGTAATATTATTTTCAGTATTCTTGTGGATTTAAAATAGAAACTGCGGATTTTGAACATATTTGTAGGCTTTTTGAAGGAAGTTCTTTTTCACACTAGAGTAGATTAGTGACATCCATAAAACCTGTTGAGCCTAGTGGACTTAGCAATCATTGCTATTCCCTCCATCTGCAACATGAATAAATTCTCAACTTTCTCCAAAATCTTAAAAAAAGCAAATTGAAATTCCAGTGTGAGACTAGCCCATGACTTAATTCTATTCTACTATGCTTTCAGCTTTCACGGTAGGTATTTTAGCAGCCTCAAAATTTGAGGGCACCTCCTGCTTTGAGGTAAGAAGAGCAACAGGGATATGGGCCTAAGGAAGCTCTAGCAGCTTCTCTCAGGCTCAGTCAGCTGCCTTTGACCCAAGAGAGCCTGGAGAGTTTATTGCAGCTGCCCCCGATTAGGGCGGCTCTGGAGTATTTGTTACTGAAGTTTCTCTGGTCAGAACAACCATGTGCTTTAACTCTCTGAAGTCTTGTTAAACTTTCAGGATAGAACTCATTCATTTGCAAATTTGCAGTAAATAATTTAATTTGTTTACATTTAGGACTACATGCTATAAGCATGGTATGCGCTTTTCAGGTGCTATAGTATAAAATCTCCTTTGAAAGATTTTAAGCCTGACACAAAGCCTATGAGTAAGAATTCAGTTCCTGAACTCATTCTTGGTCATCCACGTAAATGGATTTTTACACTGGTATCTTTGAAGAGAATTCAATTACTTAGAGAAAACACGATCAACTTGTTTCTTTTTACAAACCCCACCCTTTCTTTTGTACATACTCTTAGTAGGGTAAAAGAAATGGGATACGAACAATGGGAAGAGTGTTCTCAGTCTTGGACTGGGATGTCCTGAATTGAAATTCAAAGCCATTAATTTCTTTTTACAGCAATTTTTTAAAATCATTACCAAAGTTCCTATTTTCAGCAGTGTCCACAATGTACTTAACGTGATTTGGCCTGCAAAACTAGGGGAGGCACATTAAAGACAAAGTGTTGCTTAAAATGCTGTCTGAATTTTTAAAATGCTTTCTTGGCAGTGAAGTACATAAAAGAAATGCAACAGTGTCAGCATTCTCCAAAATGGACCTGATGGTGAAGATAATGTTAATTAATAGTCTGCATAAATGAGACAGCTTTTACCTGTTTGGTTGGTTTTGATTCTTTTGTCTTACTCCTTGTCCATACCAAGAATAGAAAGGAAACCAGACTCTTGAGTAGACTTCAAAGAAACAAGTTCATCTTAAATTCACATTCTTTTTTGATTTCTGATCCACTTATTTAGGGATTCAAAACCAGTTGATTTCTATTCATGCATTAGTTTTACAATGGCATAATTTTGACTTAATTTTTCTTACACTAGTGTAACTGCAAATAGCATCAGATCCCAAATGCTTTAATATTTTACACTTTAAAGGTTGTAAGTTGAGTGACTTAAATATCTTAGCTATGAAAACCAATGGTGGATATTTTGTAGAGTATACACTCATAAATTAATTTTGGGGAGGGAAAATTTCCCGCTTTTTCTGCTTTTGTATCTGTTATTAGCACTAGAATACTTGTTACTGAAGTTCCTCTGGTCAGAACAGCTTTAATTCTCTAAAGTTTCCTTAAACTTTCAGTTTAGAACTAATTTCTTTGAAAGTACAAAGTAAATAATTTCTTTACATTGAAGACTACATATGCTATCATTGTTTAGAAATCCTTCAAAAGAAAGGGTTTTTTTGGGGGGAGGAACAAGCACAGTACCTTTTTATTGCAAGTGGGCAGCAAACGAAACTTGGAATTATCTGTTTTAAACTATTTTTTACTGTCTTATATTTAAACCCTGCAGCTGTTGAAAAAGCACACTTTTATACATACCAGTTTTAAGTGTCCTGTAACATAGAACTACAGTAAACATTCTTTAAAAATAATTTACACTGAGAGCAAATGTTTGATATGTATAAATAATCTCATGTTTGAGTTGCAAACAGCACACTCACCATCACTTTCCTCTTTTTAGATGTGTGCTCTTTGAAACCACCAGTGTTTCAGAGCTTTTAATTTTGAAGACATTTGTATTCATGGTTTTTCTGTTTCCTGAAAAGAATTTATTTCTAGTCAAGTGAATAATACAGGTTTTCTCTTTTCAGACTTCTTTTTTTTCTGTATGATAATGATACATTGATATTTATACATATACATATTTACTTTCTCTTCTTTTATCAATGAAGAACTATACTTGTAAGTTTTTGGAAAGGACAGATTTGTTTATTCCAGTTTGAAAGCAACGGTAGTCAGCATGTTTTCAGCCTGAATTGATCTAAAACTTGAAAAATCTTATTTTGGAAACAGGAGACAAAAGCTGTCACGCTTTTGCAGTACTGCTATCTAAATATTCACAGGTGGATTTGCTTTTGCTTTTACATTATTACTCTCACTTATAAAATAAGTACCGAGTAACTATTTACATAAGCTTAACATATGTTAAGGCCCAACTTCACTCCGGACTCCCCCCCCAACACTGAGCGGTGCATGGAGGTGGGGGTCCGTGGTCAGTACACGGTGGTTTCTCTCTGCCGCTCCTTCCTCCTCACACCTTGCTCTGCTCTGGGCTCTCCAGGGGCTGCAGTTACTTCAGGGAGCATCCATCTGCTCTGGCATGGGGTTCTCCATGGGTTGCAGTGTTGGTAACCTGCTCCTCTGTGGAGGTGGCATTGATAGAGTAGCTGGTGATACAGTAGCCTTGAACAGCACAAAACACTTGGGTGGAAAGCCCCTCAGGCCTTACTGATACCAAGTTAAAAAGAACATACGGTCCCCTCCTTACTGGAATAATGCAGCTAAGTTTGAAATGCTTTGTAAGTGGATAGGTTAGACATCTGCTAGGTTTAGTTGGATAAAAGGAAGTCTTGAGACATTGTATCCTTGAGTAGAATAGACAGGGAGACATGCTAGAATAAGCTAGTTTTGTGAGAACAGGAGTTGCAAACTAAGTCAAAAGACGAACTGAGTATGCGCAAAGATCAAGTTCACCAGCAGACACGGTGAGGAAGACTATCGACGACCATCAGAGGACCCTGGAAGACCACCAATGGACATGGCTGTGCATGCGTCAAGGACATTTACATATATTAATGAGTTCTAGGTAATAATATGAATGTGTTAATAATTTCTGGGAAATGTAATTAATATGTATATTCTGATTGCTTATAACCTTTGTAGTTGAGCAACTCGGTGTGCACACTAGGCGGAGTGATCCCCTGTGTGCCCAGTGCTGCAATAAAGAATGCCTGCTTTCTAACACTCCAAAATTGAGTCTTAGAGAGTCCTTAATTGCCGGCTTATGGTATCAGCATGGAGCTCCTCCTTTGCTTCCTTGTCCTCCTTTTCCTCCTCCTCTTCCTCTGATCTTGTGTTCCCTTTGCTGTTTTTCACTCTTTTTGTTCCTTCCTCCTCCCTCTGTGGTGTTTTCTCCCCTTTCTTTAAATATATTTTCCCCCGAGGTGCCTCCACGGTGGCTGCGGGGCTCAGCCATGCCCTGCGGTGGGTCAGTTGGAACCGGCTGGAACCAGCGGTGTCCGGCTTGGGGCAGCCCCAGCTTCTCACAGAGGAGAGGCTGCCCCGCAGCCCCTCAGCACCCCATACACATACAGACAGTGGCAACTTTTGTCCTGCCCTGTGGGAACAGGAGATGTTTTTCAACTGTTCCAGCCCAAGCTAGGAGTCAGCCATAGCCCTGAGACTTAAAGAAGAGGACGTGTCCACTGTGATCAGGAGAAATCGAGAGTAACGTTAGTCTGGCTGCTCTGAGAGGTTTAGTTTTAAGTGAGATACTAGAACAAGGGTGACTTTTGATTTTTAAGCTTTGTGGGGGTAAGAGGAAGAAGATGTTCTGCACCTCTGCGTTAGACAACATTTGATAGTACCTCACAAGGGGTTAGCCACGGCATCGGCATCCGTGGTTTAGGCAGAGGTGACGGTGGAGGGGAGTCAGGCAGGGTACTGCAAGAGAATGCTAATACGAGAAATGGGATGAAATGGAGAAAGGGGAAAATGTAAAAGGAATATTAAAAATACTTCCTGACGGCAAGATCACAGGCTGCAAACACCTCACGCTGCTCATGGTGAGAGCATTATTGCTTGATACTCCGTAAAAGTAAATTGTTAGAACAACAGCATCTCCGCTCGGTAAAATAAGCCAAGTTCACTTGGTAAGAAATACTGCTTTCTGGTAATTAAAACGGGGGTTACTCAGTCTCCCTGACCATCTAAACTAAGCAGAGAATAAATAAAACTGCTACATGACAATTTACCAGGTGCCTCATTGTTTCTCATCCTTGCCCGCAGCTGGTGCTCTGCTGCCCACCCATCATTCGACATGGGGCTGCAGAAATGCATTACTACCATATGGCAGCGTTCACGAAAGAAATTATATGCAAAATAATAAAAAGCCAGGTTTCTGCCTAACTACATAATAAGCCCAGAATGCTAGTATTCTGGTTAATAAAAGTGACACCAGTAAGAATTTTTTTCACTCAGTTCAGCTAAATATGGTTGCAAGACTTACACTTCACTATGACTTTGATATTACAGGGTTCACCCTGCAGGGAGGCCTTTTTCAGAGAAACTGTAATGCAATATATCTTTTTTTTTTAAGCAATCTTTTTTTATTGCCTTTTGATTATTGTAACTGAAAAAAAAAATCAGGTTATTTTGCACTGTTATTGGTTTCCAGGTTATTGGTGCTCTACATTTGATATTTGTATTTTTTCCATCCTGAGTAAAGACAGCGGACAAATTTGTATTATTTTTGTTTGGTTACATTTCCTATAGTTTCTGCACTGAGGTTTTGAAATTCAGTTCCCAAGGTTGCAGAAACGTGTCTGAATGCGGTGGTTCATTCTTGTAGTTGAAAAGAATGTTCTAACGATTCGTTTGTGTTTGTATTACAAAAGAGCTATGTATTACTGCTATAAAAAATTAATGATGGGGACACTGGCTTCTGAAAGCTGCTTTCTGAATGACTAGATGGAAATGTTTTAGGTTATGTCAAATCCATGCAGTATTTCTACATGGCTACCCAAAAAGGAAAGACAATATTTCCTTCATCCACAACAATAAATAATTAGTAAGTGAAAGGAAAAACTGCCTGGGAGTGAATGGTGACTGTTGTGGGAGTAAAATGTGGCATGAGGGATGTTACACCTGGATGCAGTTGAAATATAGTGTTGAATATAGTTCAGTTAGCAGGACCAGCCAGGTCTGACCATATTTTACTGAAGTTTGGAAAAAAACTTAGCAAAGTCTGATTCACACACAGACAGAGGCAGAGCGAAGTTTTGAGTTTAAATACACTCACAGTGGTTTAATACTTATTTGTGTATCCAATACTAATTTGGATAATCAATTCGATAAATTAAGTGAATCAATTTGTGGTTGGTTATCCATATGCTGTACCAGGGTCTCATGGCACACTGAAGTACATTTGATAGCTGAGCTGCACTAGCTAAATTTGACAGGATCTTTGCGAAGGAAAACTAACAGTCTTAGTTATGTCACAGATACGTAAACTGCTAAACTGTTCTAATCTAACGTGTTTTAGTTTGCACTACAATAGACTAACAGTTTGACTCTTGGAAATCTACCACAGAGAGAAAGGGAAAGAAGCCCCAGAGGGTACAGGAACTTAAGTAAAGAAGTTTAATAGAAAACAAGACCTAAGAAAATATCAAATGTATTAACATAGCAAATGGAGGATACCCTGTATCCTGTTGATGTGATGTACTGCAATTGTTTTGTGCAATATATATGTAACTGCATAATGCTTCCCAAAAACTGATTTTTAATGATGTAGTTTGGGACTCAGTATTTTAAAACTGCTAATAATAATTTCTTCACTCTTTCATCTTCCTGATGTATCAATTTTCTGATACTGTTCAGCATAAGCGTAGGGTTCCCATAAGTCATGGACCATATCTGCCAAACTCATGTGATGTTTTGGATATGATAAAACATCTACTGTGGCAACAGAGACTTATTTTTATGTACCTAAATCACTCTCCTACTGGGATGGGTTTAGACCTAAAGACACGTCACCAAACCTCCCTCCTAGGCTTCAACAATCCCATAGGACAACTCCAAATCCAAAAAGTTAGCTCATGCTCCAATTGCAGAAACAACTAAGGTAAAAATAATAAGTTTCCTATGATCTACTAAGTACAAAGTAGCTTCTACCCTGACTGCTTTAAGTCTGCATTAATGTTTCATTAAATTTTTCTTGACTTTTCTCAATATTATGGGTCCTGTGTATACAGTAATGCTAAGATGGACAGAACACATGTAGTATTACTATTTTACCCCATTTCAATGCTGAGGCCATGCCCACCTGCCACACTAGGGTGCTGTGAAGAGATACCTAAAGTATCGCTAAATTTATATAACCTGCTTCTCAGCTGTGTTAATCAGACCAAGTTGAATACTTGGCTATACAGATTGTAGCACAACTTATTCATAGCTGGCTTGGGTTAACCTGCATTGAGTGATCTTAGGGGTTAGGGTCTCTTATTTTATGTAAGTAGCACAGAGTTCAATTCTGGTTGTGACAGGGTTGGATTTCAGTGTTGAGAGTCCTGTGGGCCATGGAATTGCAGCCATTGTGACAACAGCAGCAATTCACGGCTGCTCCTGCAGCAGGTCGCTTGAGGACACAGGAAGAAGAAATGGCAGGGTGGCTGTGACATGTTGGATGGATGGATTGATTTTCCAACGTAAAGAAGATTTCAGGCAGCATCTCTCAAAACTGGGCACCAACTAAATGTAATCAATAATGAAATTTATGTTTATGACTGAAAAGAGAACCTTAATCTTCTGGTTTCCATTTATTTTGTTCAGAAATACGCTAACTCAAGCGTCAGGTTACCTGTTGACTTTAACTACTGGAAGCAGTTATACTTCTCCTTAATGAAAAGAAATGTTTATACAACCTGATTGTTTATTGTGTGTTTACAAAACAAGGAAGTATTGAAGAGATTGATTTCCTCCTAATGAAATTATATTCTAAAAAGAATCAAGAAAAAGCTGTGTGTATTTTTATCCTATTTGTTTAATGAATATTTGAAAGCTTGTAAGGATCGGTAGTAAAAATAAAGCTTACCTTGGCCCTTCTGTCCAGTGAAAAAAATCAGGTTATTTTGTAAAGCTGAGTGGTGGTTTGCCAACTGAAATTTCAAGCGGAATTCATAGTAGAAGGTGATATTTGGAATTGTAGAATAAGCTAGGAATGAGGTATAGCCAAAGACGTCTGTGCCACTGAAACTTGGTTGACTAATATTAACAGCTGTATTAAAAAAAAAAATAATTCAGTGTTAGGGCAAATTCTTTAACATATGTATTTGCAAGTTCTATTTAATAGCCCATTTTAGAACTTTATGACTAATACTAATAATTGAATATGTTGTAATATTTTACACATGCAGATACACTTTGGCTTTCCTCTGAACGTAATCTCTTTATTTTTCAAGTTTTGAAAATAGGCTTATTTTAGAAATGAATTATTGGCAACTACTGCCATCTCCTGGATTCTAGATAACATTGTTATAAATAGAAGTACACCGGAATATTTACTCAAAACTCAGATAGACAAAAGAAAACATACAAAGAAATTATCCTCTTAAAAGAAATGCTATCTCTGACATGCATCTGAGTGAAAATGAGTACAAGGATGTGCTGAAGAGGTTAAGGAATAGTAAGTCTTCATAGGTAGGGAATTAATAAAAGGAAACTTCATAAAGGGAAGAATTTGCAGCACAGTGAATAGGACCTACATGAATTATATTGTTCACATCATTTACTCCATCATTTGAACTGCCTGAATATTTAGGAACTGAGTATCTAAAATTGTATAATTTACAGTACTGATGAATTATTTAACCTTTTTTTACTGTCATTTAGGTTCAGTTTAATGAAAATTTCCTTTATGTTGGGCACTGACCAA
The DNA here is from genome assembly GCA_013396915.1 of Stercorarius parasiticus. NCBI lineage: Eukaryota > Metazoa > Chordata > Aves > Charadriiformes > Stercorariidae > Stercorarius > Stercorarius parasiticus. Next base: position 28,235 of record VWZL01001979.1, read on the forward strand.
GCAAAGCATGTAGCTTTTTCTAAAATACCTTTGCCAACGATAAGCTCTTGCTTCCTCCAAAGCTGTGAAGGCTACAAGTTCATTCAAACACCTCCCAGCTTTGTGACATAGAAGTTTCTAACTTATGCTGAAAAAAACTGTGGGATTAAAAAAGCAAATAAAAAGCAAGTAAAATCAAGTCTATACGTATATCTGTACTGGTAAACAGTGAATAGAGCACTGGTACTAAGCACCCACATGGTCCCAAAGACTGCTTGCTGGAGCCGAGTAGTAAGGCTGCGGTAGTCAATACTCGTAGTTGATACACAAAGATAACACAGTGATATTGATAATGTGGTTGAGTGAAAAACAGGAGAGAGAGGAAGAATAGCTGTGTAAAGCTTAATCCTGAAAGACTGGGTATGGGGCTAGATTTGAAAGATTTAAGCAGTTATCTCCAACCAACTTGAGCACCAAATGTGACTGGATCCAGCTTTACTAACGAAGGCAGTAGGAGGGATTGGGGGAGGAAGGAATTTGTAGCCGTACCGTGTACAAACCAGAGTGGGAACTGCCAGTAAAGAATTATAATCTTCCCCAAGTAAATCTACGTTAGCCTAAGTACATTTAAGCATCTGGCCCTAAATACTTGCAGTGTGGGAGAAACAATCTCATGTAATTGTGGAAATGATATTGCCATCTCTAGTCTGTGGAATCTGTTTCTAAACTTGCAGCCTGGGAAACCTGCCATATTGGCACTGAAGTGGCAGACGTTGCCTTAGTATCTGCGTCTGACAAAAGGTGCAGGCGTCAGCTCTGATAAACCTTTTCTAGCACAGATTTGGAGTCTGCGGCAATACAGAGTGCGCCGTCCATTTATTAAGCACTACTTCTCACATGTGTCACATTATGCCTTGTTCTGTGATCTTAAAAGGTAGCCAGGAAATTTCCGTATGAAACAGTGATTTTGTCCTAATTAGAAGAAAACTGGCAATGAGTTTGTTCTCAACCTAGTCTGACTGAATGTAGCCTCAAGTCCCACACATTTGTGAGTCATGTGCTGCACTGGAGGAAAACCACAACTCTCCCATATCTAAATTTGTTGTTGTCTGCAGTCCACTAGTATTCCCTCAAATTACCTGGACATGCGTGAGGGAGGCTCAGGTTCTCCATTTTTTGCTTCTGAGGAAGCTATGACAGACAGGCAGCTCCTTTAATGAGAAGTATCCTTCCTTCCTTCCTTCCTTCCTTCCTTCCTTCCTTCCTTCCTTTTTTTCAAAATTTATTTCTTCCTTTCTATTTATTTAATAAAACACAAAATATTTAGGAGACAAGAAGATTTGGAGGCCTTTGTGTTTATTGTCTTTTCCTGCTTTCCTTTATAATGGGAAAGGCAAATTCTATCATGTATCTCCATGGAGCCAGGTAATTTGGTTTGCTGACAGAGATCACTGAAGAGTCTATTCTTGACAAGTTATTCCCAACAGGGTAAAACACTTTATTCCCAGGATGAAGTATGCCATTGTCTCAGCAGTTTCCTTGGAGCCTTCTAACTGGGCAGTTATTTTTTTGCCTTTCTGCTTGCTCCCTTCAGCATTCCCTATAAAGACGGATTGAACATTGACAAAGGAATGTCCTGCGAAGTGTTCTACAGCAGTAGGACCTGGACAGCAGAAGGATGCTACTCCCACTGACCTGGTGCTGCATAACATACAGAAAATTGTTATATATATACATATTCTTAGATTGTTACTACATACTGGTTTCAATTTCACTGCAGTTTTGACGCATCCTAGAACAAAAGGCTCAAACATCTCAATTCATACTTACAACTAAAACCATGTCTCATTTAATCAAGAATAGTTCGCCCCATGAGCTGGGAGGCAGCAAATTCGGGGCTACCAAGACAACAATCAGCTTTTCTGTGTGCGTTTCCTCAGGTAACAAAGTGATAGGTAGATTTATCGGGTGGGGGTTTTGTTGGAGTCACGACAAAACTGTGTTGATAACAGAACTGCTCCTATTTAAGGTTATTTAAAAAAGATAATTTATCTTTAAATAACTTTACCTAAAAGAGGGGCTTGTGGATAGTCTTTTAGGAAGGCAGAAGTGGGAACTGGCCTTAGTAAATTAAACATGTGATCCAAAATTTAGTTTGGTAAGTTTGCTGTCATAGGAAGTTGCTATTATTTGACTCCAGAGACTAGTATCACCATTTACACATGGCCTGTGGTACTACATATGGCCTGGGCTCCTCACATACTGAAAAGGTTGGCTATTCTGTCTTAAACTGTGGTTTCACCTATTGTTTCCTCCTGCTTTTAGGATAAAGTCTAAGAAAATAGGCTTGAGAGAAAAATTACCAGGCCAAATTGACGATGAAGTTTTATAGCAATAAATTAACAGAAAATGCTACAGAAAGACAAGGACTTCTATTTAAAAATGTTAAAACCAGTAAATACAGATGTCAATACTCAGTGACTGCAGACAGGTGGTGTATGCTATATTTGGTCAACTGTCAGATGTCAAAATCTTGACACTGTCAAGCAGGCTTAAAATGCTTCTTAGAGACACCTCAGTGACAGTCCAAGTTCAAAACACCTTAGACAGAAGTGGCATGTTTTGAAGAATATTGTGCGAAGTCCTGAGGAAGGTGTAGCAGCAAATGTCAATGTGACGTGTTACTTATGGGTTCCTGAAGGCAGGATAGCTATTTCTGAGCGCACGCTGAATGAATGGCCTACATCTATGGTCTTTAACATGGAATCACCCTGAATGCACATTTGTATGAAGGCAAGAAGATGGGAGCTCTATCTTCAACGCAAAACATGACAAATATTCTGGTTTGGAACTTTTCCTACACTGCAATTTTTTCTATAGTTTACCAGAACCAGGCACAAGAATTTCACTTTACTTTCAAGATCTCCATATGGGGAAAGCTTACATATAATCAATCATACATTCTGCACTCTCACAAAAAAATCTGATATGGGATATTTTTTTTGCTATATTGTAATACAAAAACATTTTCTTTCACATTGGTGTTTAATAATTGTTAGACTTTTTTTTCATTTCACAGTATTGCTTACCAATTTTCCCCTATATTTCTATACTATAGGAAAGAGACATATCTAGGCTGTAAGCCTCCTGCTCGTTAGGAGCCATCTGAATGTGTACACGATGGGCGGCAGTCATCTGACCAAATGAGGGCACCTGTGATATAGATGTCTGCATTACCGCTGACCACCTGTTGCTGCACTTTATGTCAGTGGAAAAATAAGCACATTTAGGATGCAGTGTCTTACATACAAAACACCTACCTTACACAGGCCAGGTGAACAGTATTTTAAAACGCTTATTTCACCCCACCAAATACAAAGTAGCATTGAGTTGTAAGTCATAGTAAAGTATTATAGACTTCTAAAGTTAGGTGGGACGAAGCCTATCTTCTCTGTATCCTGCAACAACTACTCGTTCTTCATGTTCTTTGTCTCCGGTCTTCATTGCCGAAAAAGCTACATGATTTAGAAATTCTGACCTCATTCTCTGTGAAATCAGGGAAAGACTTTTTTTCTGATTTTAAAGAATGGGAACCATAGGGCACTCAGAAAGTAAATTATTTGCACAAAGTTGCGCACAAAGTCTGGAATGTACTGAAGAATTGAGTAGAGATTTCTGAACTACAAATTAGATCACAGTCACTAAACATTCTTTGCAAATTGACCTTGTAATTTCTTATCCCCGGGTACCTGAGCACGGCCCCTTTCAAAACATCTGATGAGAAACAATTTTCATGAATGATGTCCATCTTTGACTACTTGAGCATCTCCTCTCAGCTCTTTATGGTCTTTTCATCCAGTTTTAACTGTGTATTTTGCTGCGGTCGCAAAGTACATTCAGTAACATATACAGCATTATAAGGGCTTAAGACATCCCTGCCGTGCAAGAGGTTCCAGATGCAGTAACAGACACTACCAGCCAACAGTTTTTGGGATAAACAATTTATCTCGGAATAACAGCACAGTAACAAATACAAATCAGTAGTACAATTACCCAAGTCAAACCAACATTAAATCACTAACAGTGGTCTAAACTTAATATTTGGGCACACTTTTACCTAACAGTGGTTATCAGGAGGCTGGCAAGAAGCAGGGCATGTCTTCTTCTCCAGATGAGCAACTCAGCCCCACTGATGGGCTTAGGGAATTTCAAATTCCCTGACTGGACCGTCCTTTTTTATTGTTGACTTGCAGAAGCACTACCTGCACTTGTAACCAGCCATCATACCCCATCCCTGCTCCCCGCTGTGCTGGTCCTCTCTGTGTGTGCACAGTGCTTGGATGCTATCTGAAATGATGTGTGACCACCATATGGAGCTATACTTATGTAAGGCATGTGGTCACCAAATGGAGAAATACAGTAGTATAAGGCAAGAGAAGCCCCACAGGCATGTTTTATGAAAACATACATTGTTTTGGTTTACTTCTTCACAGTTTTCTCCACAGTGTTGAAGCAGTTTCTCACACCTAGTAGAAGTCAGATGTGGTATCTAATTAACTACCCTATCCTTGGCAGGCAGGTACAGTAAGTGTTTGCAAATAGCCCTCCCTATGCTGGTCTCTGAAGAGTAAAATTTATTTAGAAATGCTAATTAATCCTGAGTGAAAAGCTTATATTTCTGGCTAGTACAATATATCTAGCTTGACAGCTATTCCATATTTTATCTGTTTCTGGACAGAAGCTTACAGATTTTATACCGCATTTTTAATCATGTTTCTTCTCTACACTATTATTTATCAAGCAATCTTTATCCAATCACATCAAAAAGTTAAAGGTTGTCAGTGAATGTGCATCAGTGTAAAATATTCAGTCTTTGAAACATCTTTCATGCAATGACCTTCATTAGTTTGATTTTAATACAGACTAGTTTGCCATACTCTTACATATTTTTAACTTAAAAGTTAAAAAGAATTAATAACCCTGTATGAAAAATACAGTGATTGGTAAAATTGTGCCAAACAAGATAACTCCACCTTTTCCTTTTATTCTCTTTCTTTTCATTATGAAGCTATGGAGCCAAGACTGTGCAGAAAATTATGTAATCTTATAGCCCTCTTTTCCTTGAAACACAGTCCTTCAAAACACTATGTATAAAATGTTTGGGGCTGGTTGAAATAGCAGAGGGCACAGCTAACCACACTGGGTTACATCCCTTTTCCTGCCCAGGCACCACCCAAGCTGATTTCCACTCTTGCTCTTGCAGTGTACAGTCTGGAGTGGTAAAGAACAGAGATGTGTCCCAATGGCTCTGGTTATGAGCCATGCAAAAACACACTCCAAATTAACACTGTGCCTGAAACACACACCACTCTGACAGAATACTGAAGCCTTTTATCAACTTTTTGTCCTTGATCTTGTCCTGTGTATCTCTGTCAGTCCTACGCCATTCATCATTGTCCTCTTCTGCATTCCCAGTAGTGAACAAGTAATAAGGTATGGCATGTCCCATTGCCTCACAAACAAATAATGACAAATTATCCCATTATATAAATATATTAATATGGTTGGCTACCTACTTCCCTAAGGTTGTACATCTTATCCGAGGTAAGCATAAAAGTGTAAAAAAAAATCAACTATAGTTACAAAAAAATCTTAACAAAGAGGAGAGAATATACTGACAAAGAAGAAAGAGAATAATGGTTTCATTATCTTTGGATTTTCTGTTATGAGTTAAAATTAATGTTCCTTTCAGCATTCACTGCCAATACATCATGAACCGCAGCTTTACAATACATTGCAAAAAACAAGACAGATGAAAGGGATAGAAAGAGATGAAGACTTCAGGCTACAGAATTACAATCAGATAATCCACTTTTTTTATATTATCATTGACTAACTGTGAACAGTTATTAGCTCAGTGTCTGGCTCCAGGATCAGCAGCCATATACACTGTGGGATGAGTATTACTCAATTCTCCTAAATACCAGCTCACATATTTGCAAAGACAACATTGAAAAAGGAATGGAAATTACTACTAAGCATTGTATTTTCCAGTCTTCCAAGCTGTACAAAAGTCTTCAGAAAAATGCCCTTTGTCATCACAAAATTCTGCATCCACGGTTTCTCTTACTGGTTTGCAGTACAGCTCTTAATAAACCAAAACTTGCTCTTGACCGCAGAAATATTGATGAACAGAGTGCAAAATGTTTTCTTAGCTGAGTTTAGAAAAATTATTTTAAAAGCAGCTCATGCTTCTAATGAAGCTGCAAGAAGACTGTACGAGCTACAACATGTACTCCTGATGGAAGCAGCTCACTTAACAAAGCTATATGAAGCAATTTGTAAGTGCATTTCTGTAAATTCCTATATATTTACTATCACCAATTTTAAATACTGATTTACTTGCAGACCTCTGGCACAAGGTTCTGGTAGGAACCTCCCTCTGTGCATTGCAGTACATTAAAAGGTATTAGATCAGGGACTGCTGGCCGATATGTGAAGGAAGAACTTGCTGCTGCAGTTCCCCTGTCCTTTGTGCCTGGAAAGACGCAGAGAGACGGAGAGGACAGGGACCTACCCAAGAACCAACCATGGAAATGAGGTGGAAGGCCTGCTGTACAGACATGTAAGACATGTAGTGTAATTTGGTAAGGAGAGGCAAGATGAGGGAGTTAAGCTGACATTTAGAACAGAATAGAACAGACTATTGCAGTTGGAAGGGACTTACAATGATCATCTAATCCAACTGCCTGACCAGTTCAGGGCTGACCAAAAGCTAAAGCATGTTAAGGGCATTGTTCAAATGTCTCTTAGACATTGAGAGGCTTGGGGCATCAATGACCTCTCTAGGAAGCGTGGTCCAGTGTTTGACCGCCCTCTTGGTAAAGAAATGCTTCCTAATGTCCAGCCTAAACCTCCCCTGGCATAGCTTTGAACCATTCCCACACGTCCTGTCCCTGGATACTAGGGAGGAGAGATCGGCACCTCCCTCTCCACTTCCCCTCCTCAGGAAGCTGTAGAGAGCAACGAGGTCACCCCTCAGCCTCCTTTTCTCCAAACCAGACAAACCAAAACTCCCTAGGTGCTCCTTGTAGAACATTCCTTCCAGCCCTTTCACCAGTTTTGTTGCCCTCCTCTGGATGCATTCAAGGACCTTCACATCCTTCTTAAATTGAGGGGCCCAGAACTGCACACAGCACTCAAGGTGAGGCCACACCAATGTTGAATACAGTGGGATAATCCCCTCTCTTGAACGGCTGGTGATGCTGTGTTTGATGCACTTGTGCCTGGCATTACTCTGTCCTAGGTGCAGAATCCGTCATTTTGACTTGTTAAATTTCATCCCATTAATCACAGGCCAATGCTCCAATCTATCTAGATCCCTCTGCAAGGCCTCCTGTCCCTCAAAACAGTCAACACCACCTCCTATTTTGGTATCATCAGAAAACTTGCTAATGGTGCATTCAACTCCTGCATCCACATTGTTGACAAATATATTGAAAAGGACTGGCCCTAGAATTGAACCCTGAGAAACACCACTGGTGACCAGCTGCCAGCCAGATGTAGCCCCATTCACTACAACCCTTTAAACCCTGCCCTTCAGCCAGTTCTTCACCCAGATCACCATGAACTCATTCATCTCACAGCTGGACAACTTGTCCAGAAGGATGCTGTGAAGGACAGTATCAAAAGCCTTACTAAAATCCAGAAAAGCTACATCCACTGCCTTCCCCTTATCCTCGAAGGAGATCAGATTAGTTAAACAGGACTTTCCCTTTGTTAATCCATAATGACTGTGCCTGGTGATTGCATTGTTCTTTAAATGCCTTTCAATAGCACCCAGAATAATCTTCTCCATAATTCTTCCAGGAACTGAGGTTAGACTAACAGGTCTGTAGTTCCCTGGGTGTTCCCTCACACCTTTTTTTGTACATTTGAGTAACGCTGGCTAGCTTCCAGTTGGCAGGGACCTCCCCAGACTCCCAAGATCTTCGGTAGATGATAGAGACGGGTCCTGCCATTAACATCCACTAGCTCCTTCAGAACTCTGGCATAAATCCCATCAGGCCCCATGGACTTGTGAACATTCAGCTGATACAATTGGTCCCTTAAAATTTCAGTGAACACAAATGTAAAGTCACTGTTACCGCACTTGTGGTCCTTCAACTCAGCAGACCAACTAGCCCAAGGTCTGAATGAAGCAAAAAAGCATTGAATGCCTCTGCTTTTTCTTCATCCCTATTAGTGAGATGACCATCTTCAACAAGTATCAGTCCAATGTTTTCTTTAGACCCCCTCTTGCTACTGGCATACTTAAAAAAGACCACCTTGTTATCTGAAACAACACTGACCAGTTTCAACTCTAATTGAGCTTTGGCCTTTTGTGTCTTTCCCTGCATAAAGCAACCACAGCTCTGTATTCTTCCTGCAAAGCCTGACGTCACTTCCAGAGATCATACAGTTTCTTTTTCCTCTTGAGCTCCATGAGGAGTTCCCCGTTCAGCAAAGCTGGTTTTCTGCCCTGCTTGCTTGATTTACGACACTGTGGAATGGCCTGCTCCTATGTTTTGCTAACTCGTATTACATTAAAAGCTGTTTTCTTTAATAGGAAACCTGCTTTCCTCACCAGAAACTCCGGGAAGTGCAAGGATGAAAAGATAAGGGATGCTGGAGCTGGAGGGCAGTGCAGTGCCAGCTGAGAGTTTAAGGTGGTAGCAGAAGACTCTTGACATCTGGAAGACTATTATATGAGAAGTTCGTGATCTGCATAATGGGTAATTCAGATATATGCCTTCCCCTCCCCACTCCCAGTAAATACTTAGGTATTTCTTTTTTTTTTTTTGTTGTGGTATCTGTAGTCATTAAGCCCATGGGCCCTATTAGCTTAGCTTATTTCTGTAATCACAGGGCCTAGTAATTTGTACTTCTGATTGGAAGCTGATATTTGAAATAATAAAAGTGATTTCACTTCTCAAGGATGAAAATACGAATTTGAAAAACTGGTAATAGAGCAGTGACATTAATAGTGTGTAAGTGGGCCTGTGTGTGTTTTGTACAATTTTTATGACATTCCTCACACTGGAGGGGAGGGGGAAATTAAGGCCCAGCTAAAAACAAATGACCCAGAAAATAAATTCTCTTGAACAGCAAGAAGAGCGACCCAGATCAGCATTCCCAAGTCTCTTATGACTGACCAGAAACCTTGCAATTGAGTTTTTTTTTTTTTAACAGAGGAAATTCCCTTTGGGCATCTGCTGTCACCAAACTGCACAATTTAGTCTGCAGACCCAAACAACTCTGAAGGTGACATTGTGTGCCGAACATAGCTGCTCAGAAGCAATTTGCTTGCAGGCTGATTTTCACTCTACAGAGCTCAGAGCAAGTGACTATTCCCACTTCAGCACTTTGAAATGAATTTTATACATAGGGGGAATACATCCTACAGAAAACCTGCTGGAATCCTTTGGACTGTGAAGCGTTACCATAAAAGCTGCTCAGAAGTGTTTCAAGGAACATACAGATTGCTGTGAACGCGTGCTGTGGATGGCCCTTTTCGGTGTGTGTTTATTAAATGCAATGTCACAGTTAGGACTCTGATTTATGTTGTCACATATGTACATATGTGAAACATACAGTGAAACTAAAACACTGAAGTTTGGTCTAAAACACTGCAATTGACACAATTACTCATCTTCGCATTCCTTTGAAATCCTTTTCCTTTTAAATTTACCTTCGTGCTTACAAAGCGCTTGATCTTGATTCCTGGCTTAACAAAAAACTTCGTATTTTGACCAACAGCTTCCCAGAAGAGCCTAGTTTCTTGTGTAACATATAATTAACAACATCATCAAGAGTTTAGAAGTCTAGGTGTTCATTTCTGTCCCTGGCAAATGAACCATTTCTGCTTCACTCACATTTATGAGGCCATCACAACGCTGCAGTACAATGATACCTTGGTATTTCCTCTTTAAAATATCTGCATCTTATATATCAAAATTCCTTCCACTCAGATATTTCAAACATACTGGCCATATATTTTACAGACCATATCAATTTCCTGTAGCAACCAGGGAATGCCCCCAGTTTGTACTTAGATGAATGTGTTAAAAAAAATAGAAAAAAGAAATAAAGGCTGATTACAGACATGGTAGCGAATGAACATCTTTTGCCCTTTTTTTTTTTTTTTTGAGGTAAAGGAACAGTGTCCTAAACTCTGTGTATTTTGGTGAGATACAATAATAGCATTTTTAATAGTTTAGGCTAAAACTATTTGACTTCTATATCATGTTAACATGATTTGGCCACATTTCTATTCAAAGCATTATAATTAGAATTCTCCTTCATTTTAGAAGAGTTGAAGTATGGTGATATGGACATCTAACTGTCTGAGCACAAGCTTTCTCTTTGGATCCAGCAAGCACCACAGACTTTCATTTAAGTCTTAGATGCTATGAAACAACAAATCTCCCTGGATGTCAGGCAGTTCTAGTGCTAACCTAATCCTCACTTGCTTCCACAATGAGTTGTTGATACATCTTCCTGACCCAGTTTTAAAAGCAGAAAAATCAAATATATAGGAAGTATTTTAAAAAGCATTTTACAGAAAAAAAAGTTCCTAGCACTGTTGAAGAATGTGCATTCATTTGGTCTGAAATGGTGCTATTTGTAAACACTTTCATTCACCAGTGTGATCATAAATACTGGAAGAGATTTACAATTGGCAAGAAACACAATACAAGCAACTTTTTACTAAATTAAACGTGAAAAGAAATTTATCAGACTAGGGTTTGAATTTGACTGCTTTTACACAAAACTACTAAAAAGCCAGAGCTTAATAACTGGACTCAGTTTAAATGATACAGATCCCTCTACGCACAGCTTAAACAACCTAAGTCACTTTGGAGGTTGAGTCAAGCTGCCCATGGAGACATAGCCTCTGTTCCAAATTGTGGCATATTGATGATGTGCATTGCTAAATATTTCCTGTTTTCTATTTTAGTAGTGACTAAATTCTTGTTTCAGGCAACTCCACCCCCCTGGGTTGAAAGTCATGGGGGCATTTAACTCTTCAAATCAACACTGTTTGGTTGTGTGATAAATGCTTGCCCACAAACCCACAAAGCAGCACAGAGATGCAATGGCAGGTGGGGAAACTCAATTTAATACCCTGCCCCAGTTACTTCCAGCCCTATCCCAGGAGCCACCAGCCCACCAGAGGTCCATCTCTGCAATCCCAGAGGAGTATAGAGCCCAAAGGCAGGCAGGAACCCAAATTAAGGATTCAGAAGAAGGGACACCCTGTTTGGGCCCCTCCCAGGCTGTCCCAGGGGACTGTCAGCCCTAGTGTCTGGGTGTGACACCCATCACAATGAGTCAACGTTAGCTGGAGCACCTTTCACAGACAGGGTTGTAACTGCCATGGGGTATGGGACACATTATGGGATGCAGGTGAAGAGCATTCTGGAATAGCACAGGACTTATGGGGTGTTTAAAGGAGGAATCAAAGGTGGGGAAGAGGGAATTAGGTGATTTGGGGAGGAACAAGTGTGGAAAAACAGAGGGATAAAGGGCCAAAAAGGGTCAGTCACATGTAAATAGCTGGCTAGTCAGTCCGCTTGTCTGGCCGTGTCCTTTGCCTGATCAGTGCAGCCTGCCCTCTCTTCTAACTTACATCCCCTGTCCCCATTGTCCCATTATGCCTTAACTGTGTAGCTTCTTGAGAGATAGGCGTGACACTATGATTCTATGATTCTATATTTCAATATATAATGGTCAACTTGCAGTCATAATAACACGGTCATCTAGTGATAAAAGCAAGGAAAGATGTGTAGTGAGACATAATGCATTTTACTATATATATTTGGAAAAATGTACATGCTTTTTGGAAGCTTTTCTTGATGTCTGAAACAAGCATACTGTAAATAAGATAAACTCAGAGCAACTGTTCCCAGTCTGCTTAGACTGCAATATGCTCCATCTGCTTCAGAAATAGAAGAAAAGTCCTTGTTAGTCCCAGGAGTTTGTATCTTTTTCCATATTTATATAGGTTAGTTTCATAGAAGTTACTGTCTGTCCTTAAATTTGTCCTTGTTTATCATCTTTACAGTAGCCCTGTAGTTTTCTCACTTTTAGAATGTTGTGCATTCCCCATAAAATGATGCATTTTTAACTTTTCATGCTAAGTGTTTTCATTTGGGATTTTTTTTCCCCATTTAATAGTGACAATAGTTTTATTATCACTTTTTCTTACCTATTTGTAGAGATTGATGTTGTTCTTAGCGTGACTTCCAACTCTTAACAGATGGCAATTGGAGCTCTGATATGGGTGAAACCTGTAGCAGTGGGCTGATTTGTGGCTCTGTCCACACCTTTATTTATCTTGCTTTGTCTTTTGTAAATAATCTCTATTGGTAGGAGCAGCAGTGCTGGCATGAAATCTGCAGTTGTTTTTGGTACACTTGCTATATTAATTTTATCAAGTAATCACTGTACGATCTTGCATATTTCTTGTTGATGAAGATCAACTATTATTTGATAAGAATTTAGGAGAAACAAGAATTTATTCATTGCTTCAGACACAAAGTAGCATGCACTTTGTTACTAACCTTAATAGTACAGACAGTATGAGGTATATATTAAATGGGAGATGATTCCTTAAAAATGTGTCCACCCAGACTTTAGATTTTATGGACCATTTCTTTCTAATAAGTTTATTATCTGGGCCACTTATTTTTTTTTTATAGTAATTAAATTTGTCTTCTGTTTCTAATATAATTTATATTGTTCTACCATGGTAATTAGGCAATGTATCATTATCTTCGAACACCTCACCAAATGTATGTCTTTGATGCTGCTAGGGCTATCCCTAAGGCTGCACCCAGCCTTTACTGCATTATGGCTCTATTTCTGCCCTCTGTTCAGTTTTAGGAAATGTGATAAAAAGGCCTTTTGAAGCTCATTTTGCTTCAGCGCGAAGTCCAGCTTAACAAGTCTTCTGTCTGTGCTCAGTTTATTTCTATTCCTTCTAAACTCTTAAGACACAGTTCAATAAAATATTTTTTTCATATTTTAAAAGTTTTTTTATGTTGTGGGCTTATTGACCCTAGATTTATAATCTGTCCTACGAAGCTGGGTGTTCTTCCCCATGTTGCTTGCTTACAGTGATGATCCAGACAGAGTTTTCCCTTTGCACTCAATAAAATTTCATTCTTTCTGCGCTTTCAAAGCCTCTGTAGTCTAATCAAGCTAACAAATTTATGTACTTTCTCTCAGTTTAGACTCTCTCAATTTTTACTCAGACTCTCGATTTAGAGACAGGTAATTACAAAGGATTGTGGAAGAGCCTCACTGAACAACTACAGGGAAAAAGAGTTAGATGATACTCAATGTTGACAGATGTAAATTGAAGCAGATTACAGAAACAGTCCTAGCCTTAGATACAGAATGGTGGGCTCTGAACTAGACATCAGCATTCAAAGAAAGAGGTGTTAGGAGTTTTAATAAGCAGTTTCATGAAAACGTCAGTGTACTCATAAAAGGAAATAAAATGGAAGAAATGGTTAAGAAAAGGACAGAGAGTAAAACAGAAAAATGTCAAACACGAGTATATAAAGCAGTGGTATTATCACATCTTGAATACTGTGGTCAGCTCTGGACCCTAATTTTAAAGAGGATGCAGTGGAACTGAGAGGGAACAAAGAAAGGCATCCTGGATGACTAAAGATACAACTTGGACTATTCAGAAATAATTTTGGGAGGGTTATAATAAGGGTATATATAAAATCAGGAGAGGCATGGAGAAGGTGAACAGGGAAACATTCATAAAACAAAGATCAACTCTGAAATATCTGTTCTAACACAGAAGCTTGAGGCATTAATGCCATTAGCAACCGGCACATGTAAGCAAACAAATGAAAGTACTTCTGCGCAAGCTGTGTACTTAAGCTCTGGAGCTCTTTGCCACAGGATGTCATATATCAAGTTTACATGGACTCAAAGACATATTAGAGAAGTGCATGGAAGAAATCTATCATAGATAGCAACCCTAGCACATGAAGCCCCCGTGTCTTGTGCTGCTGCAAGTTAAGAAAGATTATCAAGGAAGTATCATACATGTTTCATACACTTGCCTATATATTTGCTATTGGCTATCAATTATCAGGGTTAGATGAAAACATGGATAAAACATAAGTGCTCATCTACTGAAAATTTTGGAAATTGAAATTTTAAATAAGAGGTAAATATGCTTATAATCTGAAGAAAAAGGCAAGGCAGACTTTGATCCAACCTAAACATTGCTAATATTTATTTTAAAAGGCACTTCATATGCACTGCCGAATCAGCTCAGAACCAGGGATTATTTTCTATATGCAGATTTTTCAATCATTACTTCTTGTTGCATTGAGTGTTAGGGGAAAAGAATACTTTGGATGCTCACACACAGGAATTCCTGACCTAGAACAATCATTATAATCAATGCTTGAGGAATAAAAGCCCTTCATTTGATAATATTAGTCAAAATGACCTATTTACTTAGCTTTATTAATTTCCCTTCATCCTGTTTCCTGTTTCATAGCAAAGCACTTGGTAAATTTTAATTTGTTCCTCTTTTTGACCTCAGAAATGAATAAAATTTTAGCACCTGGTGATATTTTTACAATCCAGAAAGTATTGTTTATACACTCCTTTTATTTACAAAATGTACGAAGTAATGTTTCCCTAAGTAGAAGAAAAATCCAACTACAAGAGAAATTTATTTCTCCAAAGGAGCTCTCAGTCAGATCTCTGTCTCAGCTTTTCTCCAGGCGAATTACTAAAAAATCAGACACTACCTGGTATTTCCTAGCTTGTGTACTCTCAACTTCTTTGATCCCCCTGTCTTCCTTTCTTTGGCCAACACTTTTATGAAACATCATGCTCAGCTCAGACATTCTTGGCTTGTGGCTGGATTTTGGGCTATGTTTGTAGGTGGGGTGGTGGTCACTTTCAGTGTTTTGCCTTCAAAGCATTTGACTTGTTTCTTACCACAGCTTCTACGAATGACAGAAACTATGACCAATGCATGAAGAATATAGTTCTTACCATCTCTGCAGAGGATGCCAGATCTTCCGTATGGACAAAGGCAAACAACATCTTGTCTGGACTTTGGAAAACATGTAGCACCATTTCCACATGGATTTTCATCACAAGTTGCGAACTGGCAGAGTTTTCCAGAGTACAGTTTAGGGCATTCACAAAACCAATTTTCTGCATCACTGACAAATTTAAATTAAAAACAAAAAAATATGTATAAGTACCGAAATGCACTTGAAAAAACAAGGTGAGTTTTAGACTTAGAGAAAATCAGTGACATTTGACTTATGGTTGCAATATACGTCTGATGTTTTCACTCTCTTTTTTTTTTGCTCGAGTACCTGACATTAGAGATGCCAGAATGCTCTATGGGTAACTTGAGCTGACAGGTTCTTTTGGGCTTAATTTTATATTTTAATTCATTTTTCCTTTCATGGTAAGATATGTGACTTTTCTAATGTCTCACTAGTTAATTCTGCTGCTGCTTTCATAACATAGTGAAAATAACTGCTACAGAAAAACAGCTCTTCTATTCTATCTGAAAAAAAAGAAAGAAAGTGAAAACAAAAAATGTAAAGTTACTAGTTTACTTTGCAAATGTAAACATCAATTTTACATTCAGGTATCCCATATAGCTTGTAACAACACAGTAGGATGTAAAGAAAAACTGAAATATAAATACTTACAGTAGTAATTATACTGAAATTGAACCAGAATAAACAGGTAATATTTCTACTTTCAGATATCTTATATTCTCAGTCATAGAAAGAATATTAGAACAGGCAAGTGAAAAAATAAATTGTAATCATTCTTGAGGGGTGATAGAAACAAACGTTTAAAAATGTGCATATTCTGTTCATATGAATTATCTTTTTTTTAGTATAGAAAGATAGCACAATGACAGATACAGTAGGAAAACCAAAATCAGACAAGAAAAGCAGAAGTGTAAGACACTCCCATCTACCATTTATTATAAATATAATTTTATTAAAGGTCTTATGTGATCTTCCCCTTTTTTTATGACTGAAATTAGATGACAGCTAGATAGGTCAGTTCATGTGATTACTACATGTCCTTGGTATTGAACAGAAACATGTCTGTCTTATATTTGATAAGGTCACATGTGCCTGTGGGTATGAATGCAGAAGACACGATGTGAGCTGTATCAAACCACGTCCATTATGTTTTTCCAGATAATAGCATAATCATTAGGATGTTCAGTGATAAAATGTCAAATACATGTGATTTCTAAAAATCTGTTCACTGCTTATAATATCCATGCAATCAGGTTAGAGGAAATAATCTGGAGCTGAGAGAACTCCTGTATTTTTTAATACAGGGAAATAAGTAAGTCTTGTGACAGTCTTTGTGCATAACAGTTGATTAGTGTGTTTCTAAACTGACCACCTGCAGTTCTGGGGAGCGAGAAACTCAGCTGGAGAGTCTACCAGAATGAATCTCATGAATAATGCCTCCAGACACCTTTGCAAAAGAAAATTGCTATCAGCTGCAATAATAAATTTCTGTTTGTAGCCTATTCTATTTATAGATCTGCTGCAGACACCAGGAGAGGAATGTAAATGAGATACTGGATTGCTTTCATTTGTGCAGCATCAAGAAGCCTGTCTTCAATGGTTTTAATATCAGCATTACACAGTTCAGCTAATTAAAAAAGCAATAATAAACTGAATTCTTCCTGCAAATCTACAATTGATGGTGATAATCTCTGAAACTAGTTATCAAATGTGTTTCTGTTTGTTTATAGAAGAGAAGACAGATCATTGCTGCTGACTGCCAAAATCCAGAGACTTTAGTCTTCACCTTTAAAAAACCAATTTTCATACATTCTTCTATTGAGCTGTATATGTCAACATTGGCCATTTCTTTTTATAGTCTTACTTTTGCTATTGTAAAGAAGATAAAAAATAACAGGTCTCATAACAAATTGTGAGGAGTTTACTATTATCAAGATAAGCAGTGTTCTAGTACTTCACTATTGATGCCATAACGTGCTAATAACAAAGAAGAGTGATTCCCAATGAGGCAAAGAAAACAGTTTTTGAAATGTTCTACAAAATAATACAAAGCTTGAAAATATGACAGCTAACCGCACAGAAAAAATAACACAGCCAATTGACAAGAATTAGTATACTGAAATACAAAGCCCCAAATGACTTATTATTCTCTCTCAAAGCAGTCTGTCACCATACTTGGTTAAGAGGAGGACAAGGTCTCCCATATTCTGCTGAATTAATCTCAGCTGCAAGAAACACATAAATGCTTGAATGACCAGGGACTTCTCTTCTCCTAAGTGGATTTCACAATTTCATGGTATCCTGCTATCCTTTATAAATGCAAGAAGCAAATGAAAGGCGATAGGAAATCAGAATGGTAATATCTTTTGCCTATGCTGTACACCTGTGAATGGCTCTAAGAAAAAGTCATTGGATAATTACATACACGAGCTGAAGAAAGTGAATAATGTGTGAAAGCAACAAGGGAAATACCAGAATTTTGAGGCTGTAAAATTAGAAACAATTTTGGAATGTTTTGCTGAAATGTGTTATAAGTCTATATTAGTGTTTGAATTCAGATCCAGAGCATGGTTTTGAAGTAAACTTCCTTGCTGTCTCCAGTTGAAATGCCTTGGTTCACATTGTGGAGTGGTCTCAAGAGTACATGAACTCAATTTCTTTCAGACGAGACTGCACCAGAAGATTGTCTCACAACTCAGGTACTCCAGCTGCTAATGGGCACTCAGTCCATGGGGCCAGACCAGGTCTAGTGTGAGTAAAGCTCCCTGAAACATGAATAATGGGATATTGGGTCCTCAGCACTAATCAATTTGCCTGGTAAATCTACTCCTATGGAACTACATTATCTGCTAATATATATGCAGATTTATAAGCCATCAACAGAAAATCATGCAGCTATGGTATATATTATATATTAAAAAAGGCTCCAGATTTTAAACTGGGGTACTAACTCCAGAAGTAGATAGAGAAGAAAACCTAACCAGGTAGAATCATATGAAGGAAGAAAGTCAAAAACAGTAAAAGAAAATGTAAAAGACAGAAATAGAGTAGAAAAGGAGTGGAAGAGACAAGAACAATAGTCCTAGAGCATCATCACATCAGGTCACTAGCCTTATGATATATGAGGAAAAAAGTGTAGGGAAGATGAACTATTCTCTGACTTTCTCATAATCCTCCTCTGAAATGGTAAGGGATACACTTTTCATTACCATTTCCCGTATTAAAATATTCCTTTGATCTTTGCTCTAGACATTAGATTGGAAAGAAAATCATCAAGAATCATTTGCATGGTATGACATCATATTGGTAATTCAATAATACAAATACTTCTCCTTGAATCAGCACTACACCAGTGACCTGATTTAATGAAAAGAAAGTTTTGTGTAAGATTGACACCTTTGGGATGCCAACAGAGGTTTGGATAACTTTTTTTTTTTTAATATTGCACAATGCAGAGTAGACTGCATTGTAACACATTAACAATACAGTCACAGCCATATTTAACCACAGTTTTTGACTTTTAAGCTAATTCTGTTTTTAAAAGAAAAGATTATAATCCCTCAGTACAATGTGTCATAGACATCATTTGTACTTCAGTGATACAGTGCTGTGGTTCTGCAAAGCACAGTATAATTTTCTATAAGCCTGTGCTTTTTCCATCTCTAAAGTGGGAATGCTGTGCTCTGTGACTCCCACTGAAAGCACTGTACTTGCCATTTGTGTAGTCGTATGCAAGTGGGCTTCCCTGAAAGGAAGAGCACTCAACACCCTTTAATCATGACAGTGCTAAGCTGAGAATGTAAAAATCCTGTGTCGCAGTGGGTTCAATATTTAATGATGCAAGTTCTTTTAGTGCTCTCACTATATTATCTGGGATAAAACTATGGAAGTTGGAGGGAACAGCTTCCCAAGCTTCTTCAGTTAATACATAGTACATGTAATTCAGTTTCTTTTAAATTTGTTACTATTACTTATTTCTAGTGCCATTTTGTTTTAAATTACTGGAAACTGAAAGGAGCATCATACTTCATCCGTTTAAACTTTAAGTTGAATTACACTTCATGCAAAGACTCATTACATCTCTTTCTAGAAAATACCAGGATAATGTAAAGATGATTAGGATCTTCCTTTGAAAGCTTTGTGTAATAGCCAAATCCACAGAAACTCATTGCAGCTAGAAGGATAACCTTATCTCATCAATAATCTTAAAAATATCAAAGGACAATATATAAAGGAGGCATTTCTTCCTTGTGCACAGCAGGCATTTTTCTAGTATATAATATATCTGCCAATCTTCCCTTGTATTATACAGCTCCAAAAAATCAATTCAGCTTTCCTGCTGCTTTAGTACTTTCACCCAGGTTTCCCCAATTATGGTACCTTCTCTAGATCTGAGTGCTTTTGTTAGCTTTACTGTTTTGAATCCTTTTTTCCCCTATCAGGAATTATTATTCTGCAAGCTCTGGTGATTCACTTTAAATTTCCTTTCCTTTCACTGAAAGCACTTTCTAAACTGCTTCTCTATATATAAACAACCACTGACAGGCTCTCTTTAAACCAAGTCTAAATCACTTGTGAACTAAATTGGTTTTGAAAACTCATAGGAAAAATATTTCTAGATTGGTTGGGTGCACTCATGGAAAAAAGATTTTACTTCAAATTTTCTTTGAGGCAGGCTTATACTCAGAGTTATAATCAGAGTCCGTGGTTCTAGCACAGAATAAATAGGAGCTCACATTTAAACGATACTTCCAAAACTCTTTGATCCAGGTTAAAAGTATTGAAGTAGGAAGGTTCCAATTCCAATTCAAAAAGAACAGGAGTGACAAAGAGGTTCCAGCACCTCGCTTACCTGCTGCCAACATACAAGAAAGAGACCATTGTGTACAAAATGGTTCATCTCAAACAGAAAATTAATTTATAGGACCCAACTAAGAAATTTAATTAAATAGATGCTTGATCCATCCCGGTCACACAACAGTGAGCATCTGCTCAATCTTATAATTAAGCATATGTATATGAGTTTCCTTGAACAAGAATCCACTCCTGAAACAATATCTAAACCTTAGGAAGTTCACTGGAATTGTGCTTGAGTTAGTTTTGACTTGGGAAGGACAGAATTGGGTTTATCAAAATGAAGAAAGAGGAAGAGCTCTTACTTATTGGCAGAATATCTATTTCAGACCTTTGAAGATGTCATTATTTTTGGGAATTTAGGATTGTCAAAATTTATTTTAAAATGTAATCATTCAAATATCTCACACAGTGCTATCTAACTTTTCAGGATCATGAAGTGTCTTCTGGAATCTTTTATAAAGCCTCTTTAATCCCCATTTTCCACTCAGATGGTGAATATACAAGTGATTCCCCATCACATGAAGGATACACATCCATTAACTAATATAATGCATAAAAAGTCCTGTCCTGTAATGTGACAATTATTACCATTCCTGCAACACAAGAGGATACACAACTGTGGTATCAAGCACTTCTGAACACATAACAGTTAACGGTGAACGGTAAAAGATCCCTCAGGAAAAAGTAAAGCAAGCAGTGGTTGGTGAGAACAATTTATGTGGGCAACAATCCATTCCCTGGACACATCTAGAAGAGAAATAACGTCCTGTCAGGCTGGGCCCACTGCGAGGGTTGTAATTAGTTCCGCCACTACTCTTTTCCCCAAACTCCTCAGTCTTCTCAGTATGGGAAAAATAGTAAACAAATGTTATTTTTTGCTAAAGTGTATATGTAAAAATGAAAAGAAAAATGTTTTGAAAAAGTTGAAAGGCTATGATTTAGATAATAAAAAATTAGCGCTTTATGGAACATGGCTGGGAAAGCACATAAACATTTGCAACAGCATAAGGCAGAAGCCAGATCTCCTCCTCTCACTGAAATCATATGCTGCCTAACTCTCGTTTGTCTTTGGAAAATCTCCCATAAATCCCTATGACAGAAAGTTTCCAATTGATCCCAGCAACCCCTAGAGCCCTAAACAGCCTTTGCTTCAATGTATCTACTACTTGCTGCAGGACTGGTGAGTACCATATCCAAAGCGGTAACACTGATCACAGGTGTGCAGCATATTGCTTGCTGCACTGTTTTCATTAATGATACATTCATACTATTACTCATTTCTGTTAGAATTTTGTAACAATCTTTTAGCACAAAAACATTAATTACTTCAATGTGAGATGAATTTATAGGTTGCAGAACTATGTAATTTAACAATTTCCAAGATTTCAAATCTCACAGATTTCAGTCTCCTCACATAGCAACTGTAGGTAGCTACACTGATCATGAGGAACCATAGGGTCACTTAGATTGCAAAAGATCTTTAAGACCATCGAGTCCTATCATCAACCTAACACTGTCAAGTCCACCACTAAACCACGTCCCTAAGTGCCACGTCTTTTAAATACCTCCAGGGATGGTGACTCAACTACTTCCCTGGGCAGCCTGTTCCAATGCGTGATAACCCTTTCAGTGAAGAAATTTTTCCTAATATCCATCTGAAACCTTTCCTGGTGCAACTTGAGGCTATTTCCTCTTCTCCTATCACTTGTTACTTGGAAGAAGGGACTGACACATCCCTCACTACAACCTCCTTTCAGGTAGTTGTAGACAGCGATAAGGTTTCCCCTCAGCCTCCTTTTCCCCAGGCTAAACAACTCCAGCTCCCTCAGCCGATCCTCGTAAGACTTCTGCCCCAGACCCTCCACTAGCTTCATTGCTCTTCTTTGGACATGCTCCAGCACCTCAATGTCCAATGGAGTTTCTCTTTAACCCTTCTTTTGTTGTTAATGTATTTATAGAAACATCTTTTATTGTCTTTTATGGCAGTAGCTAGATTAAGTTCCAGTTGGGCTTTTGCCCTTCTAATTTTCTTCCTCCATAACCTTACGACATCCTTGTAGTCCCTCTGAGTTGCCTGCCTGTTTTTGAAAAGGTCATAAACTCTTTTTTCCTGACCTCCAGCCAAGTTTCTGTTCAGCCAGGCCGGTCTTCTTCCCTGCTGGCTCATGTTTTGGCACACAGGGATGGCCTACTTCTGCACCTTTCAGATTTCCTTCTGGAGGAATGTCCAGCCTTCCTTTGGCCTTCAGGACCACCTCCCAAGGGACGCTGTCAACCAGGCTCCTGAACAGGCCAAAGTCTGTTCTCTGGAAGCTAAGGTGGCAGTTCTGCTAACCCACCTCCTTAATTCTCTGGGAATTGAAAACTCTGTCATTTCATGATTGCTATACCCAAGATGGCTTTCAACCACCACATCATCCATAAGTGCTTCTCTGTTCACAAAAAAAGGCCCAGTCGGGCACTTTCCCTAGTTGGCTCCCTCACCAACTGTGTCAAGAAGTCATCTTCCACACAATCCAGGAAACTCCTAGACTGTTTCCTTTCTGATGTATTCTGTTTCCAGCAGATGTCTGGTAAGCAAAAATCCCCCATGAGAAAAAGGGCTAGCGATCATGAGACTTCTCCCAGCTGCTTATAGAATATTTCACCTGTCTCTTCATCCTGGTTGGGTGGTCTATAACAGACTCCCACCATGACATCTGCTTTGCTGTTTTTTCTCCTGATTCTTACCCATAAACACTTGACACTCATCACTATCGACAAGTTCCAGTCAACTCCAGACACTCCCTAACACACAGGGCTACCCCGCCACCTCTCCTTCCTTGCCTATCCCTTCTGAAGAGCTTATACCCATCCATTGCAGCTCTCTAGTTGTGTGAGTCACCCCACCATGTATCCAGGAGATGGATAACAACAAAATTGAGGAACAAAACCTTGAATAGTTTGTAAAATAACAGCATTTACTTTGAATTCACAACATAATAATTTTGAACTATACTGACTGTAGTCTAAATCCAGAACTGTCTACTGTGAAAAGAGAAAGAAAGTTTATGTAAATCTAGGTGTTCGTTATACTTTCCTCTCTTTCTCAGTTTCTTCCTAATATTTTTTTTTCCCTTTGTAAAACAGATTTTTTATGTATTTATTATTTTAAACTTTCATAGATGCAAACTCTTCCTATCCCATTCTGAATTCAACTTATGGAAAGAAGTTTTCATAACATTTTCTTCATTGCATTGTCACTAGTTCTACTAATTTGCAACTCTAATAATCAGTGGCTCAGCATTTCCTTTGTACTTATTTAGCACCGATTACCCTTTGTATTTTAAAAACATCCTTAATCTTAAGGATTTGATCATCAGTACTTTCTTGTAAGCCTGGTTTACATAGAGGGACGGAAGCCAGAAATCTCTATGAACTCACATAAAAGGGTAAGTTAGGCTTTGAACTTTCAGGACATCGTCATCTTCCCTACAGTGATTTGCTCTGTTCACACAATTACTTCCCAGTACCTCCTGTTAATTCAAATGCACAGCCTTCTTTTCAATCCTAGGTACTATCTCAGGTCCTTCTAGTTTCAACTCAGGCTCTGAACTTTCTGCTTCTATCTCAACAAAATGGAAATCATTTTACCATATGCATGTAAGACAGTGTAATATTTACATAGAAGCATTAATGTTTATAAAACATGTAAAATGAAATACATCCAAAGCTATGAATAAAAACAGCAATTACAAAATATTCTATGAAAACCTGACATCATCGTAATCAGACAAGGTAAGCCATAGCTGCTTTGAACTGATATAATCTTTACCATTCACTCTGGATACTCACTTTTCTAACAATTGTACAAATACCACAAGAGATAAATTCCGAATGAATGAACTTCATGGAGGAGAATCTGAATTGAACCTTTCTCAGAGGGTCCAACTTTACACATTATGTCTGCACCCTATTTTTCTCAGTGATTGCCAAAAGAAAATTTGTACCTTGCTTGTTCATTTCTTAATGAAAACATAAAACTGGGTGCACAGGCATGCACTCTGCTTTTCCCTGGACAGCTAACAGACCCACAAGAAGTTTTAACTGGGACAGAGCAGGTACTGTGATAATGCTTTTTCACAGAAGGGGATAACTATGAGCCATACTTTTACAACAGTATTTTAGCACTCATGAGAAAATAATTTTTCTCCACCTCACCTATTCAAAGCTTGCACATAGTTTCTCATTTTTAAATTGTATTTGTTGTCTACCCATGGGCCTTGGAAGCTTGTTGTTTTTTTCTGATTCTTTAAGCTGACACAGGAGAAGATAATATTCCTCCTTACAAAGCATGCCTTGAAGCAGTAAACATTTGTGGACAGATATTCTTTGTGTTTGCACAATGGCTAATGAAATGTAGCCCTGTGTTGCTTCTGCCTATGCATTACAGCTCATATGATTAAATAGTAACATAAACTAATATGTATTTTAAAATGTACTTTTCTAGTGCCATGTCATGGTGTAATTAACATACTAAAAATGCACCACTGACCTAATCAGTAAAGACGGCAGTGATCAGTAAAGATCACACTGCAGGACACTGCAGGACAGAACTTTTACATGTTCTTTGAAAGAATTAACTTGATATAACTAAAAGTCATTTGCTTATAGAAAATGTTTTTTCAGGCTCCTGGGCAAATGACATTGATGGCTATATACACAGCATAGGAGGCTGTAGTCTCTCAAACACTAAATTCTAGGAATGTTGTAGGCTAAGTTCATTTCTATTAACACCTGAATCTCAACCTATTATAAAGCTTGAGGTGATATACAAACAATATGAGCAATTGCACTTACCATATTTTCTACAAATTTAGTGCTTCCAAAAGGTGGTAGATTAGCTGAAATTCTCTGGTTGGCACAAACTAAATAATGTAAATTTCCTTACCAATGACCAAGATAATTTCTCTGCCCCAGAAGGTAATTCACATCTCTGTGACTTTTCAATCTGTTGTTTCTTTGACTGACAAGAGCTCTAACTCTAACATAGGTAACTCATAGAGAATTGAAATGAGATTCTGGGAAGTTCTTAAAGAGCTTTGTACCGCCCTCAGACTAGCACATCATCAGTCACATGATGTAACTGAATTGGTGGGTGAAGTTTGAAGAACATCAATTTTCAGGAGTCACCTCACATATACTGGGAGATAAAGTCTAGACCTAATTCTTATCTTAGCCCAACAGTGGTGCTTCATCACTGGAGATACATCTAATTACATCGTAAGCATGGAGTGTGTACTGCTGCAAAAGCAACACAGACCTCTCCTGAAATCCAGGAAAAAACCCCACAAATCTAAGCACCCTAGATCTTTGTGGTTCTTCAAAGAAGAATAGTAAAATTGGCCATCATCAGGCATTTCACTCTCATATTGAATGCAGTATAAAGACTTCCCACTACAACAAAATACCATTTTTTTGACTTCTAAAACAAAGTGTCTGTTAAAACTTCTGTGTGTCTATCTTCTGTCTTTTTCTTACCATTTCTTCGAGATTCACTTACTTCCTCACTTCAATTCAGGTATCTTCCTCTACTGTCAGGAATAAGAAAGGAGAAGAAAGCCACAGAACTGACTTCTTGTGCAACCTTTCTTTGGGGTGCCACCAGCTCTCAGAACCTATAAGAAATCACTGCAGCATAGGATTTCTGTTTATACATTAACTGAACTGTAGGAGTTTAAGGAAAACTTCATAGATCCCCATTGCCCATTGCTCTATCTGAATATCTGCAACTAATTCTGACTAAGCTATTTCTTTAAAAGATATCAAAGGTAAGTCACAAAAACTGAAAACAAAAAGCAGTTAGGAACATAAGCGCATTTGAAGGGCCAAATCTTGACCTGTCTACATCTTTCTCCTACTGCAAATTAAAGATAATATATAGGAGACTGCACAAACCTTTTTTGAAGACTAATTGCTTAAGCTTGGACAACTATTTGAACATGAGAAGTGCAAGAGAATTGGTGAGTACTAGAACTACTGACAACACTGACTGAAGTCAAAAGTTAGCAATCACTGTGTGCTTTCAATGTTTTTTTACAATATCATCTTTATCAATAGCTTGAGTTGTTCCGTCATGTAGGTTGACCTTTTACTTTGATTGCTGCCTCAGCTCCGAATTTCACACATTCCTGGATGATGGCTATGACTTATGAAGGATATAAGATGCCCTAAAAACTGTGAAATCAAATGCCATAAAAATGACTGATGGCATTTTTCAAATGTGCAAGAACTGTAACTGTTAGAGTTTTTCCATTGTTGAGAACTAGCATAGTTGGGCGACACACCAGGCTTAACTAATGCATAATTAAACAGAAAAAGTCTGTTTTGCAGCTCACCTTTATAATTGGTACAAAAGGCCATTTGTGTACCATTTTCTCAAACAGACCTAACTTAAAATGCGATGAGATTAGTCTCTCCCTAGCTTGCACTCAAGAGGTCAGACAAGCCAGATTAGCCTGACTTATTTGCAGCAAAAGGTAAATGACTATCTTGAAAAAGTAAATTACAGGAGAATTTATGTTAGAGACAAAACACTGCATGACAGCATCATTAGCAGTACTGTTATTTGCTTCCGGACTTCCTTCAGAGAAACAAGTCAGATCCTCTTCCTTGATATCATGATGCTGATCCATTTCTTTACATTTATGCAGAAGAATAACAGGAAGTTATTCTGTCAGCCTGGCTCTACAGGCTATCTTATCTTGCAAACTTCAGAGGAATGGAAATACGACGTTCTTTTAAATCAGACACCTGAACTTAAAAATGAACTTAGATTTAATCATAGCAGTGTTTAGAGTAGTTTTCTGGAAAAAGCAGACATGATTTTACATTGTTTTCTGGATATAAGGTGTCTATAACTAAGGTTTAGCGAGATGGTCTGTGACAGTATTTACCTTTGAATGTAAATGAGCTTCTTCATGTCTTCCGAACATTTTTTATATTGCAGTGTCCATCAGTATGATGTCTATCCATGTAAAATGAAAGTACTGGAACAATTGCTAATAACGATCTGTTTTTACACTATCTCACTCTAATGTCTGAATATTTTACAGATATGGCTGAGTGGAATGAGCGGTGCTTCAGTCTCTAACATACATTGTACTTTTCTGACAGAAAGACTTCTACCTCATTGATTCAGTAAGGACTATCAGTATTTTTGTGATAAAGTTTCAAGGCTATGTCCACACAGCAGAATGAGGAGATCATGGAAGTAGAGTTAGACATATACAGTTTAGCTTTAATAATTAGCACCCTTACCAACTGCAGTGAAAACATGGCGGGATGTTTCATCCTGACTGCTAATCCTTCAAGGAAAGCAAAGCTTTTATTCAGTTAACTAACATGTATTGATATTACTTCTCATTCTATCTTCTTGAAAACTATCTTAGTTGTGCCTTTTCTAGAATGTAATATCTATTTATTTTGCTTTATAAGCATGACCTCTGTATATCCATAGAAACAAGCACGGAATGAACTGTGATGCCTTGCAGTCACACGTTTGTTTTAAGTCACCGCATAATGGAATTGAGAGTGCCTTAAAAAAAAATCATGGAAAAAAGAACACAGAGGGCTAACGCAGCCAGAGGAAAGAATACGTTTTAACCCTCCCTGTTTACTTTCTTTATTCAACTTTTAATTAGCACAGTTACAAAATCCATATTGGCTGCAATATTAATGCAGAAATTTCTTCCTTTGATATCAATACTCCTATAAGTGAAATGCACGTTAGAGCTAGTAAGCACAATTGACTATTCCACCAGCTCAGTTAATAGGCTGGGGAAGGAAGTTAAACATCCTGCTTGTGGGTACACAGTGATTTGGTAATGACAGTAGGTGCTTGGAGTTTTCCCAGGCTTCTAGGTTCAGTTGGCTAAACCAGGACAGCTCTACTGAAATCTATGGTGCTCTTGAAAAGTCACAGCTTTTCATGCACTGTAACACAAAGAGGCATAGTTAGAATCAGAAGTGTAATTTTGGTGTGCTCAGATGGAAGAAGGCAACCTGGAATCCCATTCTCTACTTCTGACTGCTTATGCTTTAATATTAGAAATTTACTGACAAAAAGAAAAAGTAACCCTGAAGTACCAACTAGAACCTCAGTTCTCTCTATTTCTGTTACATTCTGTTACATTAGCAGGTCCCTGCTAATTATTCCTGGTACAGAGCAACAGACTGTTTCACTCTTGCATTGCTGGCTGCAAAGTTCTTCACTTCTGAAGAGGAGGTGAAAAATGCTCACAGAAAGATTCTGAGAGGCTTGGGTACTTAAAGACTAACCTAGATCAGGGCCTGGAGTCCGAAGGTTAGAGAGACCTGTACCATAAATTACCCTACAATCATGAGAATTAGACAGAATCTGAAGTTATGGAACATTTTTATTTCACAGGTATAAAAATTAAAAATACAAATGTCATCTGTACTAGCTAAATGATTATACAACTGTTACTTAAAGGAGAACAATTTCTTTGTTAACCGATTCCATTTTCTGAAGTGCTTTGTAAAGCCTTTTTAAGAGCTTCAGGACTGGAAGGCAGTTCCCTGGAGTTGAGGTCCCCCAACAACTAAATAGCTTTCACATCAAAGAATATGTTTCTCTTGAAACTCCTACTTGTGACTGGATTTCCAACACAATAGTTTCTAATGTGTTGAAGAGTCAGACCATAGTGTGAATGTTCAGCTTGCGTCTGAACCAGATAACTGGTTTTGTGAGGATGGTAATCTTCAGCACAGTGGCGGATGCTTTAATGCAAACAAAGATCTCCATGAAACAACTTAGCAACTACAGAAACCGGTAAAACAGCTGAATTCTTTGATGCATGTGCTTCTCCTCATTGCAAAAAAGAGAAAAAAGGAAAAAGAGTTCTTGCATTACTCAAGGCCACGCGATTAATACTTAAAAAATGTGCTGTTGTGTGACAAATCAGGATGTGATAAAAATCAAACGCCTTCAAAATCAAAATAAATAATAATGGATTTGTATGTAGAGTTGGTAATCAATTTTTTTTTGGCATTTGATATCGAAGAAAAGGGTGGAAGAAGGTGGGAAGTCCTACTGACGCACAGCTATGACTGAATTATATTCTCTGCTGTATAAAACCTCTGTACTAAATTGAGGTGCATTCAGGGGTAGAAAATCGGTAAACGATATATTGTTGTCAAAAACAGGTATAGTTTTCCATTTGCTTTCACTTTAATTTTTTAAATTTGATTTGTGAAATCATGACTTTTTAAACATTGACTTGGAACATTTTATATGTGATCTATGTAAATATGGAATATCATAATCAATGACATAAATTTTACATCAGTTTGACATTGTATCATCTATGAGACAAAGGCTTTAACAGATCTTTAACTGCAACTGATAAAAACCATAGTTGATTATAAACATTTATTAACCATTTTTCTATTGATCTATTTAAAATGTAGAATCCACAATTAGAATTAATCAGTATCTTCTATTATATGATGAGCAAATTCCTTTATAATCTCAATTTACTTTTGTACCTACACTACCATTTCTTTTTAAAGGTGTCAAAGAGATGAGTGACTAAACTGTTTTAAAATATTCATGATCTTTTAATTTGTCAAACAGCAATAAAGCTCGTGTCACGGTGGTATTTGTGGGAAAGGGACCTGTGGCAGAGGTTTCTGCTAATACACTGAACATGGAATATCTTCACTGGGATTCAATCTGCATTGTAATTGTAAAAAAAGCCGGGTAAAAGCAATTTGTGTTGCAGTTGTAAGAAGCTGGCTCCAGTCCTCCAAGATTTTGCAGTGCACAAAATCTTTTCTGGCAGAAATTTCTGTAACTCAGATGACTACCCTTAAATGTATTTTCCATGTGTAATATAATTCTGTCTTCTAGTATAATCTAAAACAGTGTTTATGCCAAGCTATCATGTACATGTTTCCTGTGTTCCAGCAATTGGATTTATGCTAGACTGGAAATTGCAGTACTGGAAGAATGGAGTGATTCATTGCTAGGGTGTTTCTATGGTAAGCTTTTCCACTGCTGTAATTGTTCAGTTCCACAGGTGGTAGCTATGGCAGCATCACTTGTGCAGGGAGAACACCATGCAGCTTCTGATGTTTTGAGGAAGGTTAAATTTTTTATTGCTAAAAGGAGTCCTATACAGCATAATACTTACATATGGCATTAATTACACTGTTACTATTAAAGACTAACTCATACACTGTGAGAGTATCTGTAATAAAGGCTAAAAGTAGAAAAAAGAAAGATATTATGGAGTGATTTAGTAAACGAAGAATATTTGAAGCTGTACAAGTAAAAGTTATATGTAGAAGTCACATAAAAAGTGGTTGACATGGATTTAAAAATGTCTATAATATATGTAACTGTAGTTAATATTTTTGTATATTTGTCCATTTTATCTAAGGATCACCTTTAGCTCCAAAGTGGTGCACTTATGCTGCAAACATGCAACCTAATATATTTTACACAGAACTCCATAAATCTCAAATTTTAGTGAAGAAAAACAGTTTTGTGGAGCCCCTTTAGCACTCTATTTGCTATTTATCAAATATCTTGCTGTATACATAGCTAAATTGTGCTGCTGATGTGATACAATAAGACGCAAGGAGCACTAGAACTATGAATTCATCTAAGAATCACCAGCATAAATCATACAGGATCACAAACCATACATTAATCACTCCTTCCTCATACGTCACCACCTGCCAGGGAACGGCCGGTAATGTGCCCTCTCTCATTCTTAAACAGTTACAGGCAGTGCCTGAAATAGTATTATGTCCTATTTTATGAAGGTTAAGTATCCTGGAGAAAAGGCATTGTCCTCTTACTACCCAAGCTATTAAAAAGCCTCATCCCCCATTCATCATCATTTCAATGGATACATTGCTCTGTAGTCACTGTGCACTCCTGCCTGCCAGGGGACGCAACCCTCAGCAGAACACAGCCTGCAGCACGTTCCTACACCTGTCATGTTGAAACAGCAGAGTTTTTGCAAATGAACACCAGAGGCCCTGTGAGAAAGACCCAAAACACACTTTCTTGCAGCCAATCTCATGACAAGAAAAAAGTATTCCTTCCCAATGTCCCAGAAGAAATTAGCGCAATGTTCACAGGGGCTCACAGGATTCACAGCTGTGCTCTGACCTATGAATGAAAACGAGTAATCTCCCAGCAAGAGAATTGTGGCTGATGAGGCAATATCATACACTTTCTTTTCTGAGATATGAAAAAGAACTGGTGATTTATCTGACTCATTTTTGATATGTCTTATTAAGTCACGGGAGAAACTCTGAACCCCTTCTTCCTCCAGACAAAGCCATACTCCCTTTTAGCTTACACGACAGGCATTCTTGAAGTGGAAACTTTTTGCTTCTAGGACCTGTCCTGTGGCCGAGACACGCTGACACCAGGCAATGCCTCCTCACCTGAAACAGTACAGGGTAGCAGAGACACATGCCATTTTTTTCTTTTGCTACTCTGGTAATGTTTCCAAAATTAAGATTTTTCAAATATTATGAGTGGCAAAGAGAAAAGAGGGGAAAAGTGAAGAGCCTAGATATTATATCATGTTCAGCAGAAAAAAAAAGTTTTGTTTTTTTTTTCCCCCAGAAAATGCTTTCAATTAGAAATGCTGATATTTTTAAAGCTAACTTTTACTATCATTATACTATTATTATCACCATGACACCTGTAATACTGCAAACATTTGACACTGATGAGATGCTCTGCCTTGTGACAGATATTAAAAAAGCCCATTAGTTTAATTTTATTCCGAGTTGAATTTTATGCAGGGCTTGAAACGCATGAGTTTTTTTGTTGGGAACTAGCATTTACTAGAGACTAGCCAGGTCCCTCAAGCATTAGATTTAGGTCAAAGTTTGTACTTCATTTATTCGAAGTCTCTCACTCCTACCAAAGAAGACAATTGCTGATGAAGGGACAGTGAGGACATTCTCCCTTTAAATCCTAAAAAAGACATAAGGCAGGTGGATGTGGACATTATTTATGATTTTATACATTGACCTATTACTGAAGTGTAATCTACTGGATATTTCATAGTTCACTACTGTTGCAACAGACTAGAGAATCAGGCTTTCAACATTTATTCCAGCTAGCTGTACTGGGTCTGTCTGGGAAAGAGTTAATTTTCTTCATAGCAGCCCATGTGTTGCTGTGTTTTGGATTTGTGAGGGAAGCAGCCTTAACACATTGATGTTTTAGCTGTTGCTGAACAGTGCTCGCACAACAGCAAGGTTTTCTCTGCTTCTCACTGTGTGAGTAGGCTGGGAGTGGTCAGGAAGTTAGGAGGGGACACAATCGGGACAGCTGACCTGAAGTGGCCACAGGGATATCCCATACTGTGTAAGATTGTGCTCAGCAATGAAAACCGGGAGGTCATCTTTCCAAAGTAGCTGTCGCTTGGAGACTGGGCACTGGTCTGCTGTGGGTAAATCATTGCTTTTGCATCACTTGGGTTTTTCTCTTTGTTTTTCTTCACTTATTAAGCTGTCGTTATCTCAACCTAACAGTTTTCTTGCTTTTGCCCTTTCAGTTGCCCTCCATCCTGCTGGCAGTGAGTGAGCGAGCAACTGCGGGGGGTGTTTACCTGCTGTCTGGGCTGAACCCACCCCACTGAATAACTGAAAAATTCCAAATGGGCCTGGGAGCTACGGTAGCAGGAACTGCAATACAGTCACACTGGAGCAGTTTGCATTTGGCATGCTATTCAAGGACAAATGATGTGGCCCAAAGACTGGAAAATCTGGACTTTGCAAGGGACATTAACTTCCTGCAATTCTTCCCCGTTTTGGTAACAACAAACATTTGTCAGAGTGGGTTCACTAGCAGGTCAGGATTTGTGTGACAACCAGGCTGCAACACATTTAATCAAGAAATAGCAGAAATCCTGCATATCCTTAAAGGCTTTCACACCTCATTTTTGACTCTGTTCCTGATGAGTCCTTGCCCGGGTTCTGTTGAGGGCAAATACAGAAAACCCATTCCCCTGGAGCCAGTACAAATGCCAGTAACATGCCCACAGAGCTATGTATATGTCCTTGGAGTTGATACTAAGAGGGGCTGAGCAGCAGACCGAAATATGCAGAGACTTCTTGGCCTGGTCTAGTGTAGTCCTTGAAATCCAGGAACAACAAGGACTGCAGGGGAGGCGGGCTGTGTGCTATCAAGGGAATTATCTAGCATGGGGAACATGTATTGTTATCAAGCCATTTAGCAACTCTTACCTTTGCTGAACATCAACGATCTTCTCAGAAAAATTGTAAGTGTTCTTGTACAGAGAAATACTGGATGATGAGACCCAAGAGGATGGACTAAAGCATACCAGAGACTTGATTCTCTGCGGCATTTTGTGATACTTAAGTAGATACTAGCTTTGAGAAGGAGGCAGTGTTGCTTTGCATGTTATTTGTATTTCAGAGCATTCAGAATTAGAAAATTGCTTCCACTATTGGCAAAAGATGGTCAAGCAGAGGTCTGGAATTGCAGATGCACACTGGATACTAGTTGTGTCTAGTGCCTAGGACCCAAAGCATCCAAAAGCAATTCAGTATTGCCTCAAGATTTTTAAGCAGGCCAAACAGCAAATTACAGTGACTTGCAGGGAGAAACATACAGGAATGCTATACCTGGTGCAATTATGTAAGAAGGAAGGAATGTAAGAACAGTTGCACCAGGTCAGACCAATGTGCATGTGTACATTAACGTGTCTCTGACAATGGACGAAACTGTCATCTCACAAAAGGGGATAGTTATAATGCAACATTAAGTGACATTCATCTTCTTGTGACCTGCAGCAAAGGATGTTTTGAATCAGATGTGTTTCACAGTCCTTAATAGATATTTTTTCCTCATGAACCTGTCCGATCCCTTTCTAAACCCATGTCAGCTTTGAACATCTACATTGTGTGGCAGTGTTCCACTGCTTATGTATAAAGTATTACCTAAGTATTTACGTTTGCTCTGTTTGAATTCGTCTCCTTTTTACACCTGATGCACATAAGTTCTTCTATTAGAAGAGAACACTTATTGTTTATTTGCTTTTCTCATGTCTCTCCTGATGTAGACATCTCTTATAACACTCTTCTAGAATCTATTTTCCAAAATAGAAAATCTCAAGTTAATCTGTTGAATGGAGACATTCCATTTCTTCTATCATCCTTCTCGCCCTTCTTCCTTTAACTTCATCACCTTCCTTTTTGAGATAAGAGAATAAAATGACAAAAGTAATCTGGGGTAATGGAGCCCTATCAATTAATATTTGTGCATAATGATGTTTTTTTCTTTTTTTGTTTTCCCCCCTCCCTTCCTAAGGATTTACTCCTTGCCTTCTTAATTCCTACGGAGCACACAGCTGGTATATTTCATAGATTATTCAAAAACTGTTTCAGAGACTATCAGAACCTATTAAGTTCTGAAACCTTTCCTCTGATGCAGAGCCAACTCTTCCATTTGCAAAGTGAAGATCTTCCCCTCTTTTAATGTGTTTTACTTCCCAGTATGTATTAACTTTCTTTATATTGAATTTCCATTCACATTTATTTATCACTCAGTCAGTATTGTGAGAACTCTCATAAAATTCTTCACAGTTGTCTTGGATGGCTATGGATCAGCCTTTAGAGGTAAATGATAAGGTAATATGAGCAAAATGTTATAGTGGACCTTGAGCAGGGTCAAGAACCAACTTGCAGCAGGGAACATTGTAAGGATGGCTTACTTACCATGAGCTTTGGAAAAGACAGAAAAACCTCTGTATCTAGTGAACCACATACACTAATTCTTTGCCCCAAGTGGAATAAAGCTTTTTTTAATATTTCAAATTCTAGAATATGAGGGAGAACAGGTAAACAGTATCAATGCACCAGACATATGCTTATGCCTGGTTAAAAGGTGTGTCTGTTATAATGCAGCTACAACTTTCCCTTTTCATTTCAGGTCACCCTTTATGTCTGTATCTCAGTTAATATTTAAAAGTGATTCCACAACCGCTAAAATGCATATCCAGTTAAAAATAATGAATTAAAGAAAGTTAGGAAAAGGCCCCATTCAGTACAGTGAAAAACGTGAAAATAATGTTTTGCTTATTATGTCACACCCTGCTGGCTTTAAACCGTTAAAATGACTGTTTTAGAAAGCTATAAATTATATTCTAAGATGCTCTGAAGTAAAATAATTTTAAGTCTGTTTCTAAACTTGTTTCCGTTCAAGGCAGATTAAGGCAATTTATCTCCAAGAGCTGTTGGGGAAAGATGATAATTGTAAAGAGCCATTGGCCATTTCTGGAATATAACGGAAAATTATTATCAGTTAAGGTTGAAAATGCTGATAAGAAAACATGGCATTCACCTGGAATTTTGCAAATTTACGTTTTGACCTATCGACAGTTTTTCTAGAAATCAGCTAATAGAGCTGCTAAGGCAGACAAAATTAATAAAATCTGAAGCAGACTTTCTGCTGTCTACTCTCCAAGTGTCAGTAGCAATACATTCAGTGTTACGAATGTCGTGAAGGTACAAGTGTCTCCTTCTCTGATGAGTGTGATGTGTTTCATTTCTCAGGAAGAGCAGTTGCCATTGAAAATTACATTTTAAAACTGGTAAATCTCTAGAAACCAAAAATCAAAACCATCAAAGAACAGATGACTGCCAAACGGTAATCTGCATTTTGAATAAACGCTTCTGATGGTACAAGGCTCATTACTTTTCAGTTTCTGATAAGTCCTGCTGTATTTATGCAGAAGGTATAGTAGGATTAGAATGTGCTAGGAACCGTGGTATGGGAAAATCCTTGCTCTTCCACAGATTTTCAGACCCCGGGCAAATCTCTTAGATGTTTTCACTGAAGAGCATACTTAAAACAGCAATAGCTTCACTACAACATACCACCTACAAAGCAGCCTCTTGAGTTAAAAAGACCACCGTACCTGAATTTTTGGTTGTAAAGGAATTTAAGTTAGAGGCAAGACTCAACTTTGAATCTGCATAATTCTTCACCGAAGGGAAGACAAAGTTTTTTCTATGGTAAGGTTCTTCATCTGTAAAATTAGTATAATTTTATTTTTCTGGGTGGCTTAAAAAGATCAGCACGAAGCACTGTAGAAATATGATCCAGAGTAGTCCTTAATGTATATTTTAAACAAATTCTGGTACAACAACTTATGTTGTCGGTTCATAGACTCATCCAGCACTAGTGATTCAATGGAATGAACTAATATTTCCACTTCCATTTAGCAATATTTACTTCTTGGCCTTAGTTTCAGCATGTCAGTATTCTGGCTGGAGAGAAACACTATTTTATTATCTTTCAACACTGTAAGATTTTCGTTTGGAAAGGAAAACTGAAAATTGCTGAATGCAAGATTCAACATTATATTCTGAATTAAGGAAATTACTATTTTAGTATTTGTGTTTGAAGTCAGGCTCATAAATCATAGAATCACAGAATCATAGAATGTGTTGGGTTGGAAGGGACCTTTAAAGGTCATCTACGCCAACACCCCTGCAGTAAGCAGGGACATCTTCAACTAGATCAGGTTGCTCAGAGCCTCACCAAGCCTGGCCTTGAACATCTCCAGGTATAGGGCCTCCACCACCTCTCCGGGCAACCTGTTCCAGTGTCTCACCACCCACATTGTAAAGAACTTCTTCCTAATGTCTAATCTAAACCTACCCTGCTCTAGTTTAAAACCATTGCCCCTCGTCCTATCGCTACATGCCCTTGCAAACAGTCCCTTCCCAGCTTTCTTGTAGGCCCCCTTCAGGTACTGGAAGGCTGCTATAAGGTCTCCCCAGAGCCTTCTCTTCTCCAGGCTGAACAACCCCAACTCTCTCAGCCTGTCTTCATTGGAGAGGTGCTTCAGTCCTTGGATCATCTTCGTGGCCCTCCTCTGGACCCACTCCAACTGGTCCAAGGTTCCAGAAGCAAAATCAGTAATATCATAGCATTCCTGAAGTTTCATAAGGCAAACTTACTGAAGGTACTTACACGCAAATGCGTGTGTGACTTCCTTTGCATTAGCATGCTGAAAACGGCTTTGGTGCTAGCCAAACATCACTGGTGTAATAAGGGCTTCAGGACATTCTCCACATGCCTGCCTGAGTCCTTAGTGCATTCCTAGAAAACTTTTCTATAAAACTGTATTCCCTTCAGTGAAGTTCATACAGAAGCTGTCCAGCTTTGACGTGTCTACTAATGTTCCACCACCTTTAACAGCTGTTTTAGAAGAAACATTTTTTTTCCTGAAAGAATAGGAGCTTGAGGTATTATGAGTGTATTTTTTAAAAAATAAGCTTATATAGAACAACAGAATTCTGCTTACAAACAATCAAAAGAAACCCCCAATAGTGGCTTTAACCCCAAGCCACTGCTACGATCTAATACAGATCAAAAGGGACAAACGTGACAGTTATTAACAGGCAAGTATCACTATCACCAGCACACATGCAAACTTATCAAAAACCCAAGCAGATAAACCTAAGACTATACATGACGATATACTGGATGTAGCACTGTAGGAAAAGCTTCCCTTATACTGCTTTTTTGAATACCTGTCGGTCATTTACAAAAAAAAAAAAAAGAGTAGCTGTTTGAAAAATGCCATAAATCCTGAATGCAGGTAACAGCAAAACCTCTGTAAAAATAACTTGCAAATAAAGATTGACACTCAGTAAGTGGAAGAAAAAAGCTTACCCTCTGAAAGAATACTGGAATTTATCTTTCAAAAGTTATAGTTGGGGAAATTCAAAGTAAAAATGCTGCTGGAAGCAATTGGCTTAACAAGTCTATTTTCAAGAGCCTCAAAACCGAAATTAAAATAGATCTGAAAGACTGTAAAGTCAACTAAAATCATTGCAGTGGCCTATGGAAATGTCAGACTTCTATTTACTTTACTCCAGGTTCTCTGCTGAGTGAATGTGAAGACTATTGGTACCATATGCATTTAATTCCTTTTGAGAAAACTGTGAGACGGTATGCGTCATAATAGCAAATCCCCCTTGTAATAGCCTCTTAGCATTGTTAAATATTACTCTTTTATGCCTCAGTTTTCTTTCTCCTTTCCCATATTTCAAACAAACCCCTCTCCCCCAGTCTGAGGTGGTGTATTAATGAAAGTGTCTTAACATTATACGTTAACGATCACTCAGGCAGTGCCTTGTTGAGGCACTGTTGAGGATTGGGTCCTAGTGTAACAGATATTTAACACACAGAAAGAATCAGATCTGGCAATATAATATTTAAACACCATGGCAACAGGTCTGTTCATGCAGTTGCTCAAATACTACGAAGACAACAATGATATAAACAGAAAGCCTGAAGATGTCAACAGCTTGATAGCTTTTACAATTCCTGTGCTCATTTCTCTGTAGGCTGTAAAGATCAGGGGCTCATATCTCACCGCTGCCCCACTTCTCAAATCTATCTGTAAGCAGGAGTGACAAACCTCACCCACATGTTGCTTAATACAGTTCATACTGCTGAGCACTTTTTGTATATGCTAGGGGTTCTCCATGTCCCAAAAGCCTGAGAACAAGAATTGTATGACTAGACCACAATTTCTAAGATTATTTCATTATGCTTAAATGGTTGAAAAGTTAAACAACAGTCTGGTAATTTCATTGCAGGTACAATTGGGAAATGAACCATTTTAGCAAATGAAAGTCTGCCCAGCAGGTTGCAAATGTTTTGTGTATTTGCAATTTGTTATCAGAGTATAACTGGCTGCTTCTAGCTTTGGTATCCCGAGCAGTAGGCTTAAGTACCAGGCAGCACAATTGAGAGCCTTCATCAGTCAGGTTTCAGAATTGCTTTATGACAATTTGTAATGTTTATGATTCTGGCAACTGTCTGTAATGTAAACTCTGTGGTCATCATGATAAAATAATGCTTTTATACTAATGTGATAAATCAAAGCTACTATATAGAATTTATTACATATATTATGATGCCCTTGGTTTAGCATTATCTTAATGTACTCCACTGCAAAAAGGCTTTGTACATTTGCAATAATATACTGCAATTTTATACAGTTATATAAAAAGCTTTATTGAAATAATACTGCACGGCATTTTTACGCATTTCTTAAAACAGAAGAGACATAATGTAACCCAAAAATCATAGGTTATTTAATAATGCATGAGATGTTAAAATTATGCCACTTTTGTACTCTAAATTGTCCTTTTTTTCTTCTTCTTAGTGTCTCAGGTGTTCTCTTCCACACTGTGCTACTTCACCCTCCTTCACTGATCTCAATGCAAAGACGTATCATTTTACAGCACGCTACTGTTGTATTTTTCCTACCAATCTATAATGCATTATAAGAAGCAGTTAAAGTATAAAGGAGTTCCTTTTGCCCCTGCTTTCCCATTTTCTTTGCTTCATTTGCACATGTTCAGAAAAAGCTGAAGGAACCACCATGTTTACCTTGCTGAATGCTATTTCAGACCTTATAAAATCAAGGGAGTGATTCATGGGTCACGGTAATCTTGTGCATAATTTTATTGTCCTTCAGATACCCTTAGATGCAAAAAGCTATGTTCACAGAAACTAAAGACTATCTTCCAGTCTAGAAGTCTGTTTTTGTCAACATAAAGATATTACAGAAGACAGTGCTCACATAGTTTACCAGAAAGGAATACCCTTGCCTTTTCAACTCCTGAAGTAGGCAGGCATTGTCCTAAGTGTACAACAAATTTCTGTCGCAAGGGGACCCTAAAGCAGTACAATCCTGTTGCTTAGCAATATCAAGGAAACAAGATTAAAAACAATTCTCTTCATCCTATTTTCCTCTGCCCTGCACTTGTTCCTTTTCTGAAATATCCACGGGCATTTGTGACTAAGCCATACAAAGCTTATATCCAGTATGATAGCCTATATTTTTTAAAATATGAAAAAAGGCACTTTTATGAAATTCTTTAACAGAAGCACCCAACATTGTTGAATGTTTAAAATTATTAGACTGCTACTAAACTGGAACAATCCACTTAACAATATTTGTGGCAAACAAAAACAGATGTCAGATGCAGATTCCTTAAAAAATAGAGGAATTAATACTGTGCCAGAAGCAGAATTTCTTGTTCAAAGATCACAGAATCAGAGAATGGTTGAGGTTGGGAGGGATGTCCTGAGGTCACCTGGTCCAAACCCTGTGCTCAAGCAAGGTCACCTACAGCCAGTTGCCCAGGACCATGTCCAGACGGCTTTGAAATATGTCAAAGGATGGAGACTCTACAACCTCCCTGGGCAATGTGTATCAGCATATGTTTAGCTAATAATGTAGTACAAAGCAAATTATAACAACTTCAGAACACGTTTTATTGCTCATTTCACTCCTTATCAAGATAGTTATAAGGAAAAAACAAGAAATACAGACACTGGCAACCTGACAAACAATCACTTTAATTTAAAGATAGATTTTAGCTATTAGTAATTACACCAGTCAGTCAAATGGAAGTTGCTTACACAGGTGAAATAACATTTGAGCAGTCCAAATAGACAGTGAAGGATGTTCACTGGATTTTGAGCATTTTCAATGCCGAAAATGCTTACTTGTCAGTTGGCTAGCATGCATGTATAATCAAATTTTCAGACTCGCTGTGCCTTGCAAGCAAATGCCAAGGAAGACATATTTTTTTTGAAACTGTAAGACCCAGCTATTGAACTGAATGCTTGCAATTTCAGAATGTTCCAGTTTTCCATCATAGGTTTATCCAACAGTTCCGATTGTAGTATTTCATATTCTACAGGAAATAGGAAGATTAAAGGAGTATTAATAAATGTATACCTAACAATTAAAAGGTTGCACAGACCAGTAGATGAATCAAATCACTGTAAAGAATTAGAAGAATTTCTTTAGAGAAAAATGTTGCTGAATAAAGATGCAGGGTCAAAAGAGCTGAGCAATGTCCAGGAGAATATACAGAACATATAGAGCGATATGTTACACAGGCAGAAAGTCTTTACTGTTAGAAAAATATAGCCTGGTTTGTTGGTTTTTTTTTACCATTTTATATCATAAATACAAATCTAATTACTTTTAATGACGGCCCCTTTTACAGAAACTTCAAATTCAGCTTGGCTATATACTATAAAATACACTAGGTGGCAGCAAAAAGTAAGCCAACAGATCCGTAACATTAAGGTACATACCGAGATTTACTACAGAAAATCTGCATGATTTCAACAGGGAACGAAGGTGAAAGAATGGAAATTCTAGTTTTCTTTTGCTTAGGTATTTCCCATTAAGTAGCGCAATGCCTAAGCAAGTTGTCCATTGCACTATTTATTACTCTATAGCAAAGCTGAGATGTTCACAACGGTCTTTTGAGGAGAATGCAATGCAGAGTCCATACATGGCTCAGTGCAAAGAAAGTCAATAACAAACCAAATGGTGCCGCTAATAGGTGCACAAATGACTACGCCATGTTCTTAACACTTCGGGTCAAATATTTTAGTTAAAATGATATGCCATAGTTAAATGTAAGAAAATGCCGAGAATATATGTCAAAATAAGGCTCTGTTTTCCAAATGATTTGTACTGCTGCCTCCTCTTCAGTATATTTTAGTTTCTATAATTAGGATTTCAAACTGCAGTCATGCAAAAGGTTCCCAGAAGATTTATGGTTTGACCAGTATAGTCTGATTAAAAGTGGATCTCTTCCCTAAATAAAAAAAGCCATGTAAAGCTGTACCACTTAAATCTTATCTAAAATGGCTGCCAGAATATTAGGTATAATACAGAGGACAGATGTAATGACATTATATTCTGAAAAACATTTAGAAGCTGTCGCATAGTACTTACCATGGCCCCCATTAAAGTTAATTATGTATATCTAACTGTTTGATTGCATATACAGGAGACACAAAAAGTTACAACTAAGAAAAGATTAATATAATTCTTATCATCTCACGAGAAGAAATCCTTTATATATGTTGCTCTGGTATTTATAATACTTTTTATATTTTTATTTCTTCCTAGCTTCCCTTCTGTCATGGTACTACAGACAATGAACCATTTTCAGAAGCTCACACTTTACATCCCAACATGCTCTCCCACATACGCATCTCCCACAGGGATTGCTTTGTCTAGGAAAGGAGGAATAGGAGGAAAGAAAACAGACCAGAAGACTTTGCTTAAAGATCACAAGAGGGACTTCTTGAATTTCAGTCGCTTTGGTATACTCTGTAACAGACGTTAAATAATCTATTGAATAATTCAGGATGAGACATGATAGAACTTTCTTGCAAACTTGTATTATTTTGGCAACTTCATCATGCGTAAGAACACAACAACTGTGTCAAAATGTGCTTTTTTGCCCATCAGCTGAAATCCCCCAAATAACCTATAGAATGTAAATTTAAACTATAGAGCCTAACGACTGTTGTGGCAGAAAGTAGCAACGCTGTAAGAAAGAAATGTCAGTCCAAGTGTGTAAGTAAATCGATAACTGATTTTACACATCACTTTTAATATTAAAGAACATAATTTTGAAACTCCCATTGTACTAATGAGGGTATCATTTCATACCCAAAGATACTCTGTTGTATTCAAAAGCGTTTCCCATCAAAATATTCTCACTCTGAATACTGTGGTTATCTATTTTTGTTTTCAGGAAGGCTGATGAAACTTTCCTACAACATGATAACTCTCCTAATCTGAACAGAATCAGATGGTTTCTGGTGTCGCTGTTTCCGTGCATGTGCATACAGACCTACGTTCTCTATTCCTTCCCCAAACTTTCTATACCTTTCCCCGTGTATAGAGCTTGCTCTTCTCCATTTCCCTAAGAGTTTCTTGCTGATGTAATTTTCACCAAGCTCAACTAGCTGAAAGGATATTTCTATTGAAGTAAGTCCACACACAATCCCACATCCATACTGTTTCTAAATGGCTGTTAATTAATTTTCATGAATTTTGTGCAATACAAAGCAGCATTGTTTAATTTTTCATTCTGGAAATCTAGTTTTTCAACGAGGGCAAAAAGCTAAAAATTTTTGTACAGAGAGTTCCATGGGAAGTTTTCCTGTTCTGAAATGGTTGTTATGTCTCTTTGGGTGAACTTATGCCACCCTCTGGAGAGATGAGGATTACCCTTTCTGCTAAAGGCTGTCATGAATTCAGAATCACTATACACAGCAGATGATACTAGAGAAATTTTTTGTGGACTTTTGCAAAAGAATATTTTCTTCAGCTCCTGCTAAAAGCAATTGAATCCCATCTAAAAACAATAATAATGGTTTTACTACCACCTCTAAGGAGAAATAACTGTTCAAATACAGTCAATACAGAAGATTTCCGCAAGTTTTATCTAGCTAAGAGGTTTTGCTGTAGTGGGAAAAAATGTTCCAATACAATAAATGATACTTCTCAAAGTATCCATTTTAAAATTACTTTAATTAATATGTTTAATTTACCAAAAAACTTCCACTTTTTAATCAAGGTAGGGATATAACTTTGGTGGTAAATTGTATTCTGACTGTATAATAAAGTGTCTGAGTGCCTTACTAATTTGTGAAGCTCATCGTGGCTTAAGCTATGGAACACCAAACAACAATTTCTGAAGTTAATAAATAAAAATTAAAAATATACCTAAAGAATCCTTTTCTGTCCCACTTGAGTGCAGCTTTCTTTAGAAAGGGAAACAATAGTAGCTTAATGACAACTGAACATCTGGGCAGGAAATACCATTTATTTGGGTGTGCAAGCATAATTGCACAAATCCATCTTGTTTTCCAGCCAGTAGGTTACTCCTGCCTAAATCTGCCATATGTATTTTTGAAGTATCAGAAAACCTTCAGCAATTGAAAGCAAGTAAGACTCATGCCTAAGGTCTCATCTGGAAGAGAATTGTTGTGTTCCTTAAAATCAGACTAAGACATTTAACCAAAACTCATTTAAAGGGATGAGCGTCCCTTGCCAAATCAACGATGATGATTCTTTCCCACATGGGTTTTCTATCTGAGCACCGAACCAGCATCACACAGCTTAACAGTTCTGACAGTTTCACTGCAAAATACAATAGGCCTACAAAGTATCTGCACCTCTCATACTGTTCTATGACCTTCCTTTCCGAAAGACAATTATTTATTTGTTCCTCTGCTTCGCCTTTTGGGTCAGGTGGACCTTGTGGAGATCCTTTACAGATATAGCATTGCAAACCACAAGGTCTGCTCGAGTAAACACATTTATACATGCAGGTTTAAAATGCTGTCAAATTTTTGCCGTATTTCAGAAGCTTCCTTGGAAGGTAAGTATATAAATCTGCATTGAAGAAAATTTATTTTTCTAATATAGAAAATAAATTGAAAGGGAACTGTTAGGAAAGATTTTATAATCATCCTTGAGGCAGAAACCATTC
The DNA here is from genome assembly GCA_013396915.1 of Stercorarius parasiticus. Lineage (NCBI taxonomy): Eukaryota > Metazoa > Chordata > Aves > Charadriiformes > Stercorariidae > Stercorarius > Stercorarius parasiticus. The sequence goes on from VWZL01001979.1 coordinate 72,589, forward strand.
AAAGCAACACTAGTAGCATGCAGGCTTCATATAAACTCAAGAAAGCATTAAGAACATTTATGATTTCTGCAGCAGAAGTCCAATTTACATTGAGCTAAAATGAATGCATGACTTGGAATTACCAAGTGCGCAGGTAAGTTGAGCAGGTCAGAACAGGATCAGTGTCATACCTTTGGGTATGTCAGAAGTAATGTGTACTAATGTATTATTTAAAGGATTTTAATGAAAACTGAATCAGATGAAGTGAACTGTTTCTAATCTGATTTTCACTGTATCAGGCTAAACCCACTCTGTGATAATAAAGCCCATGAAATCTAAAGAAAAATAAATAAGCAGTGATCAGCAGAGTGTAAAAAACTTCAGTCTGCAGGGCTGAGTCACGCACTAACTTTATGTTATTAGTTGATTCCCAACTTGCCAAAAGACTTATACTTTCAAGAGAAATTGGCAATTGATAAAAAATGCCTCTTTTCTCCACCAAGGACTGTCAAGAATTAGGATCATAGAATCATAGAATCATCTATGTTGGAAGGGACTATCATCGAGTTCAACCATCACCTAACACTGCCAAAGCCATCCCTAAACCGAGTCGTTCGGCACCACATCTACGCATCTTTTAAATACCTCCAGGGATGGCGATTCCATCACTTCCCTGGGCAGCCTGTTCCTATGCTTAATAACCCTTTCAGTGTAAAAAATTTTCCTAATATCTAATCTAAACCTCCCCTGGCACAACTTGAGGCTGTTTCCTCTTGTCCTATCGCCTGTTACTTGGGAGAAGAGACTGACACCCGCCTCTCTACAACCTCCTTTCAGATAGTTGTAGAGAGTGATAAGGTCTCCCCTCAGCCTCCTTTTCTCCAGACTAAACAACCCCAGTTCCCTACAATTACAACCCCTAGTTAGGATTTCTCAAGCAGAATATACAGTATTAGTTTCTTCTCCTCCCCATCAAATACTCCCTCAAAACTGTCACTTCTCCTCTGTAATTAACAAACAGAATGCAAGGTGAAGTGCCACAAATTTTAGTTGAGCAAGTAATGATGTGAAATTGTTTCAACAGGCTCAAGGTCTTTCAAGGAGAGTAAAAAGGCTATGCTATGTAACACTCTCCAGGCCATCTCACACACTGTTCCTGCTTCTCTCCTCCAACAAACTCCTCTGGGGCTCTGGAAGACCGTGAATTAATAACATTGAAATTTTTTGTAACAGCCAGTTGATCCAGAAAACTGTATCAATATTTCTACTAAAAATACTTAGTTCTTAAAAAAATAGCCTCAAGAATGCAATTACAGCATGCAGGGACTGATAAACCGGCACTTACATAATAAAACATTTACATTTGCAACCTCAGGTTAATTTCAGCCAAGATAAAGGAACACTTTGACTTTACTTGACCTAGTGTCTTCACAGACTGACCAACTCAGAAAGATTTTGCTTGCACTGACCATTGACCTTGATTGGTGAGAAATATATATTGGTGGCTTCTTTCCTTGTAACGTTTCATTTATCAATTCTTAATTTTGAAACCTTTCTTATTAAAGTTGGTAAAAACAACGTAAGAGTAAATGGTATGGGTATTTCCCACTTCTAGTGTCTTATCTAGTCTTCGGAACTATATTCAGACTGTTTCTAAATTATGAAGGAAACAAAACTTCTTTCAGTTTCCCAAGGGCTTCAGTCTATATTTTGCACTAATTAACCATAATTTGTCTCTAACCTTTGCTTCTTATCTATTATGCTGGCTTGTCATATTTCAGTATCTTCTCCCATCAGCCTCAGAGAGGCTGATTCAGACCATCATATGTTAGCACAGCACTCTTTTAAATATTGCAGCTTGTAACGTTCAGTTCCAATTATTTTTATGCAAATGGATATGGCAACAACCCATGTCTATCTTACCTCTCACTAATTAGGTTCTAAGTTTTTAAAGGCATTTTTAGCCCTTTTAACTCTGCACCATGCTTGAAAAAGTATTATTTCTGTAACATTGCTCTTCTTCCAGCACTGCAGCCCAGCCTTTCTAATAGTTTCCAGATAATTCCTCCTTGACACGATTCTGCTATATGATATGTCTTTCCCTCTAGGCTTCTTTTAGGAAAAATATTCTCCACAAGGAGTTGAGGAAGACATTTACCGCATAGCTGCAACTGCCAAGAAATTACTATTCTTACCATATTGCTGCTTCTACAGACAGGGTATGGCACTTCTTTCTATAAACTCAGACATGCCAGTTAAAACTTGAATGTCCAACTTGATTTTTATTTTATTAATTTTCTTGATAGGTCATAAGCTCAAGTTTGACCTTGTTCTACATATTTATAGATGCATAGCAGATGTGGTGCCACGAATCCTTGATGACCATTTAAAAAAAAAAAAAAAGGTCTTATGTTCCACAACAATGTCAGTAATTATTTAGGCTTATATCCGTTGTATCCATAGCTTCCAAGAATACTAAGTGAGATTTAAGAATAGTGTTTCTAGGCGACATTTCCGTTTGCATGCAGACTTTCAGCAGTTAAGAATCCAATTCAGAAAATGATTTTCTGAAATACACCAACATAATTGTGTGCATTGGAGAGGCTCTGTACATGGGTACTTGGGCCAAAACCACATGAAAACAAGTCAGAAATCCTGTGTGATAATGAGCTTGGTTTTTGATGATCAAAAAAGGGAACAAACCACTAACAGAACGTCAGCATGTATGAATGAAAATAAAAAAAATTAATTACCCAAACTTTCATTGATTTCATAAACTAAATCTATTCCATTAAGGTATAAATATTAAATGATGGTTAGAAAGGCAGCAATAAATTCTTCCGGCTTATGAGAAATTATAGAGAAGTGTCCGCTTATGGAGAGGTGTCACTATTATCAAGTCCAAAAACCTAAGTGCAAAATGCAAAATCCATGAAGGTAAATTCAGGTCTTACTTAATGAAACAGTAGGACTTAGCAATGAAGACAGAGGAAGGATTCTGCAACATATTAAGAAAATGGAATTGTGAGCACTTTGTTGGGTCACCAATTTGCCCAACTTTAGCGCTAGCAACTCAGCATGAGAATTTAGCACTTTCAAGGAAGAGAAGAACAAGAACTCTTCAGAATGTTTTAAAATATACAAAGATGGTGGAACACGGGACTTCATCATAATTAAAAAAAAAATCCTCTCCAGCTACACACTGACCTCTGAAAACCAATCCTCTCCTACACTTACAAGACGGAACACTCATTAATTTTAATTTATGAGCCAGAAAAGTAAGAGTCAGTAACTAACAAACACAACATTGTTGGCATGGTTCTGACACTCCTTCTTCAGCACAGAAGGTGAAATTTTCTTCAGTCAAATATGTAGCTAAGAAACATTTCATATTGTTTATAGATTTATCCTACATGGTGTTTTTGAATGTCCAGGAGAAAAGGGAGGTCTGTAATCTTCTTTGGATGTTTAATATGTGACACATTAAATTCTTATTAGTGTACTTAGTAAGTCGCTTTATAAAGTATCACCAACAAATAATAAAATACAATTAATGGAGACATCAAATATTACAGCTTTAAGTTACTGAATATTAACTGAATCTAAGTTAATCTTTACTGGTACATAAATCTAAAATCTAAAAAATAGCCAATGTTTTCAAACGCTTAAAAAAAAAATATTCCTGATAATAAACTTACTAAACTCACTAAGTAAAGATCCTGTTTTCTCTAATATCGTTTCACCCAATCTTCCTAAGCTTTTAGTAAGACATGTATGTATTAGTTCTTAATTAGAACTCCATAAATAGAAATGTATGCACAAATATTTTTATTAATATATGAGAAATAATAATATTTGGATTTAGTTTTTATATATAAGCAAATACATTGAATCTGAAATTGAATACTGTTCTGGCTTTCAGACAAGAATTTTAACTGTACTGAGAGTCTGAATGTGTGTATTGGGTTTGCGTGTCAAGGTTTTGGTAGTGGGAGGGCTACAGGGGTAGGTTCTGTGGGAAGCTGCTAGAAGCTTCCCCCATGTCCGTTATATCCAATGCCAGCCAGTTCCAAGAAGGGCCTGCTGCTGGTCAAGGCTGAGCCCATCAGCGATGGGTGTAGCACCTCTGTGACAATGTATTTAAGAAGGGGTAAAACCTGCACAACAGCAACTGCAGCTGGAGAGAGGAGTGAGAATACGTGAGAGAAACAACCTGCAGCCACCAAAGTCAGTGAAGAAGGAGGGGGAGGAGGTGCACCTGGTGCCAGAGCAGATTCCGCTGTAGCCTGGGGAGGACATAGGTCACCTTCTGAGTCCAACAGAGAGCTTGCTATAGCCTGTGCCTTGAACACTTCTCCTGAGATATTAGTGTCACTTTTCACTTTGAGATGTTCTCAGGTCCCTGACTAGCTCACAAACATTTAGGAAAAAGGGAGTGACCAAGAGACTCTATATCTCATTGCATGAAAAAATAGAAATCAAAGGAGCACATAAGATCAACTGACAGCTTCCCTGTATTTTACACGCTGTCAAATTATTATCAGTCTGAAAATGATCACTTGTTCAAACTTTTCTGTAGTACAGTCTTTAATATACGGGACACAGGAGTGAAGCAGAAGAGATCAAAACACCTGTTGCCATCTTGCCTTGTACAAGGTTTGCATGGCAAGGCTTTGGCAGCGGGGCGGCTAAAGGGGTGTCTTCTGTGAGAAGCTGCTAGAAGCTTCCCCTACGTCTGATAGAGCCAATGCTCCAAGACAGACCTGCTGCTGGCCAAGGCTGAGCCCATCATCGATGGTGGTAGCACCTCTGTGATAACATATTTAAGAAGGGAAAAAAATTACAAACTGTGCAACAGCAACCAGGAGAGAGGCATGAGAGAAACAACTCTGCAGACATCAAGGTCAGTGAAGAAGAAGGGGAAGGAGGTGCTCCAGGCACCACAGCAGAGATTCCCCTGCAGCCCACCGTGAAGACCATGGTGAAGCAGGCTGTCCCCCTGCAGCTCATGGAGGTTAACGGTGGAGCAGATATCCCCCTTCATGACACCATGCTGGAGCAGGTGGATGCTTGAAGGAGGCTGTGACCCCATGGGAAGCCCTCACTGGAGCAGGCTCCTGGCAGGACCTGTGACCCCGTGGAGAGAGGAGCCCATGCTAGAGCAGGTTTACTTGCAGGACTTGCGACTCCCTGGGGGATCCATGCTGGAGCAGTCTGTTCCTGAAGGACTGCACCCTGTGGAAAGGGCCCACGCTGGAGCAGTTCATGGAAGACTGTCTCCTGTGGAGGGACCCCACACTGGAGCAGGTGAAAAGTGTGAGGAGTCCTCTCCTTGATGAGGAAGAACAGCAAAAACAACGTATGATGAACTGACCACAATGCTCATTCCCCATCCCCCTGGACCAGCTGGGGGAGAAGGTAGAGACAATTGATAGTGAAGTTGAGCCTGGGAAGAAGAGAGTGGTGGGGGGAAGGTGTTTTAAGATTTAGGGGTTGTTTTCTTATTATCCTACTCTGATTTGATTGGTAATAAATTAAATTACTTTTTTTCCCCAAGTAGAGTCTGTTTTGCCCGTGACAGTAATTGCTGAGCAATCTCCCTGTCCTTAACTCAGCCCATGAGCCTTTTGTTATACTTTCTCTCCCCTGTCCAGCTGAGTTGGGGAGTGGTAGAGTGGCTTTAGTGGGCACCTGGTGTCCAGCCAGGGTCAACTCACCACAGTGTGGCAGCAAAATCATGACATGTAGATTAGAAGAGTATTTAATTTCAAATCAGCTACTCTCCATATTTTGCATTATATGAAACAATACCTGACTGCACCCATATGACACACTTCACATTCTACATGGAAAATGATTAAAAATGGCTGTTAAAAGGAAGAAAATATAACAAGGCGGATGCAATCTTTTTTAGCAGAGAACAAAACCTCAGCTTTTAAATACAACGCTGAATTTTATTTGCTGAAGAAAGTTTGAAAGAAGAATTGTATGTGATGTATCATCATGTGGTTAAACCCTTGACTATACCATATGCCTCGAGTGAAGAGCAGCATTGGAAAGGAAAAATAGAGGTAATACATTAGTGAGTCCCACTGACTGTAAATATTACCAGTAAACAATTTTTGCTGTTAAAGTGGCAGAAAGCAAAAATGATGATGGAACCGTAAAAAGGCCTGAATGTATTTTAAGGGATATGCTACAGCTAAAGCAAAAATAAGAGGCGTATCAACAGATTGCGATGAAACTCTGTTGTCTCTGTTATGGAGTATCTCAAGCTAGACAGTTGCAATGATCCACTTGCCATTAAATCCATGGTTTCAGTGGTCTTACAAATATGATAAAGTACTTGGGTTATTCAGGATATGAAGGGAATGCAGTCTGGGTTACCCCAATTAATAATCTGTGATCTTAAAAAAAGCTAGCAAAACCCCCAACAAACCTAGCAAAACAAAAAAAACAAGGAAAAAAAAAAGAGCGGGAGGTAAATTACTGTACTACATATAAAATTCTCTAATCTCTGGCTTTCACATACTTCATAAGCAGTAAGATTGGCTAAGAGTCTCAACCCCTCAGTTGCCAGTACCATTCCCTGTTGGAGGCAACACCACCGCAGGACAATCACTAGGACAGAATGTATAACCATGGTTCAGTTGCTCCTCTTCACAGCTCAGTACCTTAATACAAATCCACCTGGCTTACACTAAAATGCCAAACTGGGTGATGAGATGCAGGCATACATTCCTTCATCTGACACAGAAGTGGAGCAGACAGCTCGAACAGGCACTGCCAGCATTATCTGTCAGAGCTCTGAATGAGTTCATCTAGAACTGGAAATTTATACTGGACAAGGGCAAGTTTATGTGACACCTTTTTTTTTTGGACTATATGGCTGTATCTAATTTGGAAAACAAAGATGACAAGCTACCTTTAATAGCCAAATAATACTCATGCAAGTATGTTTTCCTACAGTTTGGGTTACAAATGTTAAATTATCATCTTCTGCACGCTCTCTGCTGCTATATATACATTATTTGATATCTCATAGTATGTTCATCTGGTCCTTCTTGTTATAACTGCACTGTTATGCTATATAAGATGTTACAGAATTCACTTTTGAAAATCTCCTTCAAAGATACTTTTAAACAATGGATTGATGATCAGACTTGCATATCAAATAGCATTGTACATACTCATTTTTATGCACTATAAACAATTCTTGCAGTTCCTCTACTGATTTTAAAGTGCAATACCGTTTTGTTGTTGTTTTTCAATAATTCTCCCATCAGCAAGGTACCACTCCAAAACTGAATCAAATGTTATCAAGATGTCTTGCTCCCAATGTTTTGTATGGTGCATACTAACTGCGAAGACATTGATTCACTACATCATCAAAAAGGGTGGGAATTTTCTCTTTTAACTTGAGTGATCTGAAAGTTAGACAGCTAGACTTCTGGAGAAGGAAGTTGAAGGTGTGATGTAGTCACTAGAATTCCATGATTCCAGCACAGTTTTGGGGACGTGTGGTTGTTGGGAAATACCTGCAGAAATAACTTTCTCAGGTGATTGCACCCAAGTACCTGGAATGATGGATTTTTGGACTGCATCTGGCAAACTCAAAACTAATAAACAAACAAATAATACATACAGTGTTTGTATCCTATTTGCATATAAAGAAAGCAAAAGTAGGATGCAAAGATACTCCAATTATAAACTAATACCAGCAATAAGAGGACAAACAGCAAGAAGAAAATATAATTATTAACAAGAACAATAATCAAGCAATTTAGTCAGCAAAACGATTGTGTTTGAACTAGGAGAGTGGATATTGGCAGTGGGGAAAATAATGGCCCCTAGATATTTCAGTATTAAAATGTGAAGCATTTAAGCATTACAGAGGAAAAAACAAAACTGCATAGGCAGACCATAAAATCTCATGTAATAGAAATACTAGAAAAATGGTAGAATAACAAATACATTGGAACGGAGGTTTTCAAAGGAAGGTATTCTTCTGAAAAAAAGCAGGGAGTGGGGGTAGCATTACACAAAGCTGTTACGGTAGACTACAATTCTTTCTCAGGAAAAAAAAAAGGATGATGCTCCCATAATGTTCAATAGCTATAAAAAATCTGAACCTCAGTAATTTACTTCTTGATGATACGTTTGAAATTGCTAAAGTGTACAATAATATTGGGTGGGGGTGTGCCTACCTGGCCCACCTTCAGCAAAATGTCCTCAAAACCAACAGCTGATAACAAAGGGACATGAGTGTGTAACAGTGTGTGATGGGACACTGAAACCCACCTGAGTGTTTGGCCCAAACTGCTAATGCTAAGGAGGAACTCCACGACACCATCAGCCAGACAAAGCAGTAACCAGGGAATTACAAAGAGACTTATGAAACAAAGGAGTCAGCTTAATATGCAGTGTAGAAGGACAGAAATTTGTAAAAGGTGTGGGGGGAGGCGGGGTCAGGAGCAGTGACCACGGTTGAGCACCTCAGGGCATCGCCTGGTAGTATTCCCAGCCCTGCCTGGATGAGGCCCACCAGCTCTATGTGGGGCACAGGAGCTCCCTGCATCCAGCCAGGGACACACAGTGTGGGGGCGGGATGGGAGGACCCATCCTCAGCAGTGGCAGGGGTGGATGCTCAGCTGGAGCACCCACCTCTCCACATGATCTGCATATCGGGGACCCACACTTTTTAGTGTTTGTGAAATCCACATGGGAGGGGCTGGGTGTGCACACCAGGTGTATACATACGGGGGTTAGTTAACGGAAGTTGCTTAGAAATTTGTAGATGTTTATTAACATTCTGCAGTGTCTAATACTGTGGTGTATCTGTCGCATTGACAATACCGACCTGGAATATTTAGTTCGCTTATTGCCATGTCATTAATAAATCAACAAATTACTTCATTCCCGGTTTAAACCACATGAATTAAGCAGCTATTCTCTGTGACAAATATCGATATAAAATTTAAGATAGGAAAAGAACTGCCAGCATAGGCTGCATCTAGCTTCGTATACTATGTAGTTCTGAAAAAGAACAGACTGTTGTGCTTACATATTTAGGAAACTCTGTAAGTCAAAGTGAAAGTACTAGCTAATTTTACACACCTCTTTGAACTAGGAAGTGCTTGAAAGTGAACAATCTGAATTACTGTTTGAGACAAAACAAAGTTGGTCTAAATTGAGAAACTAGGTGTACACAGAAAAAAATGCAGAAGTGAACAACCAAATAATTAACGATATCGCACTGTGGATGATTTGTTTCAAACACAGATGAAAGCCCTTAATGGACAAGATCTTTGAAGCACTCAGTTGGCTAAAAGCAGATGCAAATGTTCATGGTCATGTTCTCTGCAGAATAAAGGAGAGCCCTGAATTAGACTCCCACTTTTCAGACAGAACTAATTGGTTATTACTTAAGATTTCTATTCTCTTTCTGATAATGGAAAAAAATCAGCCCACTTCCCTTTTTTCTTGAGAAAGAACTATAGTCAAACCAGAAAGAATAAGACAAACATAACGTTGTTTACTAGTAGCTATGGTGACTGCTTGTAGGAAAGGGTAATATGTTCACAGAGGAAAGAAAAATCTCTCACTGTCTCCTCCTTAGAGTAAAACCAAGCCAAACCAAACCAGTTCATTTGTTAATATATATTACTTTATGCAAGCCAGCAGAGTGGGAAGGGAAATAACTTCCTACAGTTCAATGCATTAATTGGAAAATTGTTCTAGGAAGGATGTTGCAAAGACTTCAGGAATTTCGATGCAATATGATTATATCATCTTTCTGTGCTCAAGATCTCTGTAATAGCTAACAGCTTTTTAATAATTATCTCCTTCCAGAAAGCCGGATGATAGCGAGGAGGGAAAATGTTAATAGTTCACGCAATAGTCAGGATTATTGGCACACTATCATTATAAATAATTGAATCAAGTAAGTCTCCTGGCTGTAACATATCCTTGAGATGTTGGATTCTTATTCATATTGATGCGGTTCTGGGACACAATATTGATTTAATCATTCTTTTCTATTAAATCAGTGTTGAGAAAACAGGCCAGATTTATATTCCTCTATGTGTTCATTCCAAAACAGGGAGATCTGAAAGTATTTATTTGCAATTGCCCTTTCTGTTTGCACTGCACTTATTCAGAAGCCATTTTTAAGCTGGACTACCAAAATGCTGTACTGCTTAATCATGAGCTGGTATGCATTCTGCTAACAGTGGGCTCTAAGGAACACATCAAGTCATTGTATTTCAGCAACATTAAATACATATTAATGCCTAAAATATTGAAAGACAAATGTGACAGAATTGACTTTATATTAGTTCAGAGCTTACAGTCTACCCCTGCTGTTATTAATCAGGCCTGTGAGGATCACTTAGTCACTCTATGGTAAAGGTTGCAAAGTCATCTCAAGATGAAATTCTCAGACTTCTCAGCAACACATACACTTATCTGCGACTGCTATCACTAGAGGTAGAACAGGTTTTGCCCTTTTCTTTGTCTCAGAAGTAAGAGGCAACTGGATTTCTCTTTTCCCCAGTTTCACTGTATGCTGACATCCGTAGTGCCACACGCTGGTAGCAGCAAGCCAGAGACAGCACAGCAATTTCTCTCCTACAGAGTCATTCATCCAGCAGTCTGAAATGGCTCAAACAGCGCTTTATTGCTCTGTTTTCTGTCTCTCGTTACACCGCCCTGTCTCGCCCATTGTAGCTGGCTACACTTCTCTGAAAAGAATAATCAAGGCAGAGGTGCAGAAATTTTTAATCAACAGGACTGCAGCGGTTTTGATGGTATCCTCCCTGCACCCAGAATTTACCTTCTATCCATAGAAACCACTTAATAAGTTCAAGACATTTTTATGCACTTCTGACTGCAGGTCCTTCATTGATTTCTAAGGATGATCCAGCTGAGTACGGCAATGAAACAAGCACCTTAAGAACTTTTATTAGGTTCTAAATGAGATACTGTTTCTCAGATTTCCCTCCTGTTGTTTTCTGTTCAGTTCTATAATGCAGATCAATACAATCCAGAGTTATCCTGGGTGAACAAAAAGTTCTCGAATGCATCCAGCTGTGGGCTTGATTAGATTTTCACTTCACTAGTATAAATCAGAGTAACTCCACATAAGGCGAGGGAATCTCACCACTCCAAAATGGTGTAATCTCAGACGTAAAAGGAAAATCAAGTTCCGTTTTCTTTCTTTTTTCACTGTCAGTGTTAGTTCCAAATCCTGCATCAGAGGATGAAGCTCCTTTACATGTAAACACTGAATTGTATGATTACTAATTATTAATGATTACAACATTTGGGCAGAGAGGAATATGCCCCTAACATCTGCTGGCAAGAAAGATAATTGGAGATGCTGCCTGAAAGAATCTGCCTCTGTGACTCAGAAGTCAGTGCGTAATTCCTGTTTGAAGAAAGGTAAGTGTTTTGAAGAAATTCTGGTTACAGGCATAAGTTAGCTCAAACAAAAGGCAGTTCTGATGGATGGCTGGAATATGCTGATTTCATTTCTTTAATAGCATAATGTATTCCTGGTTTTTTGCTTATGCTCATTCTGCTTTCAAAAAAGGAAAAAAAAAGTCTCTAGTTTAATTCCTATATTATAAATACAGGACAAAAAAATATGTTTTCTGTGGTGTGAATGAAAATAAGGTAGCAATGCTATGCAGCCTCTTGCCTATGTGCTTACACACTTCACTGTGCAAGGATGCCTTCACAAACACAGCATTTCTACTAAAATACATCATTCACTAAATCTCACTGAATCTACTTACAGAAGAAATCCTTTTGGGAGTGAAGTAGCTTGATCAGCCCACACGGAGCACTGTTCTTCAGCGTAACATAGAAAGGGAAACGAAATCAGGAAGAGCATAGGAAAAAACTCCCAAATACCACAGTAGTAGAGAAAAAAGAGGATACACTTGAATGGAAACAAACAACTACAATTTCCCTTCCTTCCCATGCACACAGAATTTTTTCATGCCAATATTTACTAGGTTAAGCAGCACAGAAAAATTATTAGATGTAAGTGACCCTGATTCCTCCTTAGTGAAAAAGATACTGCAATGAAGCACAGAACGAAAAAGGTGGGAGCAGTTGCAGAAAATGGCACACCACTGCTGGGCATTATTACTCCTGTTCTCCCGAGGTCTTAATTTAGAGCATGTTGTTTTTTTTTTTAAAAAAAAACCCAAAAAACCTGCAGAGAAAAAAATGCAGTGTGGAGGAGGGACTGAGGTTATAGGAGACAAAGAACGTTGTAAGGATCTTAAAATACTTGCAATACACGAACCCACAGTGACTAAATATGCCCCAACACAGTACAATCTTCTGTTTTGGTTTTTTTTTTTTTTTATTTCTGGTAAATCTCAGAGCGTTTCAAATGTTAGCTGACATAAGGATTGTCAGAAGCTCTGTTTCTTTCTCCTCTCTATGAAATTTAAACTGCAACATTTCTGCCAAGCTACTGCCAGTAGGAAGGAGCTTTTATGAGAAGAAAATTGCTTGAATATGCTACTGGGGGATTTACTTTCTCTGTAGCCCTAGTTTTATTTAAATGTCATAAAAAGCTGGCAAAACCCAATTACCAGCAGCTCTGCAAAGTCCTCCTTTAGCTCACCTCTAAGATTTACTGCATTTTGTCCAGAGGGGCTTTAGTGCAAGGTCCATTTCTCTAGCTGGGAGTGGGTGGCATTTCAGCTGTAGGTGGCAGTAACTCACAGCTCTTCCATTTCAGAACTGAGCGGAAGATTAAAACCAGACCAGGCACACAGAACAGTGTTTCACTCAGATGCAGCAGAACAAAATATGAAAAAGGATTTTTCCCAGCCAAGGATCACAGGGTTTTCCTGGCAAAGAAAAGGAGATTTTGAAGCACCCATTTACATAAATTACGATCTCTTTTTTTTTAAATAAATTGTACAAATCAAGTATTTTTCTTTACCTCAGTTTGGAGGGCTTTTTTTTGAGAAAAGGGCTATTTTGCATACACGGGCTCTTGAATAGTGTATAATCAGAAGTCTGCAGAGTAAAAAGATGAAATTTGACATAAGATTGACCTTTGTCATTTTGTCTCCGATTTTATTTTTGTAAATTGGGGTAATGTGCGGTGCGTGAACTCAGGGTGCTCTGGGTGTACTTTTGGGTTTGAGGCTGAGGTTGCAGTGTTCTCGTCTAAGGAAAGCTAATGGCACATGTACCTAGCTGCTTAGAGTAAAATGATAGAATAAGCGATCTGTGTCAAGGACTAGAGAAATACATGTATGTTTACAGAGTTACTAAAAATGCATATTATCAAGACTAGCCTACAGAAAATGGTTGCAAATTTAAACCTCTGGGAGTTAGGAACTGCCCAATTCATACTGAAAAAACCACACCCCAAAATATGGAGAAAACCAAACTGATAAACAAAATCTTTATATATTCATACATACCAATTTATCTATGCATACACTTATATAATAATGCACAACTGTTTTTGCTACTGCACAAACACTTAACTGCAAAAAATGGATCAAACTGAAGTTTTAACTACGTGAGTTCTAGGCAGAAAAAAATTATGTTCATTTCAATTAGCATTTTGTACACATTCTGCACCTAGCAAGATTAGTTCATACCCACAAATGCCATCTTGTTCATATTAAATCATAGCATTTTACCATCAAAAAACAGGACAAACATCCTCTCATTTTAAAATTAGGTATTATAACCCCACATCTTCTCCTAGATCATCAACCCAGCTTTAAAGACCTGCTTGAAAACAAGCAAGCAACTGTCTATAAATACAAAGAGTGTTTTGATACTGAATCCTGCTCCATCTCAATATTGGCTTGCCTTGCAGTAGTTCATATGCAAAACATGCTCTCCTACAGATGGAATCCACTTGTCCTTGCTATTAAGCGAAACACAGCAGGACCCAGAGAGCATTTGCTGAAGCTGAAAACTGACTTTATAATTTAGCCTTCAATCTTGAGCTGGCATAACTATCACATTATAAATCTGGATGCTGAGTCTCAACACTTGTAAAGCAAATAAAACAAACACCTGATTGCTTTGTCTTTTTCACTGCAGTTTAAGCATACATAGTAAAGCTAGATTTCAATGTTAAAAAAAATCTTACATTTGTCCACTCAAAGAATTTCAGTGCCTCACAATTAAATATGTATCTGCCAACAGTGAAACAAATACCATTTGTCTACCTCGGTGTTTTTCAAAGCAGGGAAAATAGTAAGGATACTCAAAGACTGCATCATTTTCTAACATGTGAGTGGCTATATTTAACTTACTGTGAAACCAGATGCACGTTTATACATTGCATTCTCCCTCCATCGTCCCTGCAACAGTGACAAATCAAGGAGCTGTTTCCAAGGGGCAGTGCAAAGCCTGTGTCCCACTTCAACTCTGCTTCTGGGGTTTAAGTAAATCTTAAGTAGGCAAATTTCACCCCAGGGAAGGCGAGGGTATAAGAATCATACTGACGGAATTAGAAACTGAGAGAAAGCATCAGGAAAAGGAAATGGATTATAACTCTGTTTCTGTGTAGTCTCTAGGCTAGAAGGTGACATTTATAACTTCTGCCTAATTGACAGGTTTAGTATTAGTCACCAGGAAGATTTTTTTAGGATACTGTCTTTTCGATAAAAGGAGAATAGGGCTGTACCAGGCACGAACTGAGGTAAAAGAAATTTCATCAAATTATCGGCTATAAGTGTATCATATAATTTGGAGTAAAAGCGCCTTATAGATGGTGTGTACAGGGGAGCAGAAGGGGAGATTCCAACCCTTTGGCAAACTTTCACCTTAACTTCTCCATGAAATCTGCTTGGGGGAAAGCTAAAAAAAGGTTAAAATAGCTACCCACCTTTACAATAAACAATTTATTTGATAATGGTTTTTAACGCCAAATGGTTTTCAGTCCAATTTAACCTAGATATTTCTAAATAGTTTATTCTCTCCATTACCTTCGTATATTTATCCAGGTAGCAACTCTGATCCATGTAACAATATCATGAATACTAACGAATGCTAAGAAAAAAATCTGGATTACATAAAATGATAACATGATGAAAACAAGTTTAGCTGGAATTTTGGGATTTAAATCAATGTCTGAATATTTCTGTAAGGTGTGAAATCCATAATTAATCCCTGAAGGTATCCAGGAAAGAGCTTAAATCTGGGCTAATGAACCACTGTGCTTGGTGTCCAGTCTAGAAATATACTGAACTGTTTCTGAAAATGGTTTACAGAACAGAAAAGTGGATGAATAATTGGGTGAGTCCGACAACTGAAATATAATGACACTATACTCTCATATTATATCCTGCTACAAAAAAGAATAATTCCTGGATTTTCTTCAGCCTACAGATACTAGCAGTCTTCATGTTTTGCTTGAAGATTTGTGTTCAAAATGCTACCTGTTTGTAAGTCAAAAGCCCTTGCTGTTGAGAAGAGTTGTTTTAGGTTGAATACCTCTGTTATTGATGCCATATCATTTTCTAGCATATTTTTGTGTATTTTACAGTGACTTTTCTTTAGATTTTCCAGACCCCTGATCTGAATAATTCTGAAGAAAATAAATTAAATAAGCTGTGCATAGTTGCAGGGCTAAGACTGTGATCAAGAAAAATAGAAAGAAATGGTTATTTACAGGACAACAATCATGCATCTTGAACAAACACTGTTCATTTATATTTCATTAATATTATTCACTCCCAATGTACTCCCGTTTGCATATCTTTTGGGGATTTTACCTATTTTATCAGTGTCCCCATCCAACTGGGGGGAGAGACAACATAAAGCACCCTCACCAACAATATATTATAAAACTCCATACTATAGAAGACAATTATGAACAAGGAATAATACATACAGCACAACTATAGCCACAATATAATTAAACTGTTTGAGCGTATATACATACACGTGTTTGTATCTGTGTTCCCACACAGATATTTAACTCACACTTCACTAATTCCTGATGATTGTAGCAAAGACAATGACATGGTAACTAAGTTATGAAACTTCACATCCTATTAGCAGCTTCAAAGGCTGTTTGGAAACAGAAAAGAAATGTCATGACCAGACCTGCTGGAACTGGAGGCTTATATACCCCTCTGTAATCTTGAGAAAATTTGCAGGGGAATGTAGAGAGAGATCTCTAATGTAAATAACAGTGCTCCACAGAGGAGCCCTTATAACTGGCAGTTTCAATACTGGTTAAAAAACCACTCCTGATGCTGAGTAACTGTTTTCTATCTGGGACATTTCACCTTGGGGGATTCCCGAGGTGCTCCCTTCCACTGGTGTTTTTCAGAGCTTGATCTCATTTCGATTACAACCTACTCAGACATGAGTGTGAAAATCTGCTAGCACTTCCATGTTCTTTTATGTACACACCACAGTAAAGTATCCGTTAACGTACTTTGTATGTTAACATATATTGAAGTGGTGCAGGTAAAGAAATGAGTAGAATGTCCAAAACCTCATATGACTATTCATATGTCCCACTTCAAATGTCACAACCACATTAGAAGATGCTAAGAAGAACCAGCATGGTCAATCTTCTACATAGCTTCTCTTCAGAGCAATGAAATGTTTTCTTAACCGTCTGTAGAACTCCTCGGTGAGGCAATGTCAGAAGAAATCTAGTGCATTTCCTGACCCCCAAGTCAACTGAATTTTCCAAAGCACATAATAAAACTAAATTGATGGGCATACTGAGAAGGTGACCTGAATACAAGAGAACACAACACCCCTTACTAAACTTGCATGCCTCACGGAGTAATACAAATCATGGCTTGAATCCCCTGATCCTCTGACTCATGACTCCTAAGCACTATCAGATTTTGAAGCAGAAAAACACCAATATTGGCTGTATTCTTACAAGCACACAAAGAGCATACTTCAACTGGGTATGACTAATAAGTCTGGTAACAATACAAACACAACTATTAAAAAGAGTAGCATGTCCCTAAAGGAAACATTAAGCCTTTAAAAGCTATGCAGGACTTTTTATTTAGTAATACAGTATTCTAGATAGGTAATTGAACAGTATTGATACCGAATAATTGATAAATGAGACAGACAGTAGTTAACTATTACTAAAAATAATGACATCAGCTTTCAAGGTGCTGCTGTGAAATTATTTTTATTGTTCCACAACTAGTCTACAGCAATGCTAGATGGCTAGATGGCTCCAGGGATTATGGAAGATGCCAATGGACCCATATTAGGCCTTGTGCTCACCTCTTCTACTATGATTTGAGGTAATCTGAGGAGGGTACTGGTGAAGGACAAATGGATTTTTGTGGTTCTAGGGTCCTTTTATCTTCGTATTTCCTAATATATAGCTTACAGAGAATCAGTCTTCAAGAGCAGTTGTTTCTTACATATTTTTGTCCAAGATAGTCTTTTTTGAAGAGGGATGCACAAATTCTTTAGCAGGACACCAGGTAATTCTTAAATCTCTGGATTCTTTATGAATGACATACTGATCCATGCTCCCCTTCACTTAAGAGTAATACACAACTTCCATTAGGTTTTTCCTAGTCAAAAAAATGGATTCCCTCCTTTACAACATGCGGGAGTCATATTTAATCAGAAATAACTGGAGCCAGTTGTGAGGAAGACGGTACAAGCACCACGTGTATTGACCCATGACAATGGGCAGTGAGAAAAAAATGAGGGACTAGTGAGGTTACCTTTGCCTTTGAATAGTCAGCTGGACACCTGCAGATACTCTGGGTACAGGTAGAACATCTCCTCTGTTTCTGTCTTTCTCCTCCCTGAATCTATCTTTTAGCTAGCTTTGGATAGCTAAAAGGAGCCTAATCTAAATGCGTTATATGAATGCACACACAGCGTGAAATTCCCATGACTATGTGGGTGCTGCTCTTTGTATTTATCTGTACACAGGATCACAAAGTTGGCTGGTTTCACTACACCCAAAAAACAAGGGTTACCGGTAAAAAAACCAAACTCATTTCCTATCTTTCTAAAAAGCAAACTTAAATAAACGCTGTTACTGAGAAAGAAATGAAGTAACAAGAACAAATTTGGTGACATGGTGACCTTCTGTATCAGGATGATACCTTATATCCAGACTTACCAAATTCCATTTGAATATTAAGCATGTTCTCGAATTCAACAAGATAACAAAGGTGAAAAAGGTTTCCCTAAACCATAATCAAAATCTGTTCTGTTATGTAACCTCAGATAAACTCAGTCTTCCTTTCAATGATAAGCTCCCCAAAACAGGGTTTCAGAACAATGATTTTCTCACCCATTCAATTTCCAGTCAACCATGCTAGTCAGGACTGAAATTTCATAATTTTTTCTCCTGTATGTAATTTTCATTGCTTGAAGTATAGAAATCTATCACTAGTAGGTAAGTTTATATATTATGTTAGCAGCAAAGGAATAAATGTTCTAACATATATTACAGATAGTGCATTATTCATCTTCTGCAGTACCAATCTTGTAATTTTATTGTGATAACTTACAGTAAACAGCTAGAGCATATAATAGGTCCTTGCTGAAAACTTACATATTTCACTGAAAGGATTATCTCTGTGGAATTTCGGAAAACCATTATTACAAAGAATATGGCATATTTATAATTTTTCATACACATACTACATATGATACAACTTAATAACAAACAGTACCAGCTATACCATTTTTCAGGACATATAGCTGAATGAAATTCTTATTAAGAATCTGTGCACTACTTCTCCAGTTGGACAAATATGTATGAACAGTGTTTTGACTATTTCTATATACACTTAAACATCTCACTAGCCTTGGAAAAAGATAGTATTCAATTCACTTTACTGATATGTTGTGTTTTAATGCTACTCGAAATAAGATACCCCTTCTGGAATCAAAGCTATCAGAAATGCTGATTTGGTTGTGCTTTAACTCTCAAAAATAATGTTACATAGTATTTCTGGGAATTGAGTCAAAATATTCTAAAATGACTGGCATTAAAATGGCACTTACTGGTATTTCAATACCCACACTAAAATTTTAGTCATGGAAGCTTCTCTGATTTAAATACAATTGAATTGAGATGATATATAAACATCACGTTTAACAAATTTTGTGCACAGCTTGCACATTAGCTAAACAGTCAGGAATTTGAAGTCCTGTTTATATTGGATTCTTGATTTTCCTGCATGCTCTGTTTTCAGTGTGTTACTTTTTACACTAATCAAATATTAAATCTGTGGATCTGAGAACATAAAAAATTGATTTTTCCACAGACATTTGTAATAGAACCACCACCATACTGCCTAAATGAAAAACAGAGAAAGGTTTACTCTTTGAACATCACTTTTTCTAACTTGTTTGCTTGGATTATTTTTCAATTGCCAGAATTTGTTATTTCAACAATACTTCTATGGTAAAATGATGTTCTGAAGCAAGCAAATTCTGAAGTGTGTATCACATTTTAATTAGTAAAGAAGTTGCATATTTTAAATGCTTAATTAAAAAGAACAACAGTTGAGTACTAGTATATCCAGTAATATTTATGAATTTGTATTTTGCTATTTCCTCATACATTATCATTGCACAATTTCCTCGGGATTTACAGATGTTTTGTTGAAAATCTAAAACATCAGCTCTTAACACTGCCAGCTTAATGGAACAGAGCTTTAATTTCTTTGTCAAATCTCTTCTCCATACTACTATAATCTGAGGAATATAATGCCTAAGAAATAAAGTACGATAAAATGGGAATATATTTCTGATGCCAAGAGTGAGACACACCTAGTTCAACTAATTCAGTCTTGAAATAGGTATTCTAACACAGTTGTGGTTAGAAGAATTTTCAAGGGCAAGAAGCTGGGGTTAAAATTCCATTTTCTTTGTTTTTGCTTTAAGGAAAGCTAATGTGGGAGAAATGCAGATTTACTTCAGAAAAAAAGCGTGCAGAGTTTCTATATGGGGCTTAAGCCAAGTGCAGTTCCTTTTACCAAAAAGATCAACCTGGGTAAATGAACTCTCTCTCTGTTAATACCTAGTGTTAGGAAAATTGGAGATGAAATTATCTCTTTTGCTTACTTGGCTTGTCTGTGAAATATGATGTAAGTTTGGAAATAACTTTATTTTTGAGAACTATGAAAGATAATGCCATTGAACTTCTCAGAATGACCAAATTCCTGATGGGCACGCATTTGTTACATCATATTTGGATGTTAGTTTGGAAATAAATTTAAATGAATTATTTTTTTCACCAAAGCCCAGTTTGAAGTAAACATTAGAAAAAACAATGGATTTTCAAATGTGAATCTCTTTCATAAGTACCAAACTTCAGCTATACTAGCTACCTAATCTCATTAAAAGTACAGGATCCAAAAAATTCAAGCCCCCAGACTAGTCTTCCTAAATAATGGTGTGTGTAAGCATGAATCAGAATAAGAATACCAGCAGTTTCTGGAGTTATAAAACATGTAAGCATCTTTAGTGTTGACATATCTGCCCCAAAACCATCCCTTTAAAAGGAAGCAGGTTATCTTCTTCATACAAATCAGTATTACATAAGCGCATACGGCTCAAATTCTGAAAAGGTGTGAGAATACACAACTCCCATGTGGAAATCTTATTCCTTTGCAAATCAACTAGAATGAAATTTAATCCCTTTTTTTGGTTTATCTTTCTGCAGGAGTTGAATACAGTGGAACTTAAAACATTAGTTCTGGACTTAATATGGATTTTAGTGAAGTCAACTAGAGTTTAGATTTGTGAAAAACCCAACAAATGGATGTTCTAGATAATATGTTGGCCTGAGTCTCTCAGTCTATAAAACAGATGTATAAAAAGATCCTTGATATATTATCAATTCTGCTATTTCTGACTAGACACTCCCTTTCTTACCCAGGAACACCTACATCTAAAGCAGTGATAGGAGATCCATGAGCAATTCTAAAAATTTGGCCTGCAATGCTGTTAGCCGTTTTGGGAAGTGCTTCAGTGCTCCTTTGTTTGAAATTGGGCACTTACTCATTCTCATGCAACAATTTTATCTTTAGCATCTTTAGTTCAACAAACACACAAATCAGATTTCGTGAGCTGGAAGCAAACTGAAGCTCTGTGCTAGAAATGAAAGAAAAGCACTAATAATGGCACAAAAGGCTATTCTTAGAAGAATACCTTCAGCCAAAACCTGACATAACATGTATTTTGGGCTTGTGGGCACAAGGAAGCACAGAGAACTATTTCTGGCATGTGATCTTGTAAAGATTCACCATGACTACACTTTGAAATAAAAAATCAGACGTAAAAAAAGGTTGAAAAGAACATTTTAGTGTCTCCAAAGTCTACAGTTTGAGCTCCTTCTTTTTTTCTAAAACCAGGCATATTCATAATGACTTTTTCTACTGTTTATTTTAATTAACATTCAGGATATATACTAAAAAGAGAACAAAAATTTTGTTAAGCCACTTCACCTGTTCTCCTCAGTAGCTGCAACATATGGAATTCTAGCTCTTAACCAAGTTCAACTATAACATCTCCTTTAACTTACAAGCAAGCTAACCTAGAACTCATTTTATATCTTTAAAAAAAAAGCATTCAAAACTTTATCAGATGAACTTTAGGAAAAGAACATCAGGACACAAACTTGAACATAAGACCTTCCATCTAAACATGGAGGAGGAATTTCTATACTCTGAGGATGACAGAGTGCTGGAGCAGGCTGCCCAGAGAGGTGGTGGAATCTCCATCTCTGGAGACATTCAAAACCCGCCTGGACGCATTCCTGTGCAACCTGCTCTAGGTGAACCTGCTCTGGCAGGGGGGCTGGACTAGATGATTTCCAGAGGTGCCTTCCAACCGCTGTCATTTGGTGATTTTGTGATTCTGTGAAACAGTTTGAATGTACTTTTTAGTGATCAGTTCTTTAAGGCGAAGAACAATTGTGTGATGCCCCAGCATGCAGAAAACAGACAGTTTCTGAAATATGATTTAAAATATGGCGTTTCCTTTTTATAGCTGAAAAAGTACTATCCAAATGAGACCTGCATATCTAGGAAGGTATATTTTACATTATCAGGGAATAAAAATTGAAAAATTACATTCCTTGTGTATTTTTGGTGATTATAGCATTCATGGTGATTGAAATCTGAAGAGAAGTTTCTCTCTATTGAAATTTATTGCTAATTGAGTTTGATTTTTCCATTTTGGTTAATTGATTAACATTAATGGACCCATCTGCTGCACCAATACATGGGGAACAACAACAGTAAGAATAATCACTGTGAGAATAGTTTGAGACACTGGAAACATGACTGTTTGTGGGAGCAATTAACTTTGAGATTGTACTCTGCACTATAAAACCTGAACTTGCCTATGTTTACGTTTTCTTGAGTCTTTATGCAATTTAAAACAAATGTATTAATCAACTACTACTAGTGTAGTGGCTGACATAATTGTCAAATCATTGGTGAAGTAATTTTATGAGTTTATGTCCCACACACAGATGTGTCTTCTTAATTAACACTGAGCTTGGTTTGCAACATCTGACTCATATGACCAGTGGGCCACACAGAATATTAAGAGCTTCCTAGGTTAATCTTTCCATGCCCTTTTCAAACACATACTTTCAAATCCAATCACCTTTGAATTCACAAAATCAGTCATAGAACTGGATGACACTCAAATCCTAAATTTACTGAATAGTTGTCATTTTTTTCCTCTGAAATTCACCAGTCTTTTGAATTCTACATTAAAATTGGATTAAATGTCCAGTAAAAGAGCTAGTGAACTTGCAAAAGTGCTTCTAAAAGTAATAGAGCATTTACATAGGAGAGTACTTTATTTTTAAAAACTAATAAAATAATGGCTGTGAAAAGAATTAGAAATTTAGATTTTTACTGAACGACTCATCTAATACAGCATATGTTTAAATACTTGTGAAACAGAATGACTTATGTCCTATTGTGCTGGTTTTGTCTGGCATAGTTAATTTTCTTCATAGTAACTGGTATGGGGCTATGTTTTGGATTTGTGCTGAAAACAGTGTTGATAATACTGGGATGTTTTCATTATTACTGAGAGGGGCTTACACAGAGTCAAGGCCTTTTCTGCTTCTCACCCCACCCCACCAGTGAGCAGGCTGGGCATGCACAAGAAGTTGGGAGGGGACACAGCCAGCACAGCTGACCCCAACTGATCAAAGGCATATTCCATACCATCTGATGTCATGCTCAGTAATAAAAAGCTGGGGGAAGAAGAAGGAAGAGGGGGATGCTGGGAGTTACGGTGTTTGTCTTCCCAAGCAACCATTACACGTGATGGAGCCCTGCTTTCCTGGAGATAGCTGGGAAGCAGTGAATGAATTCCTTATTTCACTTTCCTTGCACATGCAGCTTTTTCTTTATCTATTGAACTGTCTTAATCTGAACGAACAAGCTTTCTCACTTTTACCCTTCCGATTCTCTCCCCCATCCCAACCACGGGGAAGTGAGTGAGTGGCTGTGTGGTACTCAGTTGCCAGCTGGAGTTAACCCACAACAGCTATACACAGCCAGATTTTTTAGTCAAAATGTAAACGGAACGTAGATAACGCTTTTTTTAAAATGGAAGTGGAGTGGATCTTGGTTCTGACCTGTCTTTCCCCAGCAGTGGACTGATGTCCCAGCCTGTCCTCAGACCGAGGTGGTGGTGCCCGATGCATGGGGCTGGGTCTGCCCTGGTGCCCCCGGCTGCCCTGCTCCTGGCTGGGGTGGTGGGATGGGCCCTGGCTGCCAGGCCCTGCCCTGACAGACCCCTAGGGAATCCACGATGCAACCAGTGACCACACCACAGGGAGCTGATGGGCCCCTCTGCATCCTGAACTTCTGTACCTGAAAACTAGGCACATACTAATCCCTGTCTCTTGCTACCAAAAATACAAAGAAAACTTTTTTTCTGTCAAATGAATTTCTTCTGAATAATTATTGTAATTAATGGGATGAACACTACAATAGCATTTTTGTAGTCTTGATGATGAGAAAAGACAAGTAACTTTCTTTTAAGAACGATTGTAAAAAAAGGTTTCTTATGAAACACACCTGCCTATGCCCAGCAGTATGTGTTGACAAGCTCCAGTGTTCATTATAAAACATGGCTGAGATATTTGCTATGTAATACTTCATGGCCTTTCAGAAGCAAAAGCTCTAATTAGTTGCCAAGCACCTGAAGAACAACATGCTATGAAAAATCTTTCTTTTTGCCACTTAACAGTGTAATTGAAATGACTGGCAAAAATCTTGAACAAGTCTATAATAGTTTTATATGAATCGTCAATTTGTTGCTTGCTTCATCTGAATTTTTTTTAAAATGCAACTAAGCTTTTTTTACAGTAATAAATACACAAATGGACAATTAATGGTGTAAATGGGAATATTTTTAACACCATAGATTATTTATGGCTCTCATTGTCTGAAGTCTTGTGAATATAAACTCATTATCTGCAGATAATTCAGGTGTATAGTCCACACGCACCACTTGAACACTAGGACTGAAGCCTGGAAACTTTTCCGTATGAACTATAGACAAAATGTCCACCTCTGGCTTTTCAATTCTCCTGCTTCACACATGACATGGTGTTAACCAAGTTGATGTGACAGGTTGATGACCAAATAATTAATCAAATAGTTGCTAAGACAAAGTAACACATAAATTAAAGTGGAGTGGGGGGAGAAACTCCTATCTTTCAGCTACTGTAGGTACCAAAGGATGTTTGTAACCAAATTGCTGAAGGAAGAAGGTGACAACAAGCCCAACATGCTTAAAAATGGTCCATTTACCGAATAGAGTTTTTTACCTTATGCATATTTGCTAAATAGATTCCTAGTATTAGTAGGCACAGCCTAGAAAGAAGTACAGGAAGAGTCTATAGGAAAGAATCTACCATCGATCCTTTCAGGAGATGCTTCACTCACTGAAGCACTGGACTTGGGTCTTAAGACAACAGATTCAGAGTGTTCAGGTCCAGATGAAAGAGGTTCTGGAGCCAGACCTGCCAAGGCTGATCAGGAGGTATACAAGTCATTGTTTTCTCCTATTTCCTCAGTCTGTTAAAACCTGTGGAAAATGGAATTGATATACAGCAAACTAAAGCATCCCCCAAAGGGGTTTCTGACCCTGGCATTCTGTCAGGCAGAGTCTGTGTAAAATGCAAATGCCTGCCAGTATTCCTGAAAAATGGCTGCTAGCACAGGCAAATTTGCATCCCAACTTGCCATACTGTTTACATCCTCTACAAAGAAATTGGTGCAGATAGGTAGACAACTTATCAAGAAGTGAATCCTTTAGATCTGTCACACTTCCCAGCAAAGCAGAAGTGATTTTGTTGATTGCACACTATACAGTGATGGAGCAGTCTGTTCTCGCATATACATTTAACTCTCCAGGAAAGGAAATGTTGCACACACTGTGGACAAAATGAAGCTTCAGGACTTTGGGATGCAGCAATTGCTCCTTTAAAGACCACTACCTAGTAACCTATCCAAGTTAAACCTCCAAATCCTGAGAGATAATCTGTTGTGATAATTTTTGTTGGCAGTCTTGACAGTTAAGAGGAATGATCAGTTACTGAAAAAGCAAATTCTATTCTGCCAAGTGAACAGTATGAAACCAGAGCTGCAGAAATTGGATGTGAAACACAGCATCTGGATCTTCCTAGCAAGGTGAAGCTTACTGAATATGGACAGTTTGTGAACTGACTGAAGAATATACATACAATTTCATACAAAAACCAGAAAACCAGGTGAGAAGAGAGGGAAAGAATGACCTCTCTTGACCCACTCTCTCTTTCTAATGCAGCCCAGGATGCTGTTGGCTTGCTTTGTTACTAGGGCACATTGCTGACTGATGGTCAACTAGCTGGCCACCAGAACTGGCAAGTCTTCTGCAAAGCTACGTTCCAGCCAGTCAGTCCCTAGTCTATACTGGTGCCTGGTGTTGTTTCACCCCAGGTGCATGACTTTGCATTTCTCTTTGTTGAATAATATGAGATTCCTACTGGCTCATTTGTCCAGCCTGTCGAGGTCCCTCTGAATGGCAGCAGACCCATCTGGTGCATCAAACACTTCTCCTTGCTTCACTCTTGTTTCTGGGGTCTACCCTGTCCCATCTTATAGGTCATTAATGAATATAAACAGTATTGGATCCAGTATTCAGACTTGGCATACTCTGCTAGTGATTGGCCTCCATCTGGAATTTGTTTCACTGATCCTTTGTGCTTTTTGAGCCTGCTCTTCAGCCACCTTTCAGTTCACCTTGCTGTGCACTTACCTAGCCAGTACTTAACCAGTTTGTCACTAAAGATGTTATGGGAGGCAGTGTTGAAGCCTTACTAAAGTCAAGTAAACAACACCCAGTGCTCTCCCCTCATCCATCAAGCCAGTCATTGCGGAGGCTATCAGGTTGGTTAAGCACAATTTCCCCTTCATAAATACATGGTGACCACTCCCAACCACTTTCTTGTCCTTCATGTGTTTGGAAACAGTTTCCAGAACAATTTGCTCCATCAACTTCCCACAGATCAAGGTGAGGCTAACCATTCTGCAGTTCCTCAGATCCCTCTTCTTGCCCTTCCTGAAGGTAGTCTTCTAGTCCTCAGGAATTTCTCCCAAGCAGCTTGATTTTTCAGAGATTATCAGGATTGGTCTTGCTATGACATCAGATAGCTCCCTCAGCACTTGTCTGAATCCCATCAGGTCCCCTGGATTTACACGTGTCCAGTTTGCTTAAGTGTTCCCTCATGCAGTCCTCCTCCGTCAAGGGTAAGTCTTCCTTGCTCTGGACTTTCTTCCACAGGTCTGAAAGGAATAGGCTTCTCAACGGTCAGTCTCATCAATAAAGACTGAGGCAAAGAAGGCACTATTTCATTTTTTTCCGGATCCTTTGTCACCAGAACACCTGCCCCATTCAGCAGCAAGCCCACATTTTCCCAAGTCTTCCTTTTGCTGCTGATGTAGAAGCATTTGTTCTGGCCCTGCATGTCCCCTGCCAGAGTAATCACCAGATGGACTTCAGCTTTCCTAACCCCATATGTGCATATTTGGACATTTTCTCTATATTCCTCCTGGGTCACCTGTCCATGCTTCCTTTTGACATTTGAGTTTTGTCAGGAGCATCTTGTTCATCCATGCAGGCTTCCTGCCACTTGATTTCCTGCTCGTTGGAATGGATCATTTTTGGGCTTGGAGGAGGTGATCCCTGAAAATCAGTTGACTGCTGTAGAAAATAATGAAAATCATGCCTTTATAGAGCTGCTTATCCCCGGTTTGCACATGCAGTCTTCCCTGACTCCTCTGGACAGAAGAGCAGTGGCCCATTTCAGAACAAAAGCATTTCTGAAAAGGGCTGAGGCCAGCAGTTGGAAAGTAGAAAGGCAGGAAACAAATCCAATGGTCATGAATTATTCAGGACCCAAGCTTTAAATGAAACAGTATTCCATAGTGGTAAGGCCAATCAGTAGAATGACAGAGATACAGCAAGGAACAACAGAGGAAAAATAGACTCATTACTCCCAAGTACATGCTCAGTTTCTCCAGTCTGGTAGGCAAATTGTGTATGTTTTCATAAGTTGCCTTGTTCTCATTTGTGCTCTAGTCAAACAAGGTTTAGAGATCAAAAACCTGTTTGGTGTTCTTTATGTGCTCACATCAATCAAGACAGGCAGAGAAGCACCTCAAAGCTTTGATTCAAGGTCTCCTTAACCAAAGAAACACACAGTGGTTCAGAGCTTTAAAAGAACTTTAGACTATGTTCTGTTCAGCGTTTGCCTTGAAGCTGAAGTACAATTTTTAAAACAGACATGGCAGCTACTTCACAAGTTCTATCAATTTTAAACAGAAATGTGTTTTCTAAATGCTGAGTGCCTCAGACAATGATCAAGTTACTACAGTTTACAGAGTTACTGTGCTCTAATTGATGAACCATCATCCTCTGTGCTTTTAGCCCACGCCTCTTTTGAACCCCATTTCCTCTTTCAGCATGATGCACTTTAACTTTCAAAGGTTCTTTGACAATACTTCACACATGCTGAACACGTTGACTTACTTGTTACTGTTTTCATACAGCATGATGATGAAGGCCTATACTGTGTACCCAGAAGCACACCATGGAGATGGGTGGGGGTACAAGGCCTACTAAGATAAAGAGTTGTTAGACAGAAGAATGCGACCTTATGTGTTTCTGTCCAAACTATCTATTCAAAGAGTTTGATTTAGTCACTGAGCCTTGTAGGGAAACTGAACTTGTTGATCAAAAAGGAATTCTGGCAGCAACCCGATATGTATGCACTGTGGGAAATGTAATTACATTGTATATCTCTTTTCATGTAAGAAAATAAGGTATAAAATCTCTCTGGTTAGGCATGAAGATGTCACATTTTCTATTCAATATTATCAGGACAAAAGATTGATGATTACTTCATTACATAGAAAATTATAGCAATTTCTCATTTAAGGATGAACCTACCAGCCACAGAGCGTAAATAGGTGATAAAATGATTAAAGAGGTAACTCTTACCTAGTACAGGTCCCACCGTTGTGACATGGATGATAATCACATATTGGAACATTGCAGTTCTCAACATTCCTCCCTCCAAGAGCCTCGTCTATGATGAACAACTCCTTGTTGTTAACTTGAAAATCCCTAACGCATCCTTTGTAGCCATATATCTGCCCAGCACATTGATGAACCTCTTCATGAACAGGAACATTTCCAAGGAAGACTGATCCAAAGGTGATCTGCAGAAACAAGAAGAGAATGATCAGAAAATAATGTGATTTGTGATGTTACTGTAAGCAAAGAATGAATAATCATTAGAGATCAAGGAAAAAGCCATTACTTAAAGTTGTCCAAAAACTATGATACCTGATGAAGGGATTCCTTTCTTAAATGTGGTTCTCTTAAAAAAAAAAAAAATCATACAAAGAGAGTGGTTTAATGTCTTTGCGTATCTTCAAGCATATAAGACAACATACATCCCACGGAACACAAACTGGAATTCCCAGCCTTAACCAGTGATCATGGTAAGGTTCTCTCATTGCTTCCCTCATTTCTATAGTATGAGCTTTGCATTCATGATTGAGGGATGGTGCAGGAACACAGGAGAAGCTGTAGACTTGAAGATAAATCTTTTCTTTAGGATCTGGGACCTACAGGACCCCAAGATAAAGGGAAAACAGAAACAAGATTTTTCTTTTTTTGGATGAGCGATAGACAACAGACCACTGTACTGAAGCCAAGGGGAAAAGGGAAAGTTTCAGACAGCAAATTCTAGAGCTACAAATGCCTAGAACTTTCTTATAATGGTGTCAAAGAAACATCCACAACTATTTCATACTGGGACTGACCAAATCATATTACCACTCAGTATGGTATTTCCTATGTTACCATACCTAAGAGTCAAACCCTTGACCACCACATACAAGGGATCTGTGACTCATTTAGCACTGTGAATTCCACTCCTCAAGCTGATGTCTGATTTTCTGGAGTTTTGACATGGGTTTTCACCATTCCTAAGTTCCTTTGCTAAATGCCTCTCACTAAGAATTGAAAAAAACTTATTTTTTTCTTAAGTGTATCACACACTGTGATGCATTATCTATACAATATCATCAATCCAGAAAGTGGGTGAAACCTAGCCAATTCAAGTCAAGTAGGAATAAACCAATGGAATAAAAAATATATGACAGCATGTGTAAAACGAAGATAATTTATGTGAGGAGATAATTTATAGTGAAGGGACCCTTCACTATCATATTCAGATATCAACTATAAAGAACTAGGAACAGGAGGAAAACATGACATTGACTTATCTGGAATTCACACATCCATATGATTTTGCTTTGCTGTTTCCTGTCTTGCTTTTATCAGTCCCGAAGCTCTGTTGCTGACAATTTTAAGTGAAATTTGGAGACACAATGAACATGAATACCTCCAGATATTCCTCTGCTTACAATGCTTTTCATTTTGAAGGGAAAGAAAAAACACCCTACTGCTTTCAGAGCATGGATAAGATTATACCAGATTTTTTCATGTGGAAGGAATTTAAAGACATCAGCTCAGCACCTGTTGAATTAATTTCATATCACTTGACTTTATCCCCTTTCAAACAAAGCTATAAACCAGCATAGCTACGGACAAGATTTGTAAGTAATGTTTGCAGACAGACATTTTCTCTCTGCTTGTGAACCTGTTACAAAAATTGAGCAAAGCATTGGACTGGAATGTAAAGTGTCTATGATTAGGAGAAGGGTTTTTAACACTGCTTAGAGTTTGGGGCAGAAATATTCTGATGTACCATCTTGGTGCATGACATCAAAGGTGGCTACCTATAAGTTTTTCTATGAGTAAGATATTGCTGGCTTCTCTATATAATTAGGTACCAGTGGGTAAGTTCTGTCCCCAGATTCTCTATGCAGAAGCTGCCAATAGTGTTAGCTTTACATTCTGCAAGAGTTATGGACCTGGGACATAAAGGGAGACACAAAGGAACCTTCTGCAGCAGAATGTCAGGTTGATTGTCTGAAAGCTATGAACAGACAACTTCTCGGGCTAATAGCAATATCTAATACAAGTTAAATCTTTATATTGAATTGAACAAACACCTAGATACTGATTCAGGGAAGAAACAGGGAGGAAATTCTATTACTAACTGGCAGCAATATGCACATTATGATTAGCATCTCTACAGCTAACTGTCCTGCCTTCCAGTGAACAAACTTATAAAATGAGCCATCAGTCACAGTTCAAATTCTCAAGACTAAAAACACTTAAAAATATATCTTGCAGAAATAATCTTGTGGTAAGAGAATGAATAACAAAGACAGGTGATAACATGGAGACAAAGAATAACAGAACAACTCAAGATTTGGGAAAGCTGGCCTACTGCCTGTTTAGAATGAGTCTTCTGATACCAGTTTCAAAATGGAGACAGTCGTTTTTACAATACTATTCAGAAGTGAAGTCCTAGCAACAATACTGACACCAGGTTGAGTCATTGGTGATTCATAACTGCCCTCCATTAGACAGTGCGGCTTGCAAATAAAAAGTAACCAGAATTACTGTTTAACGATACCTGAATTGCTTCTAATAACACCACAGCCTGGTTAAATGACATTGCTAATATATTATTTTCCCTCTTGCAGTATCAGTGTCCTTTTCCTGGACTTTAGGCAGTCAAAATAGAAGTTTCAGAGTCAGGTAAACTGAAATTAATGGAAATATTATAGATGCTTGATGTGAAAAGACGTATTAAAGGAAATTAAGGACACCTAATGATATCTGAGGAGGAATTACATTTCCTCCTTCAGAAAAAGGTAGAATGGCTATTCTCCTTTGAGAAAAACTAAGGCGCATAAGCTGATGAAATACTCAAAGCAAAGAGCTATTTTTTGACGTTTTGGAGACTCACCTGAGATGCTCGATATGAGAGAGAAAGTTTGTGTTGTACAGGAGGATTTCCATCTGCAGCCATTTCAATCATACAGTAACCTTCAGGACTGCTCACAGGCAACATATAGCTGTAAGGAAACAGAAGATCTCATTACTCTTTATGCTGTTGACAGCAGAGTATTCAAACCTCACATAGCAAAGGCAAGGTGAAAAAGATGCTTCTGTCTCCATAAAGGATGACAATCTTTGGACACTAATAATTCCAGTTTCCTGTCTGCTTGGACCACCCAGGAGACAAAAGATGTAAGTTTCTTCTACTAATGTCCCTCTTCTATTTGCTTTCCTACTGTTCTTGACTCTAGTGTTTGAAATGTATACAGAGACAAAGAAGAAAGAGATCTTTACATGCATAAGTGGGTATTGATAAATTGTAAGTGCTAACTGTGGCTGACATGGTCTCCTCTAGTATAGAGGATTGTTGGACAAGTAACATCAGTGTTGAACGATGCTGAACTTCCCTAGGTGGAAATTTCTTTTTCCTGCCCTACAGGGGAAACAGAAATGGAATAAGAAATGAAAGGCTGCATACCTCTGAGCAGCAAGATTACACTGTGATATAGTTATTGCTACTTGGAAAGTGTGCTGTTAATGTAAACTCTGGTACTGGGCTTCAGAGATAAAGAAGAATATAAGGTTAAGGGAATTTGTAAAGTAAATGCTAGCGAACATTCAACAAAACACTGTGAATTCTTCAGATTCTTTCTATGATGAGATATGATGAAATGCTATTAATATTATCAGCAATAAAAGTTCAATCCAACAAGGTGATCTTCAAATATACTGGTTTCGTATTTAGAAAGGAAATTTGCATAAACATTATCACAGCAACGGCAGAATAGGAGAATAGTAGTTGATAGATTCTTTAAAACTGAGTTCTGCTTTTTCTGTAGAAGTGCTTCCCAATTCCACTTAACCTCAGTTTCAATCTTCACATGCTTAAAAGAGAATGTGACGGGCCTCCTTTTGGGAAGCATGTTAAGGTTTACTGATTACACGCACTCTGCCCGTGAAACTCTGCTCAGTCAAGTCCATATAATCAGGTTTCCAGAGTATAAGCCTTTAACAAGAACAATGTTGCATTTTTGTGTAATATTTCAGAAATGTTACACAACAGATTTTACGAAGGATTCTGAAAAACATTATACATTCATATGGACTGACAAATTTTCCATTTTTTTAGCCAAACAAATGCTAAAGGACAACGACAGGAATCCCATAAACTATTCTGTGTTGGGATGGATGAATTTCTATGTTAAGCCATAGACATACGAAGTAGTTAACATATTTTAAAGCCCATTATGTCCTGAACACTAGAAGCATATATTACTAATCTTAGAAATGACCTCAGCACTGCCAAGGACAAATTTACTCCTGGATGAACCACATCAAGACCTACCATGCTCTCAAATGCCCACCTTTTCATATACCACCACCTGGTTGGTTGTGTGCAGCTGCTGTGGTATGACTTATCCCACGTTATGCCTTATCCCACGTTATGCCTTGAGCTTTGCTTTTCTACTCCTGTGTTTACAGTCTTACTATTTTGTTCTCCTGTCTGTAGATTCAGTATGAAATTTAGAGCCCAAGTTTTTACCTCTGAAGTTACTGGGAACACTGTATTGACATAAATGGATATAGTATTAGGCCCCTAATGAATATTTATAACATTCACTGCAGTGCAGTGATTTCTGAGTGAGCAGCAAAAAACCAGTGCATCTACTAACACAAGTCTCCCAGGCAGTGTATCTATATCAGCAGGTGATGCACCCATATTAATAAATCTTACCTTTCCAATGGTTATATTGCTTCTGGTTCCAGAGCTAATTCAGTCAATACTAACTCATTGACTTTTCACTGTGCTCTGCTCCATGGGGTTGAAACGTGCTAAATTATTTCACCTTTGTGGGTATGCAACACTTTTCCCATTTTTGAACCAGAAACAATGTTTTAAAATTTTTTAAAAAGACTGAGATATTTGAATGGCATCTTCTATTATCATCTTTTGAAATGTGATCTAGACTCCTAGACTATTCAAATGGGTTTGAAAAATGTTTATTTTCCTTTCTTATTTTAGGTTAAAAAAATTCATGTTGTTTTTCAGTATATTTTAAGTTAAGTTCTTTCTTATGTAGTCTGAAGTTAGCATAACATTTTGATTTTGAAGGTAGGGAGCCAGAAGCAGTCTCCTGTTCTGAAGATCAGCTAATTTTCACAATTTCATTATAAAATGTGAATTGAGTAAGCAGAAGTTCCTTCTTAATAAATAATGGGTATATTGACAGATAGCTTTGTGATCTCCTTTTTAGATACTTGGAATAAGGACAAATTTGGAGAAAGTACTTCCACCTACTGTGATTTCTAACCAATTCTTGACATAGAAAATATACTTTGAATTTTATTTATTATTCCTACTCATATTTCAGCTGCTGAGAATCTTCAAACAGGTAAATCACAGTATATAAAGATAACTTTTTCAGATAAAAGAAAATCACCTTGTTTAGCATTCTCTTGGGGAAAACCAACTCCTAATCTTTTCTTGATGCTTTCTACTCTGAGAAGATATCATAGTACAGACCTAACGTACTCATGGCAAAGTCTACCCTCTGCCCCTGCCTTGTCCCTGCTTCTCAGGAAGGTTTCTGAAGTCTGAATCTGCTGCAGTTCCGAAATCTGTTCAAGGTTTAACCCCTTGTATCGCATATTTTAATAGTCCAGCCTACAAAGGACAAAAGTTTAAGTGATGTGGCAAAGTCAATAAAGGAGAATGTTCATCTCATGGAAAAGAACAGAACAATATGGTCTATGTCATTTTGATCATCTTCAAGCAATTAGACATCCAAGCCAAATTCAGCACTGTAAACTTTCATTGCAAATGTCTGTTATTCACACATCCTCACTGTTATGTATATCTAATTTCTCTTGTTTTGATTCTTTACTAGGGAAAAAAAAAAGATGAAAAATAGGTGCAATTAAAATAAGCCTTAAAGATTACTTGATGCTGACATGGTCTTTAC
This sequence comes from Stercorarius parasiticus, assembly GCA_013396915.1. NCBI lineage: Eukaryota > Metazoa > Chordata > Aves > Charadriiformes > Stercorariidae > Stercorarius > Stercorarius parasiticus. Next base: position 107,064 of record VWZL01001979.1, read on the forward strand.
TGAGCTATCTTTATGTAGACAAGCCCAAGTATCCTAAATTCATATAGATAATAACACAATCATCCCTACACACACATATCTGGTGATCCGTTCTACCTTTAAAGAAATGTGTCAGAAAAAATGAAAAAATAAATTCAAAAGAAAAAAAAAAGACCAATATCTATTGGTCTGTTTTGCAGTGATTTTGATCATTAGGTCTCAACTTCACTAAGGACATAAAGCTATCATTTTTTTTTTTAAGATTCAGCAATGAAATCTCAAAGAAAGGAACTGAATTTTTTGATGTCAGACAGTAGATTAGTATCTGAGTTGTGAGAAAAAACCCCATAGGCTAGAGCAGCAACCTACTGCCCTGTATTCTGGAGTGCAGATTAGGAACGCTACTACTACTTTCTTCAGCATTTGCTCCTTTCTCTGCAAGGATTTCCAAGCTCATAATACTTGAAATTTTTCTCTGTATTATGTCATAGAAAGGAAAAACTGTCATTTGAAATGTGAACAAAATGAATATTTTTCATGCTTACATTACCACAAAATTAGGACTGTTTGAATTTGCTAGATTACTCAAATATGCTTAGAATAGCTTTTAGAAAGAGACAGAGCATGGAAAATTACAGCCCAAAAGACAGTTTTCTGAGAAAATTATGAAAATAATGAAGAATGGCAATTAAAATAGAAATGCTGTCTCTATCTTTACTATAGCATTTAAAACCACAAAGTGCTTCAGTGTGGACATATGTAAGGCACAATTATATCAGTTTTTAAAAACAATAACAGAAAAAAGAATGCGCTTGAAACATTCTGTGGTAGAAATAACCTGAACTAAAATACCACTTAATGTAGCTCTATAACTTCATAATATTTTTCTTATAATGTAAGATTAAATCTGTCTTAATCTTGCAACTGCATAAATGCAGTTGTATTACTGCACGCATCACATAGAGGATTGAAATCCATTATCCACATTAGAAAAGTTAAAATGGAACTGATGATTTATTCTCTTGACATTTTTTCTTTATTTTTCTAATTAACCTCATATTATGAGATACTGACCTCACATTAAGAACACCTGAGATGAAAGTGGCTAATCACTGACATCTTTAAATTTTGAAGTATTTTTAGTTCAGTTGTGCTTTTTCACTCGTTTAGATGCTGAAGGCATTTCAGTCCATCTGCCTCGCATCTCAGTGGCATATTTCAGTTGCACTCAAAGCCAGTGTTTTTTTCCCTCCAGAGACAGTGACAGAAGAGAATGCAATATGATTCCTATTGCAGGATTATTTTGTCAGGCACCAAAATTGTGATTCATGCACATCACACTCATAATGATATAAAAAGGATTCACGGAGCAGTAGAGAATTGGGTGTGTGGTGAGTAGGTATGGGAAACGGGTGTGTGGGGAGGATGTATGAGAATGTTACGCACAATAATCTAAATAGGTCTGGAGCCATGTGGAGCCCAACCTGTTCCTGTAGATGCTAAGGTACAGACCTGGTGTAGTCAAATATTTGTTTCCACATATTTGAAATAAGAAGAGGTTCAGCCTTCTTTTCTGTGTTTGGGTTAGAAAAACATGATTTTTTCATAGCTGCTGTGGATTTTATATAAGCTTGCTAAGAACAAAAATTAACAAAGGTTTTACTACAGGGGCTGTTTCTTTACAAAAGACTCATGGACCTCAACAGATGCAAAATAGGAGTTATATACAGTGATTAATGCCATTATTAGTTACATCTTGATTAATTATGTGCCTAAACACTGAATTTCTAGCAGCATGCAATGTTTACCTAACATGCTCGTAGCTATGACACAATTGTGGATATTAAGTATTGAATTAATTTAGGCCTGGAAATGATATTGAAAGAAATCCCCTTAAACTAGCTAACGTTGAGGCACTTCTAAATCAAATGTTGCCTGGTATAATCTTGCTCAAGCAAATGTTTTAGCTTAAATTATCACAGCTACTTCTCCAACCGAGAAATGCAATCATACCTTTATTTTCTTTCAAGCTAGTCACCAGGTGGCACTAGAGGAGCACAGTAGAAAGCATGAATGCAAAATTCATACTAATGTCTCTGCTAATCATTGGAAAGACTGACTTATGCCCTAATTGATAGCATGATTGCTTCAGCTTCCAGTTTATATCAAGGGAAACACAGTAAAGTATCTTAAACTGATTACATATTTGACAATAGGGATGAGAATAGGTCCGGAGACTGGAACTTCTGGAAGACACTTAACTGCATTCATGCATTATAATTACCTAATGTAATCATGTAAAAATGGTGCATTCATGGTTGTGTAAACATACTTAAGAAAATTTAGTTTATAGCAATTATGTTTTCTGTACAGTGCTGAAGGTGCAGCCGTATTTCTAACAGATTAAGGAGATGCATAACAAAATCAAAATGTCAGATAATCAGGTATAAAAAAAACCCCAAGCATTATAAAGAGAACCAGCGTTTCTTCTTATCCAAGCTAAATTATCATGTTAAGTTTTTTTCTGAACAAAGATCTCGCACTGCTAGCAGACCAGGGTTTCTGGTCTTCTGAAAAATAATTGCAAAGTAGTTACACTACTGTCCATTTTCTAATGCCACAATTGGAGGATTACATTTAGAACTATTTGCTATTTTTCTCCCTACAAGATGACAAACATTAGTCCAACTTAACAAACAAGCTGACAAACAAGCTGACAAACATTAGTCCATCATAGAAACCCCTCCACCCCCCAAAAATCCTCTTTACTGAAAAAGTGTTGATATTAAAGACACAATCTAAAATTACTCTTGCAAAACACTGGAACGGCTTCATTTACACCCTTGATTAACCAGAGCAGTTGTCAAGGGAACATCTAAGCAGCTGTCAAGCAATACAGGAGATTTTTCAAGAACAGTGATTTTACTTTTGACTGAGCACATTCAATTCACAAGTGTGAAAATCTGTACTGCATCTTACAGTTTTAATAATCTCTTGGTAGTTCTTTCCAAAATTCTTGCACTTACTTTTTTTTTTTTCTTAAAAAATATATTTTAAAAATTTCATTATTTAAAACACCCTTTCTCTTCCCAAAATTAGCTTCAACATACTGCTTGCATGGAAATGTTCACATGTCTCTTTACCTTCTTCTATTTCAACAAGGTCAAATTTTGGTATTTATTACTACTTTCAATTAGAACACTAGTGATAATTATAAAAATGAATGCTTCATGTTATGTCTGACATCTTATTTGAAATCAATGAAACATCTGTCATAACCTCCAGCCATTCAACACCAAATTTCAGGTTTCCTAGTTTCTATGAGCTGACCGAACAGTGAAAGTGTACCAGCAAGGGAAAGGAGGAGAGAGAAAGACAAAGGGAAGGGGGTACAGAAAAGCACGGAAGATGAAAAATCCCAAATGACTTTGACTCCTAACAGTGCCTTGCAGTAATCCCTTGATGCCCTTTTCTTTTAAAAAAAAAAAGAAAAAAAAAAAAGAGATGTGTGAACTTCTGGAATGCATTAGGGGATGATAAACTCCCAGCTGACCCTGAACTTGTTTGAGACTTGCAGCTCCAGCTGGATGTGCATAAATCTACAGGGCCTAATGGGATTCATCCCAGGGTACTGAAAGAGCTGGCCGATGTCATTGCGGGACCTCTCTTCATTATTTTTCAACGGTCTTAGGAGTCTGGAGAGGTCCCTGTTGACTGGAAGCTGGCAAATGTTTTCCCGATTTTCAAGAAGGGAAAGAAAGAAGACCCTGATAATTACAGGCCTGTTAGTCTCACTTCAGTGCCTGGTAAAATTATGGAGAAGATTATTCTGGGAGTTATTGAAAAGCACTTGAGAGAAATGCAGTTATTGGTCATAGCCAGCACGGGTTCACGAGGGGAAAGTCCTGCTTAACCAACTTAATTTCCTTTTATGACAAGGTCACCTATATAGGTGACCAAGGGAAGCCAGCAAACATGGTGGGTTTGGACTTTAGCAAAGCTTTTGATACTGTCTCTCACAGTATCCTTCTGGATAAAATGTCCCGCATGCAGCTAGACAAGTCCATAATATGACAGCTGACAGGTCAGGCTCAAAGAGTTACAGTAAACGGGGCTGCATCAGGCTGGCGGCCAGTCACCAGTGGGGTTTCCCAGGGCTCAATTTTAGGGCCAATTCTCTTCCATGTTTTAATAAATGATCTGGATGCAGAAGTCGGATGTACAGTAAGTAAGTTTGCGGATGATACTAAACTAGGAGGAGCTGTGGACTCCCTTGAGGGTAGTGAGGCCTTAGAGAGAGATCTGGACAGAATAGAGAGCTGGACAGTCACCAACCACGCGAAATTTAACAAGAGCAAGTGTCAGATTCTCTACCTGGAATGGGGCACTTCTAGTTATACATACAAGTTGGGGGATGAGAGGCTGAAGAGCAGCCCTGTGGAAAGAGATCTGGGGATTTGGGTTGATGGCAAGTTGCCTACGAGTTAGCAGTGTGTCCTGGTAGCCAAAAGTGCCAACTGTGTCCTGGGGTGCATCAAGCACAGCATAGATAGTCGGTCGAGGGAGGTGATTGTCCCACTCTGCACTACACTTCTGTGGCCCCACCTAGAGTACTGTGTGCAGTTTTGGTCACCTCAATATAAGATGGACATCAGACTATTAGAGTGTGTCCAGAGGAGGGCAACCAAGATGGTGAAAGATCTCGAGGGGAAGACTTATGAGCAGCAGCTGAGGTCTCTTGCTTTGTTCAGCTTGGAGAAGAGAAGGGTAAGGGGGGACCTCATTGCAGTCTACAACTTCCTCAAGGGAGGCAGTGGAGGCAGAGGTGCTGATCTCCTCTTTCTGGTGACCAGCGATAGGACACAAGGAAATGGAATGAAGCTGCGTCAGGGGAAGTTCAGATTGGACATTAGGAAAAGGTTCTTCACTAAGAGGGTAGTCAGTCACTGGAACAGGCTCCCCAGGGAAGCGGTCATGGCACCGAGGCTGTCAGAGTTAAAGGAGTGTCTGGACAACACTCTTAGTCATATGGTTTAGTTTTAGGTAGTCCTGCGAGGAGCAGAAGGTTGGACTCTATGATCCTTATGGGTCTCTTCCAACTTGAGATATTCTATGATTCTGTGATTCTATGATTAGTTGTCAGAGGTCTGGGTTTGGAGGAGAAAAGCCCTAGCTATTAAAGGCTCTTTTGATCAGGCAGAAAATCTGACAGTGTTTTCTTAATTGGGCCTTAGAGTGTCTGGTATTTGTGTAAGATTCAAAAGCTGTTCCTCACTATGTGAAGAAAAACAGTTAACAGTCTTTGGCAGTGTTACACTGAACAACACATTCCCCATTATTGCTGACACCTTCCTCATATCCACACATTGAAGGCTGTTCCTCCTAATGATGCTAAAAAATAGATTCTGCTATTTGTAGTTAAATTCCTCCCTTATTCCTTGATCAGTTTTACTAGAATATGTAGGAAAAGAACTACCTAGAAAAATACACAAAGGTGAACAAATTTGAGAGAGTGAGCCCTTAATGACAGCCAATTAGCATACAAAAGAGTGGACATGGTAATGCACATGAATATTTTGGGGGGTCTAGCCTCCCTTATAAGTAGTTTCTCTGATATATTTGTACCCAATAATAAGGGTACTGTAGCTAGGATACAAATGACATTACTCATCTAATTCTATGCCTTACATAGTTTGGTGTGTTTGTATGGCATAGGGGGTCCTGCAATACTGCATTAATTCTTCTTGATTCAAAAGGATATTAGACGTCCTGTTACTGGCTACTGCAGAAAAGGAAAAATATTTCAAACTGAACTGGAGTTTTTTCCTACTTTTATACATAGCGGTCTGTCTTTAGCTCAGTTTGTTCTTAAGTGCTCCATATTGCACTGTTGCAAAATACTACTTATTGGTTTCAATTAAAAGAGTTGCAAAAAGGACCACCTAAAAAACCGAAGTGAGTTTTTTGAGCACCAATCCAGTTACATTATATTTTGACTTTGAAAGTCTTCCAAACACTCCATTTTCTCTTGCTTTCATTGTGGTTGCAACCAAGAAACCATAAAGAGGAAATATCTAGCTGTTGTTTGAACACCAATGCACGGTTTTATGGAAATATCAGTCTTAGGCACCACTTTCAACATCAATTTCCTTTTAAATTAAATGTTTCTTATTTGCATTTGATTACAGATTTATTGACAGGGTTGTTTTATCCACAAAACATACTTGATTTTCTGCCAGACTCTTGGATTTATCTGTGGTAAATAACAAACATTTCAGTCAACACCTCAAAATGTATGAGGAAGTTTGAACTGAACTATATGTATGATATATACACTAGAACTCCTATGTAATACATAGAGTGATTTGCACAGTCGTATCAGAATTTTTGTACTAAAAGCCTCCTTTTCCCTCATTTTTCCAGATAGGTCTTTTAAAAAATCTTCAAATTTACATGCCTGAATGAGAAAAGCAACAAGAAACAGAAAAACCTTACAGTTCTTCCCCATGTGATTTTGCATATTCCAGGATGTCATAATTTTCTTACCATAGTAATAAAACTGGTGCTGTGTTACCATTTCTAATCTTTCTTACGGACATTTTATACACTTTCCTGTGAAGATAATATGGAGTTTGACATTAAAAAGGTACTGTTTGCCTTTTGTTTCTTAGTAGACTTTCAACTAGCATAATATGCTGCACATTTAGAGAATGCCATTTGTCAAAATTCTGACTTTGAAACTGCCTTCCCAGTACTTGCTGGGCATTCTGAGAACAGACCAAATTCTACCAAGGCGTAACACATGTCAAAGGAATCGCATTAACATATGAGAGAAAAATACGGCCAGCTCTTCCTCAGTTCAGAGTAATCCAGGAAGAATAACAGCATCCTTACATGGCTCTCATATTAAAGTTGCTGAGCCTTCTCTAGTAATACCTATATCAAACAATAGGAAATGAAGCATCCGTAAGAGAACAACTTGGCTTTCCATTATTGTTGTGTGAACATATTTTAAATACCGTCAAAGCCAACCTGCTAAATTTCAAACATGTTTACCATATTTGTATTTCCATACCACCCAGTTTTAGTATGAAAAGATTAGTCAGTCTGACACTGACTTTTTGCCATTATTTTATTGGGCACTTCACAGTGGATTTTAAAAGCTCCTAGATCTTGGAAACAGTTCCACAGTGAAGATCCTTAAGAGTAGTAGACCAGCTGAAAAAAAGCCAACAATGTCATCTGTTACAGAAAAGGTAAGCACAATAATGGGATGTATAGACAGGTATAGACGCAGCAGACATGTAAAGCATTTTTTTGCTTTCTTCCAAGGTAAAGGACAATGAATGATGTCATATTTCTTAACGACCCACTTTATTAATCCCCAGGAGTTTTACTCCATCCATTTTCACCAATCTCTGATCTTTTGCTCCCTTACCATCATCAACATATCTGGTATCTGCATTCCCTCATTTCTATTGTTGCTGCTATATAAGGCACACTAACAGCCTTCAAATGGCACATTGCATTGAAGAATACATGGGCCAAGAGAACCAAGACTAGAGAAGTGCTTCAAGAACCTTTGGAGACCTGGAAAAGTGACCTGTAAGGTAAGTTTAAATCCAGGTTTTATCAAATCCAAGATATATCCTTTGGTTGTTAGCATCTTTGAAGTGGATATCTGATATTGATAATACAATACTACACTCAGGCAAAATAAAAAAAGCTGAAGAAGCCAAGCCAAATCAGATGTACAATATAATCTCCAAGCACATAGAAGGCTGCTACAAAGAGGAAGTAAGCAATCTTTCTTTGTCTCCATGTCAGACATCACAAAAAAATCTCTCTAATAGTACAGGTACTGAGGTAGGTTGCACAGTTTGCACAGGCTCCCTAACTGGGGACTTTCAAGGAGACAAACATCTGTCAGAAATGCCATAAGCATTTAATTTACAGGTATGATGAATATGGTATAAGTGTGCCCTACTGAGGCAGTGGTGTAGAGTAGGTGATCACCTAAGATGTCTTGTAGCCCTACAATTCTATAATTCTAACACTTCTACCAGAAGAATTACATATGATTCAGTGAATGAATGTTAACACTGACAAATTTGTCTCAGATTTGGTAAAAAATGATCTTAAAATTAATATGACATTTCCAGTCTTTCAGATAATTGAGCCCATCTACAAAGTGAAGAAAGAGTGGAACAGGTCTCATAATAGACAAACAACAAGACTAAAACAGAGATGACTGCAACGATCAGTGTCTCTGAATTTATGTAGGAATAGATTCTATTACACACAAATCTAATGTTACCTATTTAAATGTCTTTCTAGAGAGTGCTGAATAAAAGGGAAGATAGGAAAATTCTTTTGTTCACCTTCAAACTGTATCTTTTCTCTTTTGCAGTGGAGATACTAGTAGAATTGGATAGCGTAAGGAGAACAAATACACTTTATCTTGCCTAATATTGTCTACCTTGCATAGAAGACGCAATTTCTTTACTTAATGTTGGCATAGTTTTTCACATGTTATATAGAATCTAAAAATACCCAATAAATTCTTGTTTGTGTATAAGCAAAAGTAGCTGAAAAAGGTAGTATCTACTTTACGTGAAACAGATACTGTTTATGCTAGGTTCTACTTAGCTTGCTTTATGCCTCACTACAGCTCTGCCAGTCCAACAGTCATGGATATGATGCTGTGTTAGACTGCTTAATGGGACTCTTTCTATACTGCATGTATCACCGAACATACTATGGGCAGCATGCACCCGAGGATCATTTACTTCAATGGAATGCTTTTCTTCAACATATATATTTTTTGAATCATGACTTTAAAGATACCTGTTCTCAGTCTGCCTCCTAACAGAAAAGTGTAAATTCTGCTCTTACTCATATCCCTGCAATTCCACTGGCTTCACAGGGACTGCACTGGTGTAAACACAATACTTCAGTGCACTGTGACAACAGACTGATAGATCGTGACATCTCCATTTCACAAGAATACTGGAAGAATTAGCATTAACATTTATGCAGAGTTTTGAAGCTACAATAAAATTTAATAGTGGTTACCATCATCGTTATGGTAGTTATTGTTACCATTTTTCATGACCATGACAGTATTGGAAGAATATAGTTATAAAATTGATCCTGACAGTAGGCACCAAATCCTACAAAAACCTTATGTTTCAGGACAACCTGTTCTTACTTAGAAGGACGGAGAATACGTACTGCGCTTGTGCTCACGTACGGACTATTCTCTGTTCTATTATAATCATAAGCTTCTTTGTGTGCTTTTGTGGGCTAGATGAATTCATGGAACCGGTTTTTACTGCTGATAAAAGCCTGTGTTTTTAAACCCAGTAGTCCACCTTCAAGACTGAGTACTGTTGCTTTCTCTTGTTTCTAACAGCATTACCTCAGGTTCATTTACCAACTGGGTATTTGCTGCACTTGAGCATGGCTATTTTAATTTTCATTATGGATACCTTTAACTTTTCTTTGAGCCTACACTATACCAAAGAGAAAGACTTCTCTCTTCTACTCTTTGGAGCTCCAGAGATCAACATTCCTCAGGGAAAGTGCTTGCAGTCTTTTGTACAGCTCTTTCTTACCCACTAATCTGGGTTCTCTCATTCACTGATTTTTAATATAGATGTAATTGCATTCAAGCCATTTTATTAAAAATTATATAATGACAGAAAGGGAAGTTTGCTTCTTCCTTCAGTTAAAGGCCTCCAGTTAGTCTAAGCACACCTAATAAAAAGTGTGGAAGACACATGGAAAAAAATGAGGGAAATTCAACTATAACCTTCACTGAGACATGAAAAAAGTGAAACATTTTATATGAAAAGTCACTGCATAATAGGTTTTGACCTGTTCTTCCTTAAGTGCAGATGAAATCGTTTCAGCAAACAAAATGGTAAACAAGCTCCCTAACACTGATGTATTAACTCAAAAGTCATATGCTTTCCTCTATGGGAACTAAATTAGGTGATTTTGTTAATTTAGAAAAAGTCAGAATAGTAATCAAATGCAACAATGCAATATTCTGTTGATGAAGGGTGAGTTGGGAGACTTCTGCTAAACAATGAATGAATTGAAGCTTAAATTTGATTGCATGGAGCAGCTGAACACTATCTTCAGAAGAAGAATACTTTACAAAAGTACAAGACTTTACTGAGTCAGAGATCATTTATGCTCAAGAGAAACATGACTATCTGTCCATTATCAGCAATATCATTCTCTTTCAAGTACAAAATCAGTTGTAGGCAAGGGGGTTGGAACTAGATGATCTTTAAGGTCCCTTCTAACCCAAACCATTCTATGAGTGTATGATCATGTTTCCATTTAAAAAAACATTAATATCAATAGAAGTAGACTATAACTCTATATAAGAAACATTCAGTATTATCTCTTTATCTGTTTAATGTTAATAAACGGTGAGCAAATTAGTGTTGTTCTAAGAGCACTTGGTAAAACCTCAAATTTCAAAACCGATTTGGATACCGCCCACATTGTTGCATTGCTGACTGTGATATCATGTCTTAAAACTCTTTGTTAAACCATGTATCTACCTACTAGCTAAGTGAATCTCACGCATATGAAAGTACTGGTGAAAATAAAGAAAAATAATAAATCGGTGTATGTATGTATAAAAGCAATGGTCTCACATGAAATGGCTATGACATATAAAGTTTGAAGAATCACAGAATCACGGAATTTTTCAGAGTTGGAAGGGACCTCTAGAGATCATCTAGTCCAACTCCCCTACTAAAGCAGGATTGCCTAGAGCACATTACTCAGGACTGCATCCAGGTGGGTCTTGAAAGTCTCCAGAGAAGGGGTCTCCATAACCTCCCTGGGCAGCCTGCTCCGGTGCTCTGTTACCCTCACCGTAAAGAAGTTTTTTCTCGTATTTGATCAGATATTGATATTGATACATGCATACATGTATTTCTGACAACAACCAATGTTTACCTACAAGATGGTTATAATAAAAATTTGCCTGCAGTGGTAAGGATTTTTCTGTGTATAAATAAATTGTGCTTGTTCAAATGTTTAAAATAGAACTAAGAAAAAAATAAAGGAAAAGAATAACATATCCAAAATATCTTATTTTTAGGGGAAAATTCCACCTAAGACAGTAATGAAAAAGGTAAATCTAAACAAATGTTGAGGGTTGAATTGTCCTAACACCTCATCAACAAAATGCCCCAAAAAAGAGTTGGAAATGTGCTCACAAAGAGACATACAGTAGGTAATGTCCTACCAATTATGCCTCCTCTCCCCTGAGGAGGGCTGTCACTCCCAGCAGCATAGAGACTCTTCTGGAGTTAGCAGGGGCTTAGTATTGCACTAAAATATAGGAATGAATGATTATGTTGAGCCATCTTCAGATATAGTCTTCCATTTAATGTCTCACAGAAATCTGATCCTATGAAAGAAAATTAGGAAGCCACCTGACATATGAATAAAGCTGTATCAATGCAATGTTGTACAGATAACAGTGCAATACCGCAGTGTCCTCCAACTCAGAATCTTCTATTTTCTTACCCATTACAGACAGAAGAAATACAATAATGAGTAACATATATTGCTTCTACCAGGCACCACTAATTAATTTTCCTTTGCATACTCTGATGGTCTAAAATGAACTGCTACCTCCCCTCTATATGGGAAAACTAAGAGAAAAATAGGTTAAGCAATGTTGTTAATGAAAAAACAACTCTTTAACTTAAATTCCGGGAGAAGGAACAATTTATATACTTATACTTGAAATTCTGGGGAGACTCTAAAATCATTCTATTACCAAATAGTGCAAACCCTGAGGTTAATGCTGGCATCCTTGCTAATACTCATCACCAACAGACATCCTGCTGGTATTTCAGTTTTACACATTTAAGTATCTATTAAAGAAAATAATTATTGTTATTTTGGTTTCAGAGTCTTTAAGGATCATGTCTTCTAATCCTTTGTAACCTTATCTTTGGACCTTGGAGCTACTCTCACATTGCCCTAATTGAGACTTAGGCAAACTTTATGTGCCTGCTTCTCATAGTAATATTCAGACAGCCTATTCTTGGGTTCTGCTGATGACATTTGAGTAATTTGCTCCTTCACATTCTCAGAAGCATCCTATGCAGAAAAAAGGAAAAGGTAGACACCTAGTCTCTGTTACAATTCATGAGCAGCTGCTGAAGCACCTATATCCCCAACTCATCTCCTCTATAAAGGTCTAAGAATGCCTAATTCAGTTGAACTACATTAAGATCAACTGAAAATATGGCAAGAGAATGCGAGTCAGGGTATACAGAGCCCATGACAGCCTCTTAAAATAGGATGTTGAGTTCCTTGCTGTTCTGCTTAATTTGGCAAATTATTATTTTAGCCTCGTTGAAGGTGCAAATGTATGTTATTGCTAAAGAATAGTTTTTCATGTATGACTAGAATTATCACTGGCATTTTATTTGTGGTAAGCATTACTTCTTATGCTGTCATAAACAAAGAGCCAATCAGACTTGCAGAGTGTACAGCAGAAAGGTAATATGCTATTTGTAGCCCAGATGACAGTGGGAATGAATAATTGATCTTTCTTGGTAAGTTGTAACACCATTTAAGAGAGTCACATCTATGTCTCCAACCCTCACCAACATTTTGTCTCTTGTATTGACACCATCAGTAAGAAAGAAGGTAAATCCTTGTCACCATAATCCCTTCAGGCCCTCTTCAACATGTGTAAAGAACAACTCTGATTTTGGGTAAATGAGAGGTAGCAGTGCTACTAAAAGTGCTGGTCATATTACAAATCTGCTTTCACAAAGCATAAACAACTCACCTGAAGTCAAAAATACAAGGCAGAAATGTTAAATGACATGCCCACTTACCAGACTTAGGATTTATTGATCTGTGAAGCCTAACTGTCAGCCAATGTAATCAGTTAATTGCATTTTTAAAGAAGTGTTTCATGACTGATACTTATTTCTTTGAACACACACAGGAGCAGAATGGAGCGGATTTGTGCTTTCAGAATACATAAATACAGAGTTGCACAGAACTCGAAGTTTACTGTTGTCATCTAAACTGATTAAAGGGGTCTGCTTACCTTTATCTGGACCAGAGTCACTAGCTATTTTGTTGCAGTCTGCTTATGATAACACATGCTATGTCCTTCCCTAACATCAAAAAAGTATGAGCTTTAGAACTATGTCAAAGAAATTAAGATTCTCATAATATTTTCATGTGTACTTTGTACTTGAAGCTGTCTAAATCACAGCATCCAATATGAACAGCTAAGAACATTTTGCTGAAATATAACCAACTATTAAAAAAAACCAACCTGAGACTGCTTTATGGTGATATGTTTATACATATTTTAGCTGCAATCTTCTTTAAAGGTACCCTATAACATATATGAAAGTAAAAGATCATAATACTTATTCCCTATTTGAATATAAAAAGGTAAAATATAGATTACAAATTCATTTGGATGTGCTTCAAGAGAGACTACTTAAATAGTCAGATGTACATTTTATAAAGTATTACAAATGACCCGCCTATTTTTTTCAGTCACTTTGATTAGTGATGTGTATTTGAGCTGAAGTGTATTATTTGGAAAATAAATACTGCACAAGATTCATGAATATTAACTGCAAAAAAAAAGAAAAACAAGGTAAATATAATACTTTTAGCTTGTATGAGTAAATGTGTATTCATAGGCCACCCTTTATTAAGTTTTCTGTTTTTTAAACAAGACAGATTACTTTCATCAGATTTTAGGAATAGAAAGTATGAGATATTCAGGGAAAAAGGCAATCTTGTATGATGTGAAATGTGCTACATTTCTTCATGGGTAGATAAAATCTGATGTAGGACAGTAGCCTTTTAACAAGATTATATTTTATGGATGCAAGTCATTAAGGAAATTATGAAAGTGTAAACAAACACCACAATGACTGTTGCTGTGTATGTATGATCTGGTTTACCTTAAAGATGAGGTGCTTTATTTCTTCATTTTGATGTCCACTTTTTCACTTAAATATTATGAATGCAATTACACACATACTGAATTTGGAAATATTAGAAGATATTTCACTACAAGAAACAAACTGAGATTAACTCTTTCATTTCAAAGGGATGCTCAGTGCTATTAACCATGTAGGTACTTCAGGTAAAAATTCAAGCACTGAATACAGTTCCAATTTATCAGAATAAACATTTCTAACTGACAAAAAATCATTTCAGATTACGCTGTCTCTGATTTGCAACACTGTGGGTTATATGCGCCAATTCAATCACAGTCAATTTAACTATCCTATTAAATAAAGTGAAATCACAAAGTTCCCACTTAGAAGTGTGAATTCATTCAGATTTGTTCCCACAGCAGGAATAAAATCCATTTGGTTTGATCTTACCCTTAAATCAATCTATTTAGTAGAAAATCACACCTTCAGTGAAAAATGAAGAATGTGAAAATGTTTGGACTGCCTCTCTTTCTGGTAAAAAACATATTAGGAAGTTTTGGGGAACTACAAAACAAATGACCGTTTGTATGTTCATAAACGTACAAAATAACATGTTTGTCATAACAATGCATATCACAAACTTTACCTTTGTGTACTGAAACATAAGAAGTGTTTTGAAAGCCTGAGTTCTCCAGCATCTATATAGGAGAATAGCTCATGATAGACAAGTATGACAGGGAGATAAATATTCACATAGAAGACAGGTCCAGTAACTGCTGAAACTGTTGGTTTGAGATCATTTAACAGTTAATTACAAAATAATCAAAGATAATACTAAATCTTTTTATTCAGGTGACACTCAGCATCATCAGTCAGCATTCAGTTCATCAAACTAAACAGGATTATTCATACGAGCTGGATTTTTTTTTTTGTATCTTGCTGTGTGAGGGAGTCAGGATGAGCCTCTCTGGTCACCACAAACTTGTCAGAGACAAATGCTCTGCAGAAGTGTTCATGGCTATTAGTTGTAAGGAAGTGGGTCACTAAGTATGATCGGCGGGGAGAATTCAACCATGTTTGAATGGAGATTAGCTATAGCAGTGACACAAAAGTAACATGAAAAAGTAGACAACTTTGGAGACCGGTACTGAAAGTAACATGAGGAAGGAACCAGCAATGGGAGATGAAAGGGATGACTGGAGGAAAGCACTGAAATTAATACTTGACTGAGAGCAGGGGGGTTAGAACTAGATGATCTTTAAGGTCCCTTCTAACCAGAACCATTCTATGATTCTATAATGCTCAGACCAGGAGGCTGCTTATGTAAACACACCATGGTACTATGCAAAACTTTGGTGGGAGAAAAGACTCTCAGAAGACCCTAGAGGAGTAACCACCAGTAGGTCCAATTTATAATGCCTCATGGGAGGACACACTGGAGCCTTGATCTCACTGCTGCAACTAGGACAAAGTAGACCAAGCGTTATATTCTGAACTTGACCTGTCAGGACAGCGTGTGGGCCAGCTGCCCCCTCAAGGCTGGGCTGTCAAGAGCCACAGGGGCTCCCTGGGGTGGCAGGACAGGGTCTGGCAGCCAGGGCCTGTCTCACCACCCCAGACAGGAGCAGGGCAGCTCTAGAAATTATGAACACAGTTGTTTTCTTGTAAGAAAATCCAGTAATAGCTCAAATGATCTGCATTGAGTGCTGCACTCTGATCAGAGACTCATTTGATGCTGCACAACTCGGGGTTACCAGCAGCTGACTGGCCCAAGATCACGTCCCAAGAATGCCAAACACGTCAGGTAATGAGTGCAAGTTCTTTAATTGTCATGGTTAAATTTATTAAGTAATCATTCCCACATAAAGTTATTAGAAATTAAGAAGAACCAATCTAAACACAACTTGCTTTTAAAGAAAATACCCATTGTACTGACTAAATCGCACCAGTTAAGTATTTATCTGTGTTCAGTCAATATTAAGTGTTTTGTTTAATGATGAATCTGGAAAACTTTCCCTATTATGCGTCTGCCTCTCATTTGTGAGCCGGAGGAAGAGAGTGGGCAAGAAGAATTGGTGAGCAGGATTAGATTAGTTCATTCTACTACTGCTTTCAGTAAACAGCTATTGGATTGTTTTTCAAATTAAAAAAATAATAACAGAAATAGTCAACTGCCTGGTCAGGAAGGAAAAAAATAAACTTGAACACCTGTGCCTGGCATATGAACAGCTGGGTGCATGCTGATGATAATTCAACTGTAATATGTGCTACATTTAATTAGATAAGCAGAATAAGTTGTATGGAGAATTTAATATGGAATGTCTATTACCTGATCAACTAGCTTTATTTTCTTTTCACTGTCTTCCTTTTATCACCCTTTTCTCATTCAGGAAGGGTCGGGGGAGCAAAGAAGTTCTGTGTTTCTCTTGTCACTGCTGAATACTGATGTAACAGTTTGGGTAGGTAGGGCTTTATTCAAGCTTTATTTGGCTTGAATAAGAAACCAACTCTACACTGATGTAATTAGAATGCTTATTTTCAGTGGGAAAACTGCAAAGGAGAGAGTAAGAAGCTTATTATGCAAAGTTTTAACACTCATCTTTGATCAACTCAGTGTTTTGGAATCTCCTTGTCCTCCATCCATGATAATGATTTAAAGCATACTAGTTTTATAGGAGAAGTTCTTTGGAGACCATATAAAACTATACTCAGTTATCTGGGATTAAAATGAGCAGGGATACTCTCAGCTGCCGACATGTAAAAGATCTCAAATGTGTACTTTGGAGGAATGGAATCTCTAAATTTTCGTCTTTCTGTTGTTTAAAGGTATGCAATGAGATTTGAGAAGTATAGAATATGTACCTACAATTTCCTCAATTACTAGGCAATTTAATTTATTTCATCATCTGAAAATGCAGCAGCACTATGCTGTGAAAGTTGCAGGTGTCAAAATGTTAGTTCATGTTTAGTTCAAGAACCTGTGTAAGGTGAATGAGATATACCAGCTTCATGCAGCTTAGCTTGAATTTAAACCAAGCAATTCTCTGCTGCTTCATTTCCTACTTAATGTAGCTGTAAATGTTTTGGCCCTTTGGTCTTCCGTATTCAGTGTGCAACCTTTGGCATACTTAACAGTCTTCCTGCTCATAACTGAGAAAAATGACATCTTATCCTTTCTCTGTCTTCTTAAAGTAGATTTTGAGTAGTTTACAAAAAAAAAAAAGGAACATAGAAAGAATTCTAAGCGAGAGCTTAGCTACCAAAAAATCCCACAACCTTGCTGCAAACTTGTCAGAAAACATCTATAATTAAAATTATATGGACAAATCACTTCAAATCACAAAGCAGTGGTATGAAGTGATCTAATTCTGACAGTATTGGACCCACCATCTTTGGATAAGGTTTGTCTTCCACATGTTAACTCACCAAATTAAGAGTCATTAGAATCTGTTATAAAGAACATGAGAAGACTTTCTTTTTGGGTCTCATTACCATACTTGCTTGAGTGGTAAAATATTTCATATTTAATCTATAACAAGGGGCAGTTTTACTCAATCTGAGACTGTGCTGCTGCCAAAAAGAATGGTGCCCAATAGTACCTTGACACAGCTGTTCAGGGAGTGTGATTAGAGATTTGATCCAACTAAAACTGAAATTACCAAATCCCCCAAAAGATAATTTTGTAGTCAGATCAGCAGAATTTCTGCAGCAGTTCACAGCTAATCAGACTAAGTTTATCAGCCTTCTCTTCCACTGCCTGCCCAGTAAGACTGACAATACCTTCCTGAGCAGAGAGGACTTTAATACGAGATAGATTAATTCCAAAAGCTATAAGATGGTGATCAGTGTAAAACTCACAAGAAAATAAAAAGTTGCAGATGTTACATTGGCTCAAAATACTTTATGCTTAAATGTAGTATATACAATAATACACAGCCATTTGCCATTCAGTATGAATGAATGTTCTATGTGTCGGAATGTGTAAACATTTGAATGCCATCGGATTACTTTTTAGCATTCTGAGACTTTTTGCAGTTTTTATTAGAAAGAAAGCAAATGTTGAAGCCTATCACTTTTCTTTATTACTAAATAGAGGTTTTCCCTATTATTAAACGTGCTCTCTGTTTTGGTAAAAACAAAACAAAACAAAACAAAACCAAAAAAACCCCCAAAAAACCCAAAAAACCCAAAACAACCCGCAAAACTTCATGGCTTTATTTTGAGGCTTAAAGAAGTTAAGAGGAAACAGGTGAAATAATATAGGCTTTAGAAAGCGGTTCTAGCACTTGGAGCAAGAACTGGATATTTAGCAAGACCAGAAATACTGCATTATTGATTGGGAGAACCTCTGTGCATCATCACAGTTGAGTTCTAAAATTGAAAAACATGTGTAGACATTTGGCGTAGGCTGCTGCTGAGATTATCGTCTGCATTAAGCAACCAGCAAACTCGACTCACGTGTCACTGTGAGCCTGTTTTATTTTACATATCTCCACCTTATGTTTTCAGTAAAACTGCTTGTATACATGCTGCTTTACACAGGAATTGAAGAAACACCATTTACAAAGTGCTATGATAGAAGTGCCAGATTCACTGCCTACATGAAATACAGTTAGAAATCTGTGGTAAAAGAGACTCTACAGAAAGATCATAGGGGTAAGTATTTGGTCCAAATAAATGCACTAAACCAAAGCAATATGTGCTTCTCTTCTGTTAAAGGTGAAGGAAAAACTCATAATCTTAATCAACACCACCTTCTTTAGCTGGTTGAGGAAAAGTGCTTTTCATTTACTTCAGCCAAGGGAAGAAATGGTCAGATTGTGAATTGTCTTAGGTCAGCCACAGACTGGTGTTTAGATCTGTATTTTTCACAACATTTGCCATTGAGCAAAACTTACACCATCCCCCAGAAGGCAGGCAAGTATAATCCTGTTATTTTCCAGATGGGTGAACAAGAGAGGTTGCAGAAGATTACTTCTGACAGTGCTGGTAACAAAGCCCACGGGCCAAACTACCTATCAGATTTACATAAAATGTATTCAAATGCAAGAGAAAATGTATTTTCTGAAGGTATTTTGAACAGCTGCTGAGTAATTTAGTAGCAACACAGCATGCTACACTATAGCTCCCACATTCACATCTCTCGTTACTACTAGTCCCCTAGGTACTGGCAGCTCTGACCAGACAATGTGAACTGCAGGGGGGATAAAACAATTTCTGTGACAATGTATAGATCCCTAGTTCCTGGTGTCCTCACTAAAACCCATCAGTTCACTAAGTAGTCATATCCACCATCAATGCAAAAGGCCGACCAGCACTGGGAACTGCATAGAATTTGTAGAAGAAAAACCACAGGGACACATATCCCAAGGCACAGATGTGAACTGATGCTATATAAGCATCATATACATAGCATATATATAGCATCCCCCAAATGGGGAAATGTACAGCAAACATACTGCAGTTGAGCAAAGCCTCCAGAAAAGGCAGTCCGCAGCATGGAGAAGAATTTTATTTTAAGGTACTCCAAACCTCCACATTACGTGTCTGTTTAATACAGTTCACTTGGAATGTGAGCTCAAATGCAGATTTGGCCTTATATGAAGTTATGCCATTTCATAGCAAAGCACAGGGTTTCCACAGACCCAGAGAACTTGTTTACAAACTATGTTAAAATAGTTACTGTATCCTGAAATACCTTGTAATGCAGCAGATGTTTTTCATGCCTCTGGAAAGATAACAGCACCAATAGTGCTCGACATTAATTACTTTTCTATGTTCAGTATATGCTAACACTTAGACTGTGACTACAAGAATTCTGCAATATATTCACCTTTACCTTCTGTTGAACAACAGAATAAAAAAACCTTATCCAATGCAAGGGAGCACTAGTTATAACTGAAATAAACTACAGAGGTCATGTCTTTATTACAAAGTTTTGCCCACACAACTACATATGCAAGGAATCTAGAAAAATTACTTTCTATATCACTTCACAGTTCCTTCTGTGGTGGGTTGACCAGCTGTCAGATGCCCACCCAGCTGCTCTCTCACTCCCCCTCCTCAACATGACGGCAGGGGTGGCGGAGTAAGATGACAGATCTCCTGGGTCAAGACAAAGACAGCGAGATCTCTTATCAATTACCACTGCAGGCAAAACAGACTTGGAGTGAGGAAAATAAATTTAATTTATTGTCAATTAAATAGATTTGACCGGTGAGAAACAAAAATTTAAACACCTTCTCCCTAACCCCCTTTCTTCCAGGCTCAACTTGACTCCATTCCCAGCTCCTGCATCTCCCCACCCCACACAGTGCAGGAGGGGGATGGGGAATGGGGGGTTGTGGTCAGTCCATAGCAGCTCCTCTCTGCTCCTCCTTCCTCCTCACACGTTTCGCCTGCTCCAGCATGGGCTTTCCGTGGGCCACAGTTCCTTCACAAAACACCCACCTGCTGGAACCCATGGGCTATCTGCTCTGGCACAGTTTCCGCACCGGCTGCAGCGGAATCTCTGCTCTGATACCTGCGGCGCCGCCTCCCGTCCTTCTCCTCTGACCACGGAGTTCACAGGACCGTTTCTCTATTTCCCCTCACTCTGCCTGTGGGGTGTTTTGCCCATCCTTAAATACATTTTCCTTAAGGTGCCCCCACCGTGGCTGCGGGGCTCAGCCATTCCTTGTGGGGGGGCAGTTGGAGCCGGCTGGAACCGGCTGTGTCCGGCACGGGGCAGCCCCGGCCTCTCCTCACAAAGGCCGCCCTGCAGCCCCCCTGCCAGCGCCTGGATACCCGCACCCCGTACAAATTCTTTATATAAACTTTGCATGGACTTTGCCAACAGATTAAGCTATTGACACGTGGACACAAATTTAGTAGCCGAAAACCTAAGTCTCTAATTGTCAGTATCCGTATGAAAGTAATACCTTTGGAAACGAGTCTTAACTATTTTAAAATATCTTTATTTGTTTTGAACTGCATGATGCAATACCAGCACAGATCTGCACACCTGACCTGTTTCTGGTGAAGGTGTCTGCCCTCTAGTTTCTGCTACATTTACCCCCAGCTTAAATTTTCACCTGCAATCAGCCCCCAGTGAAGTGCGTTTTTATTTAATTCCATATTTCCAGCCATGTCAAGGCCAAGGTCAAGCAACGGCCACAAAATGATAAAGCATCTTCGGATGAAGGTGATCACAGATGTTAATGGCAGCATTGCGAACCACGTACACAGAAAATAGATCAACAAAACTGCTGAGAGTGGGACAAGGCAAGTGGCACTCAACAGTGAGCAAGCAGAGAAGAAAGTTTCATGGACAGTTTATGGTCTAATAAAAAGGCAGGTCAATGCGTGCTTTCAAAGAACAAGCGAAGGGCAGTCAACATGGCAGAGAGAGGAATAAAACATCTTTTCCGACCTGAATTAACTACACTCTAGAATATAAATTCATCACATAATTGATGTACTTCAGTCAAAGGGAGACAAAACCCTTTCCTCTTTGGTTGTCTTCCTTAAATGGGTTTCTTTTAGACTTTCAGAAAGATGCAGCTCACATGTCTCTCTCTCTAACCTGACTACTAAGGAGGAAAATTTAACAAATGTGCATGTAAATTTTACCCAATACACTCTCTTTAATCAACTGATTCAATTTGCAGCACCAAATTTTCTTACTGCTAGTATGTAAACCTAGGCCTAAACTGGCTAATCTTGAAAAAATCAGCTGTCCGACATCCTGTTTTGTTCCTCCTTCTCTGCATATGTGTGAACTATATACTAAATATCTACCTGAAATTTATTTAGAATGCAAGAAGTTAGAAAAAATAAGGTTATAGCAATTAAAATAAAAATAATAAAACACAGAATAACCTTTGCTGTTTCTTCCTTCCCCCATCCCCCATGAAAAAAGGATTTCCAATGAACTGTATGAAACAGATCTCAAGTTCATGTACCTGAGGTCCTGTGACGATTTTGGGTCACAGAGCTGGACTGAGCATAGTACAAAATACAGATCATGTGCCAGGGTCTCAATGCCACTTTTTAAAAAAAATCTGTTTAAATACTTAAGTTGCCCTCAGAACACACAGTCTTTTGAACACCTTTCTGAGATAGGTAAGTACTGCTCCTACGTTAAAGCTGTGCAAACTAAGCAACCAGCTAAGATTAACCAAAGTCTTTAAACCCATGTAGGAAGTTTGCAGCTGAGCTGGGAGCTGATCACCTAGACTGAGAAGAACTGCTCCCAGCTCCCCAGCACTGAGGAGAAAATCCAGCTAACCCTGCAGCAGTCTGGACTGCGCAACTTGCCTGTTTCATTGTTTGTGGAGACCTGCCCTCTGATTCCTCTACAATTACTGGTGCTCATGAGGCGTATCAAATAGAGACAAACTAGCTTGTTGTGAGATACATTTTCTTCCCCTCCCCTCCACCACTCCTTTTTTGGACACTCATGCAAAGGCTAGCTGCCTACTGTTTTTTAATTTTTACTGATTTTCAATATCCACAGAGCAAATAGCACTTGCTATTGCTTTCAGCTAAAGCAAACCTGTAGAGAATTGTGAACTGTTACAAGCACGCTGAACCAATTTTATTTCTGTATTGATCTTCCACTTAAGCAACAACAGGTTTGAGGAAGAGAATGAAAAAAAATTGCTTTGCCTTCACTGATTATTTTGGTTTCATTTTTCAGAACTCACAAATACTCATTTACTATCATCTCACTTCTTAGGAATAAGACAACAGGACACCTTCCTAAGCTATTTGGCAATATACTCTGATGCTAAAGTTCTGTGCACCGTGCCAAACTTAACAGAAACCAAACAGCTGTCTGAAAAGTCCTCTGTGTGAAGCACTGTGTGACAAGACACTGAGCTAATTAATTTTACAGAATTCTAGATACTTTCAAAATAATAAATATTGAAACTGTCAAAATGTTGAACAACACTGAAAAAATTTTTTTTCAATATATCTGATTATCTTTGATTTTAATACTTTATTATTCCCTCTGTAATCCAGTTACTACTTATTCCTTCAATTTACAGACATCTGCATTGTTTCATGTAGAATACCTAGTGTCTCTTCAGTACTATGGAAATCCCTTTGTACTGTCACGCATGCGAAAGAACTATTCTTCCTTCCAAGCAGATCAGAAGGGCTCTGCATTTCCTTCTTTCCTGGAACAGAGGGAAGAGCCAAGTATTCTGAAATCTTTACTATATCTGTTTCACGCAGTCTCACCCGGCCACAAGAAGTCGAAAAAGTGAATCACGTGACATCATGAAGCAGAAACTACCTATCTAAACTGCAGTGAGTAAGCAATCACATCAACAGTACCTGGAATACAATG
The DNA here is from genome assembly GCA_013396915.1 of Stercorarius parasiticus. Classification (NCBI taxonomy): domain Eukaryota; kingdom Metazoa; phylum Chordata; class Aves; order Charadriiformes; family Stercorariidae; genus Stercorarius; species Stercorarius parasiticus. The sequence goes on from VWZL01001979.1 coordinate 130,347, forward strand.
CTTTATGCAGCACACATTAAAAAAAAAAGACTATGGCACACTTGAAAGGATCAGCATGCACCATTACAACAGTGTCTCCTTTAATACATGAAAGAAGAGTTCTAACGAGCTTAGCAAAATTCTGGAAATTTAGGTTAAATGCAGTTTAGAATTTCGATGATATAATAGAAAGAATGCTTAAAAACGCTTTAGCTATAGAATTGCTGAAAGGCAAATCACATAATTTTCAAAGCAGATGTATCCAGAAAACGGGAATGGGTCTATACAATTAGAACTTTAATCTTGCTTTAATCAGAGATTGAAACTTGGAATTTTAAAATATAACACAAAGTCAAATCTAAAGATAAAAGGTAATGAAATGTGCATTCATTATGTTTTATAATGTATACCTTAATTCTGGTGAATCCGCAGCTCATAATCTTTAGAAGACTCAGTAAATCGTGACATAGAGCTTCAGTAAAATCACACAAACTAGTAACTGCTATTTGCAACATCAGTCACTAAGAAAGTAATAAAATAACTACTGCAATTATCAACAGTGCATTGAAACTGTTTCTTTAATGTGATTATTAATCCTAGAGCTTCCTTTGGAAAATTAGATTTTCTGGTTATTCTTGATTCTGAAAATTACACTAGCTATTATTTATGTCACTTCTGATAAGAGGGGCTGCTAAACAGGAAGGTGTTAGAATTTTCTGAATTATACAATACTTTAGCCATGATTTGTGATGGTTACAGCATGAAAAACTAACAACATATTCTCATATACTGAATATACTTTAGAGATTTCCATGGTCATTAAATATCTGATCTTGTTTAAATATGTGAATATTGATATGACAAAGTTTGTAAGCATCCCTGATTAGTCCCATTCCTTCTACCGTTTCAATTCTAGTAGGAAAATACAAAAAAACCCATGCTGTCTTGAACCACTTGGCATTTCTTTACAATCAGTAATTGACAGAAATGAAATTCAAGGCAAAAGGGCTATTACTGAAATGTTCAACTTGTCTTAGGAAAAAAGGACATAATAAAGGTAGTAGTCAAAACTGAATATATCAACCTTTATTATCATTTTCAAGTATGGACCTCTGCTTTAGAGATGGCGAATGGTGGAAATAAAACAGAATTATTGGCCAGGAATGCACCTTAACCATTGGAAAGATTAAAAAACCCTTCCATTCTACCACTAGGCTATACAGGCATTCTTACTGGGACAGTCAGTATACAAAATATAAAGCTTGACTCATGTCAAAATGATCACTGACAAGAGAGAAGTGGCTTCAGAAGTATTTCTGGTTTTACCCACCATCATGAAACATTTCTTTGCATTTCTTGTACATAGTGAAAAGTTAAATCTTCAAGTCTTTGTGGTGAACGATTAATTATTTTACATAGTTATGAGGCCGTTATGCCTGCAGGTAAACAAAGTAACATTGCAAAACGAGAAACAAAAATATACCTATATTTTCAGTATAAATGTTGTCTATGAAGTGGAAGAACTTTATTGAAGTCAAAGGTCACCAGTTGTCACAGGCTTGAAGCAAGGAGCTCACAACAGTCTTTCTTCACATATAATATGTACAATATAAAGAAAATTATTCCTAGGATATTAAACCTGTACAAACAAAACCACAGATTGGTAGAATTTATTTTTTGTGCTGATTTTCAAATGATATGTTGAGACAGGATTTACCAGTCTTGTCTTCTTTTAGGATGAGCAATCCAAAATAAACTACAGCGAAAGTTACTGTGATTTTTGCGTGTTACCTGATTTTGCTTTATTATGCTAAGTTGAACATGCTTATAAATATAAATACCCTCTAGTAGCATTGGTAATACAAATGAAGTATGTTACATTCTTAAAATAGATAAGAATATAGATAAAAATAAGAGCTATCGTTGTTTCTTATAGGGAATAGAGTCATCTGTAGCATCTCTTATTCTATCAAGTAAAAAGTTTAAATACTGGTGGATGATATTTTGAGGAACAGAGGTTAAATTATGCCCTCTTTTTTGTCAGGATACTGAAGGGCAGACAAGAATTTACTATGTCAGTTTAAAGCCCAAGTTCAGAGCATCTTTTTGAGTTAAAAGTCAGCATTTGCCCCCAAACAGAATTTAATTTAGCAGAATGCCAGATTTAACATAAAATTTCATTACATAAAATTACCAACAAAATCAAATTTTTCAAATTCCATGTTCAGCAGGAGATCGGAAGCTGCACCATCCTAACAGGACTTAAGAAAGAGAAATTTCTTTAAAATTCAAATATCTTTGTCACTGTTTGCACTACTATTTTTCATGGTACTAAAGACATTTACAAAATGTATTCCTTTTATCACTAAGGCTCACAACATCAGGACCTTAAATTTTCAAGTATATTTGAAGTTGCAGTAATTGCAACAGAAAGAAGGGGTTATCAATCAGGAAAAAGATCGTGAGAAATAAATAAATCTTGTTTTGCAAGCCCCTTCTTTTATCTTTTCAGAATGTTCATTATTTAAACGCTGGCCTCTATACTTCAATGGAGGTAGGTAACCTAAAGACAAGCTCCCAATGTTTAGCTGAGTGGCAAAAAGGCCTAGTGAGCAATAATAGTCTGCATACTGTATGAATTTTTGATTTTTGCCATAAATCCACATATTTATACAGATAAACGTATTTAGATTAGAACTTGAAAGCAGGTAAGGTTAGATGGACTGAATACAACTCATTAGAATTTTTCTTAAATATCGTAAGTAATCAACAGCCTCATATTTTTTCCAATATCTTTATCTTCAAAATATGATAAATACACTTTGCCTTTTTTATGTTGTCTCTGTGGTTTCAGGTAGGTCATAGTATTGCATCTGTGACTCAGAGTCCAGTTCATTATGATGGAGGGTGCTGATCACCACAACTATAAGAAGAGTGAACTGACATGAATGTATTTGAAAGAGACTGAAGAAAACTCACACCTAGCAGCAGAAGTGATTAAACCTTCTTCAGTGCATTGTTTTCCGTGAGTTGTTTTAGCTTCTGGACTACACTTCCTTGCAGGTACTCAAATGACATTTACTGCAGCTCCCTAACTTGCAAATAAGAAAACACAGCAGATATCACTTTTAGAGTGATATAGGTCTTCTATCTGAGATCAAAGTAGAATGACATACTATGAATAGGAAGTGAAAGTATTGTGACTCCATATACTATGAACTGGTCTATTTTACTAGGCTTTGCTCATGCTAGGGAGACAAAAATCATCAAATCCAATGGGATCTACAGTTCTTTCACAATAAAATGAAGCAATCAATCTGGTCATGAGCCAGTTAAGACAGAGGCACAAAAGATTTTGGTGGAATTTTCTGACTAGAATCAGGGTTACTAATTATCCAGGTATTTGCTGAAGGGACAATAAAAGCAGGGCTCAAGCCATCTAGGAGATTTCTGAAGTGCATTGACGATCTCATGGCACAGGTGATCAAGAAGCCAATAAGTGCAGCTGCTCTGCTGGACCTAGAATCATAGAATCATAGAATAGTTTGCGTTACAAGGGACCTTTAAAGGTCATCTAGTCCAACACCCCTGCAATGAGCAGGGACATCTTCAACTAAATCAGGTTGCTCAGGGCCCCGTCCAACCTGACCTTGAATGTTCCCAGGGATGGAGCAAGCTCAAGAAAGGTCCATCCCAAGAAGTAGGAAATCAAGCAAATGCAGCTAGGAGGCCTGCATGGGTGAACAAGGAGCGTCTAATTGAACTCAGACATAAAAAGGAAGTGCATAAGGCATGGAAGCATGGGTAGGTGATCCAAGAGGAGCATAGAGGTGCTCTCTGATCTTGCAGGAATACGGTTAAGAAAGTCAAGGCTGCCCTGTACTTGACTATGGCAAGTAACTTGCAGGACAAGAAAAGATTCTACAGGAACACCAGCAGCAAAAGGAAGACAGGAAAATGTGGGCTCACTGCTGAATGGGGAAAGCAATCTGCTGACAAAGGACCTGGAAAAGGCTGAGATACTGAGTGCCTTCTTTACCCCAGTCTGTACTGGCAAGACTGTCGTTCAGGTCAAAGCTAGTAATTTCCCCCCTCTCTTCTGCACTGGTGAGACCACATCTGGAGTGATGCATCCAGTTCTGGGCTCCCCAGTACAAGAAAGATATCAACTTACAGGAGCAAGTTCAGCAAAAGGCCACAAAGATGAGTAAGGGAATAGAGCCTCTTGCAAATATTCAGAACCTGACTGGACATGGTTCTACGTGGTCTATGTGACCCTGCTTGAACAGGAGTGTTGGGCAGGATGATCTCAAGAGGTCCCTTCCAAGCTAAACAATAGTATGATGCTGTGTTTCTGTGTTCTTGAGATATTCCTGTAAGGTCAGTTGATTTAAGAAGTCCTAGTCTAAGCCAGAGCATGAAGGGTACAGGAATTCAAGCATCTGCTCTTCAAGTCAGTAGCTAATGAATAGCCATAGCAGTAGGTTTTGTTGGCTTTGACAGATCACTGATGAAATACTGAATACTGTTGCTGAGTGAAAGCAAAAAAATTGTTTCAGAAAGTGACATATATTTCTAAACACACTGAATATTTTTCTTAAACACAAAATCTGAAATTGAAATGAAACCAAAAAGTCATCTTTTCAATACTCTTTATGAGAATCCATTCTCTTATTTGAGTTATTTCAACTAGCAGTCCACACAGAATAATTTAACTAGTTGATTCTAATGTTCCATGAAATAGTCAATTTTAATTGTATATACAAGAATTTATAGGCATTAATTTGATGTAATGCATGCATTATGGGACTATTCTTGTGACTGAATAACAGATGTAGTGATTTACCTATGTAAAACTGTAACAGCTGGATTGATGGATCTGGGATTAAGGTTTTTAGAGAAAAAACATCATATAGGCATACATTGCACAAAGCTTCTTACCTTATAGTGGCAAATGTGATGGTGATTTTATGAAATAGATATACATAACAAACTGAACTGTGTCTGCTGCTGTTTTTAGGCGGCCTGATACATCATCATCAACTGCCGATAATTTCAGTGGAAAATCATCTCTATGAAAGCCATTTTTAGGTTTTGTCCCACTAAGACTTATGCTGATTTATTATGTTTTGCAATTTCTATAGAAAATGCAGTAAATATAAACACACATAGTTGTATATACAGTCCTTCTAAAATTAATTCAGAATTCAATTCAAAATTTATTAAATCAACTTAATGTCCTACAGCATTTCCAGTTTTATGCAACACAACATCTACATGGGTGTGATTCATGAATATGCTAACTTAAAATTAAAAATTTATAAAGTATGTAAGATATTCCATTTCAAAACCACATCTAAATGTGTTTTCCTTTTCAATTCATAAATTCACATGATACAGTAACAATTCTTAAATCTCTTCCAGACTGCTTTCACCGTTAACCTTCAAAGAATTTTGAAAATGGGAGGTGTGATAAGAGGATGGTGATATTGCATCAAGTTGGCTCGAGTTACCTACCAAAACATCTTTCCATTTCTCATTCATTATATAATTCATTATGTTGGAAGTCAGTATTGCAAGTATGAAGCTTAGGAATACTTGAAGACAGCAAAATGTCTTTCTTCCACACATCACAATTATAGGTTAAACTTTACACCTGTTTGGATACAAAGCCACTAACGTTTACAAAGAGCTGCTCACATGTTTCCAATTTGTCAAACAAAAAATTCCTCTTTTCCTAGCTAACTGGTAATGTTGGAAACAATAGCAAAACATCAGAAAATTAGTAATTTTTTTAAAAACTGATTTAATGCAGTTTTCAGTAATACCTGCACACTATGCAGAGTGCCTGGCACCTGTAAATACTAATAAAATGATGACTTGAAATATGCACTAATATGAAAACATACATATCTCCGGAATGATTAAAAGAGATGGGTAAATCCCATGACTCAAAAAGAGTCAACAGATTGTACGGATGGTGATTTACATATTCTTTTTAAAAACACATTTGCAGAATGCATATGCAATAAAAAACTGTAAGATCAGTTCAAACAACTGTCCCTTCTATGGAAAGGGAGGAAGTGGAAGTGTAGGTTAAAACACAGACACTGATAACACAATCATGTAGTTTGCACTCAGTACATTACATCTTGCCAAAGGTTCCATGTGGAGGTACAAAAACGTGTTTAGGACTTTCACAGTTCAGAATGAGCCATCTGTTTTTGAAGCACGAAGATAAAATAATAAACTTCAGCAGTTTCTGTACAACTGCACGGTCTAGGCTAGAGTTGGCCAAACAACATTAACTGAATAATTTATTTAACAAATAAATGTTTTTATGGACAGCTAAGGGTGCCCTTCTCAGCCATGAGTAAATGATTACATCCATACCACTAATTAAAGTGTGACAGAAACCGGGAAACAATTACATTCAATATGTTCACTTGGAAGATAATTGAAATATTAACATACGCAATACAACGATAAAGCTCTGTGGGGATGGGAACTATGGTCATTAAATTCCAGAGCAAAATTCTGACAATTCTGAAGGTAAATAAGATGGAAAAGAGTGACACTATCCTATACAGGCAAGATTTTAATTCATGCTTGCCTAGAATCTTCCAAGCAGAAGAGAATCTGGTGCCCCCATCACTGGCTAGAACAGACAATCCAAACTTCTTAGGAAAATACAATTTAAAAATTATCATTTAGAGAATAAAAGTGTAAGATGTCTAAAAAAACCCAGCAGGCCTACTCTAAAAGCTAAAATCCGTCCCACTATCCAGAAAAATCAAAATCCTGGTGACTTGATTATCTCAGCCTCTTGCATGTTGAAGTTACTTTCCTTCAACCACTGAATTGAAGAAACACCATCTGGCCCCAGTGACAGTCACATCACTTTTACCACAAATAACATACAGTAAATTTTGCATCAGGCAATCACAATGCAGACCCCACACATAGAATGAAATATGTTTGAACTAAAGTTTTTTGAATAATTTTAAAGAAAAAATCCATAAAACAATCCAAGCCACATCTCAAGTATGTGCTCAAAGCTTTAACTGATAAGATCAATACAATGTCAATTATGAAATCACAAAAAATTAAACACAAAGAAATGCGCATTTTCAAACCCAGCAATCAAATAATTCTAAAATAAACAGAAATGGAAACAATGAATAAAACTGGATTGAAACAGGCCTCTATTTTCTTTAGGCAAGGCAAAAAAAGTAAGCAATCAGAGTTTTATTGTCTTTTTTCTATAAAGCTGTTGTTTCACAAGGACCATAATGACAGTGACTGAACATTTAAAACTCATTTAATCTTCATCAGGTTTGAAAGAAATGGCCGTATCTAAGGAAACTAATCATATAGTTAAGAGAAAGTAATAACTGTAAACTATGGGGATATCTTAGCTTCCTGTATATGGTAGATTTAGAAAGAAAAAATTTGAGAAGACGATATAGACATTATTGGCTGCGTTAATTATGTTGTTTATCCACTGGAGCCATAGTTGCATGCAGAACTGGAATATCTGTTAAATATGAACCTGTAGCCTTATTCAAATCTAATTTAACAGAAATATGGTCTCCCGGTTGGAACGTTTTCAAACAGTAACAAAAATAGTTATTTATTCCAGTCTTTGTCTCTTTTTCTACATTACAGGGAAAAAAGCCTCATTAATTTTGCAGGTAAAACATACAGGTAGAGTTATCTATCTTCAACAGCCTCCAAGAGAACACAAATCAACATTTTTGTCAGGGATTCATATTTTATAGCCTATGATACAAGATCCTGGGGGGCCACAAATGCCTTGTCAAGTTTGCTTTTTTCTTTGGCAGAGGTTAAGGATGATTGCTGAAGGATTACAATTTTATTGCTGCTTGGTGAAGGATATACTGCTCTCTCTACATTTTAGAAGGACTCACAAGAATAATCACAGTCACTTTGAAGGCCAAGCCCATAAACTCAGATGCATGTAAATCCCCACCAGTCACCGTCTACAATCACACCTTGCAAGTTATTTAGTATGCCACTGTTTTAAAGATAGCAGTATAAATTCCAGTAAACAAAAGTAATGAGTAAATTGAACTGACACTACTTTTTAGTGTAACAACATGGAGAATGAAGCCGTAAATATACAGGTGTTAATTTTAAGGTAAAAAAGAGGGAAATAAATTTATTTTTCAGTGTGAACTTGAACTCCGTAACTAGAATCAATCTTTTGAATGCCATTTCGTTGCATTTATTGCTAATATATTGTTAGGCTTTGAAATCTGTACAGCATTTTAATGTCTTAATCTTATGAAGCAGAGACAATGGTACCACAGTTAATACAGTGCAATTAGCTGACCAATGTCTCACACGAGTGGTCTCTGAGATTAAAAAACAAATTTAGAATCTTTTGTTATTATTGAGATGTATACTCCTATCAAATATCTTCGAAGAGAAAAAAAAAATCTTTATCTGCTGTCTCATAGGGAGAGGAAGGGATAGAATTTTCTTTGCAAATTTTATATATATTTACAATTGACAAAAATCCTGAAATACATTCATACACTGTCAGCTGACAAGTAATTAGATTTGAATGTATACTATGTGACTTTGCTTCAATAATACTAGGCATTAATACTGATACAGAATAAAAGAGAAAAAAGCTGTTTTAAATGGAGCGTAAGAGTAATGTAGAGACCTGTGGCCAAGAAGAAATGTAAGATGGAAATGAAATGGTTTCTTAAATCGTAGATCCTTTCACCATTCTATATATTGAAAAATGGTCATATATTTACATTATAACAAGTTTGTTTCTAAAAGAATATGATAAAGTTATAGGGTGATCATAAAATCTAACAAAAAAAAGCCTAAACAGCCTCTTCTTCCCATACCAATCTACTCTGTATACCGAGATCACAAAACCTCCTGCCATGAGCAGCATTTTAGAATTTCACAACATTTACATCATACAGTTCAGAAGGCAAATACAAAAATCTTCAAATAATGCTTTTATTTTCTTTTTTTGGTAGTTAAGAAGGTAATTTTGAGAACTCTGATGTACATGTTTCAGGGAAACTTTTGCAGTCTCCTTCATATACCACGCTCTAACTGCAAAAATGGTCCTAGCTAAAACTACCTTTAATGTAATAACTTGTGCAGTAAATTCCCTCACATCACAAATGCTTACAGTTCAGATGCAACAATTAGCTCTTGTACTTTACCGACATAATAAAGAAAACAATATCTTAATCATCATAACTTGAAATTTTATATGGGCATCAGAATTACTTCTAAAATATTTTTAAAGTAAACATTAAATACTTTATCATTATATTAATATTACTAATATAAATATAACACAACATCTGTATTATTTAATTCTTACCTTTTTCCTAACTTCCATGATAGGAAAAGAGTTAATCCATTACCAAGGCATGATACCAATACATTTTCCAAAATTATAAGTTAACTATTCTGTGAACTATTGTGTGCAATACATGAAAAATAATAATACTGGTCAGCCACCATTGCATACTACTGACAGTACAGTTGCATATGTAAATATGACAGCTTACTGCATTGCAAGATGTTATTAGCACGGCTATTTTTAATTTTTCATCTTAAAATTAAACAATAAATTAGTCCTATATTTAGCACTAAAATTCTGATGACAAATCTAATTTATTCAATGTGTAAATTAATAAGCATAAATTATGAGCTACCCATTTGTAACCTCCAACTTTATGTTTAAATTGTTTCAGTTCTCAAACTCATTTCATCTGTATCTATAAAAGCGTCTGGAGTCTGAACGATTCATAAGTTCTCCAAAGGACTGAACTAATCTTTGTGAACTAACATGAACTACAATGCATTTTCAATCAAAGACACTACCTCATGAAAAAGGTTTCCAAATATGCACACTATTTTGCTTTCCAATATGACTTGTCTTTTTATTGTCAAAAAAAGAGTGAAGTCACTCTGTAGCTCAATATATATGACTAAAACTCTTTAGTGTAACACAGTGGTAAGTTCTTACCTTATTGTGATAGGGACGAGTACACCCTTGCTAATGGATTGATTGACAGATACAGTCAGAATGTTCTGAGAGTTTCCACAGCTGAATCGAACTGTTGGTCTTCCCTCCACAAGATAGAAGTGAAGAAACTGTTCTCCCAAATTCCTTTCACTGGCTTTGAAAACAAAAATGGAAACAGTGACACTTCTGAAAGTGTAGGACTTTCCAAAAATATTCCACGCTACTGGGACGCCATTGCCAGTCACAATATGACAATATGACATTGAGGAGCCTTCTGTCCATATACAGTACTTTGCTTGAGTGACTATGAGAATAAAATTAAACTCTGTATCAACAGCTGATAACAGGTCAAAATAAAACAAAATAACCAAGAGGCAAAATTTACTTTTATACTACTTAGTTGCCTAAACCCTACAGAGATCTTTACATTAATTGCAGGTGAACTTTTCTCTACATCCAGCAGTATCTTTAAGGTAACAAAGGTGATGCTAAAAAAACCAAATCACAAAAATACTATAATAACATGATTTACTATTTTATTCAGTTTTTCAACCGTATCATATAAAACAAAAATTATGAGAACATCTCCTCTGTTTTATAATCTCTGTAAAGATTATGAACAATGCACTTTTCCCAATTAATGATACTTTTCAGAGTTTATGAGAAGAATAATTAACTACAAAATATCAGAGATACTGTTAGTTGCACAGTTCAAACCAAGAATAAAAAGATATTTTAAAAAAATCTTTCAATCTTTGTTCACTTCACTTCCACTAAATAGTATATTGTAAGTATGACAACGAAATATTTCTACTTAAATGATGGATGGCACATGCTTCATCTACTAAAAAAAGAACTGGCACCTACAGTTGCCAAATTATTTGGGACCACTATTTTTTTATGAATTTGCCCTTTGAATTTAACTGTATTTGCTTCTCATAGAAGGTAAGACACAGTTCCTGTTTAGGTTTTTTATTCCACTTGAAGATAAACTGATAAAATATTAATCTGTTTTTTGCACTATATTTTACTATATTTAACTGAAGTAAAAAACTCAATAGCTAGGTCATGAAAATGGGATGATAAGGAAAAGTGGAAGGCAATAAGCAAACCACAAACATAACAAATAAACAGTAGCAGAAACAATGACAAGAAATCAAGCTTGTCAGTCACACTAATGGATGGGCTATCAAGAAATTTCAGGCACCACTTCAGAGAGTTCCAACTTGGACTTTGCAACTGAGAAGGCTGCAAACCTGGGAGTCTGGGATACTCGGGGAGGGCTGTTTTGGTAGAACTACACAAACCAACGCAGCAATGTGTACAAACAGGGAACTGGGGAGGAACAAAGGAGGAACAGACATGAAGGGGTATAAAAGAGAAGGGTTGCTTGTAAAACAGGGCCAGTTGGCATGCTTGTCTGATTGAGCCCTCTGTCTGATCACCGCAGTCTGTCCTGTCTGCTTATTAAATCCTTTCTTAAGTATCTCTCTCTGTAACCTCACTCTCATCCAGTGAGAGTGGATTTGATGCCAGCTACTGGAGTCAGACTGGGAGTGTAGGCACCATGGCCTCTGGTGTCTGCTAACGGAACCAGTGGGAGTCTCAATGCCAGAGACTGGAGCAGATGGGGGGTCTCAGTCACCAGCCACTGGGGTACTAATGTTGCATGTCCAAAAAACCAGCTACTGGGAGGCACCAGGATAAGTGTATTTGTGCGTGCATGTGCGTGTGTGTGCAGAGGGCTGCAAGGACTAGGTGACAGTAATTGATGTGAGTGGATCTGGGGCCAGCATGTGGACTCAGACCAAGGGTGTAGGCACACCTGCGCCTGTGGTGCCAGCACCTGCAGCCAGCGAGCGTCTCAGTACCAGCTACTGGTGTGGGTGAGGGTCTCAGCTGCCAGTGAAGTGAGTGAAGTGAGCAAGGGACCCAGTGCCAGTGGTTGAAGTGGGACCATGGTTCCCAGTCTGTGTGCCTGGTGTCAGCTTCTTGGGGTAAGCAAGTGTATCTGCTAGCAAACTTCAAGATGTACTGCCTCTGAGTAGGAGGCCCCGGGTCCATGCATGGGTATCAGATAGGTAGAGGGTCCATGCTGGTATCTGGGGGACCCCCGAGTGTGGAGTGGCTGGGGGACAGGTATGTGAGTGCACACGTCTGTCTCTGAGCTGGTGAGTAGGAGACCCGTGGGCTGGGTAAGGAGGCCTGGGATCTGGACAGGGGTATCAGATGGACACAGGGGGCTGTGCTGGTACTTGTGTGCATGTGCTTGTGAATCTAACAAGAGTCATATGTGTCCCTTCACTAGTGAACTTCTATCTCTAACAGTCAGAGAGGAGGAGAGGACTTGGCTTTCTATAGTCATGTTTTATGTGAGTCGTCAAGGCATGTCCTGTTGAAGGCACTGCCTTGCCTGTGGCAGACTGTGTAGCCAGCTGTCATGTTCTCTGTGTGTCAGCAAGTGTGCACATCTGTGTGTCTCTGGGATACATACTTAACTTTGCATGGATTAACCTGCAAATGGGAAAGCGGCAGCCATGTCCATCAGCCTGGGATGGAGACTCCTGAGTCTCTGAGCTGGGTTCCAGCAGCTGGGCAAGAGGGACTCCCAGGCCTCCAACTGCCAGAGATGGCCACAGCTTAGAACATCCCTTAACATTTTTATTCAGAAAGGTAAAAACAACGTGGGTGTACTTGGGACAGCTCCTTGCTGGAAAACCTACTAATTTGTGAAGAGGAAATGATCGATTTTAACTTGGAGCACAAAAGAAAAAGAAAATATATTTTAGCAGATACACAGAGGCAACAGATGCTTGGAACTTCCTGATCATTTGCTGTTGTATAGTTCATAGCAGAAATAGTTCACAACGTAAACTCCCTCCTCGAGAGCAGCTGTCTAGTCAACACAGGGTTTTTTCAGTCTGTTAGAAATCCTGATGACCTACCAAAAGTCTTTTATGCTTAGACATATTTTGTATTCGGAATACCTAATTAACTCCAAAGCTACTTTAATTTGACTGGATTTTATGCCTTTGTTTTTTATCATTTCCTTCTACAACAGTCTGATAATTCTCTTTCAAAATGTATTGCACTATCACTGTTAAAAAAGTCACTGCTTTTTAACCCTAGTATAACTGATATATGCACATATTGCATCATTTGTTTCCTTATCTTCTTCTTTCCTCTGTGTACACGCTGTTCCAGACATTTCCAATTTCTGTCAATAAGTAAATCTGTAAGTTATGTTGAATTCTAAGACAATGAAATGAAGGAGGGTTGTGAATGTATATACTGACAACATGCCTTGAAGAAGTGAAGTTACGGATGAACAGCTTATGTCTCTTCTGCAGTGACTCTGTCTGCCTGTTCACATTGCCCACTAGTAAAAACTTGGAAGAACGTCCTCATTATTACAAGTAAAAGATTTCGGACAGCTCCCCCAAAGGCAGCATTACTCCTTGAAACCTCAGCGAGTGTTACTGCTTGAACTTCAGTCTAGTGAGTGCTTACAAATCATGCAGGTGAATAAAAGCATTCTTCATATTATCTGCTAGGTGGTATGAGAACCTTTGAAAGAACAGTCCTTTAAATCTTTCTACAGTGAACATGAGGAGACAGAGTGTTCCTCTGAAGAATTTTGTTCTGGCAATGTAAAAGAGCATATGATACCTAGCGTATATACTGGGTGGTTGCCTGTTAGGAAAAGCCTGACTCTTAAGCAAAACAGACAAGTTCTGGGAACAGACAGAGGTCAGGAACCATCTGAGTAAAAAATATTGTTGGACATTAGGGGTAACTTATCTTGACCTTAGTAGAGATTATGTGAGGGCATCAGGTCAAAGAAACTAGATCTCGGGAATCATTCTTTCACAGGAAACTGCAAGCTGGAAGGCTATTTTTATACATTAGTATAATAGCAAGCAGGCGGCCACTGGGCTCAAATGGTTGCCTACCTAGAAAAGACAAATTTAAATTCCCATTAAGCTATGGAACGATGTTTTATTAGGTGAAAACATATTTTGACACAGAGGAAGGATACTGTGAAATGCTCTGCTTGAGAATGCCAGCTGAAACAACAGATAAATAGAATATGACTGAATTGCCTGAAAGGCCCGGCCCGTCTTTAGTTTTAGGAGGGTAAGTAGAATATGGGTAGATCTGAGGAACAGAGCTTCTGAAAGCAAAGAAAAATAATTTATGAGCACAACTTATGAAAAAGGACTGTGTGTCCATAAGGAATGCTATAAATATGGGCTGTGATATCTGAAATCCAATTGACAGAAGTTATAGATTACGATATATAGTAGAAGTTAAACGATGTGTCCTTGAAGGGATTGTGAACAGCATTATGCCGACTCTGTTAAGAGTGAAAATGATGAAGTAAAACTTCATAACTGTATTAGTTTTTTATAACCACTTGCAATTTACTTTGCTTTGTGGCTAAATATCACGATTTGCTTTGACATGTTGATGAAATTAAATCATGAAACAAGTAAAATCAATAAGGAACAGAATAAAAAATTCTAAGAATGCATACTGTATTCAAGAAATATTTCTCAAATGATGGTTAATCTTTATTGGCACAAATGTAATAATTGTGCATATTTTGTGCATATTCAAACTTTTTCTCCTGACATATTTTAAGAGAAATCTCCTCACATTCTACCAATAATTTAAGATAAAGTAACTGCAAAAAGTCCAGATATTTTTAGTCCATCAACTGTTACCATTTGTGTGCTTCTTAAATACATACTGAAAATGATTAGGAAAAAGAAGATTATTAAGAAGGTAAGTACATTTGTCTTTGCATTAAAACAAATGATGGTTTATAATCTATTAAAAATGATGTGCAAACCAATTCTTGTATTAGTTTCTTTGCCTCTGACATATGTAGTAATTTTCTATAGATCACTTATATCCTATCTCTTTCCCCATGTTTTTAACAGACAGCCTATTTTTTGGGAGCCTCTAAAAACAACAGTTAGTCCTCAGTATTTGTTACTCTCAATCAACCATTGATAAAATCCTTACTAATAAAGGGATTAAATAGGAATTTAAGCTTTTCAACAACAATATGGTGCGATTTAGTAAAGTGACATGCCCAGCACCGTTACTGATTCTCATATTCTCATATTTGTTAGCCTATAAGTAGTCTTGTTTTTATGTATATATGTATTTTATTTTTCTTTTATATATATTTATATATATATTTACATTAACTGCTAGAAGGTATTAAAACAATGCATCAGTACTTTTAAGTGTTTACTTCTCTTCATTTTAAGATGCATGAATATGAAGAAGTGAAGAAGGCCCAGTTCTCTTTTTTGCATCCTCACTGGCTCGTGTACTAGGTAAAGATAGAGACATGTTTAAAGATAAAGACAGGTTTTCTCTTAAGATTCTGACAAATAGTCATCTTATTCATACTTTCTGATTCAAATCCATTTGTATATCAAAAGCATCTTGTCTGAGATTCTCACTGTAATCAAATGTTTACTAATTATCTGCCAGAGAAATAGACGTAAGCTTATCACCACATGGTAAAATCAGGTGTGTTTGTAAAATGAATGATCTGAAAGTGGACTGATCTGAAAAAAAAATCAAAATGTGTAGTTATTTTCTGGTAAAATACACCTGAAACAAGCAGATCACTGTGATTTTCCTCCTATTTTTAAAAATGCTTTTGACAGACAGAGGACTTTTGCTTTATGAATGTGTGAAACTTATTGCAACCTCAATTATGGAGCTACTGCTAACATCAGTATATTAACAGAATATGAAAATGTTAGGAATATTAACCCTTTTTTATAATTCTGTAGTTCTTGTACCTAGTGAGTGCACTAGCCTCAAGACAACTTTCTGCTGACAGTTCATTTCTCAGCTGTTTGATGGTAGCACAGCTTCAAAAAAGCAGCAGCAGAAGCAGGAGTTGTACTTTTATTAAAAAGAGCACAGCTGACAACAGCAGCATCTCTTTTGAAGTTGTCAGAAGGGAAAATGAAAGACAGAGCAAGGAGCAAAAAACAGGGATGAAGGAAGAACAGAGGGAGCATATGAACTCATGAAGGATATTATGTTTATCTGACAGGAGAACTTGGTGCCTGCATACAGAAATAATAAATCACAAAATTCTGGATAATCTGTATATGCACATAGTATTCATGAACAAAATACTGCAGAGATTTTTATTTTAGAAATGTATATAATATTGTATTTTATATTCATGTAAAAGTAAATAAGGATATTGACATGGACAATCATAGCAAATACTTGTATTATTTGAAAAGGAACCTAATTACCAGGGAGACAGAGAACAAAAAAAGCAAGCAAAAATAAGGGAAAGAAAACAGTGCTGTAAAAAGGGAAAACAGCTTGAGGAAGACTAAGTAGAAGTGTAAAGATGTAATTAATGTTAAATAAAGTATCAGAGTTCTACAAGATATGCGGTCCTCCAGTGTCTTCAGTGTCTGTGTTCAACAGCCAGGAAGAGACCCGAAGTTTTTTTTTTTTATCTTAGCAGAAATCTAACCTTAGAAGAAAATATACTGTTCACTATAAGAGTGGAATCTTGCAAGTCAGCTAAAGCTCCATTTTAGTGGTAACAAGAGTAATGGGAATGCAAATATAATGTATTATTGGGAACCAACGAAGAAAAAGTGAGTAAAACGACTTCTAGAGATCATGTAAAAATTACTTAGGTTCCTGGAGCTGTCCCAGCTCAGTGTCATGGTTATAATATACCTGGAAGTATATCACATTACAAATTTAAGTGGATGAAGATCAAAACTCTCAGACAGGACTAACTTAACAGCTTTAAACAATCTTCGTTCAGATTTCTATGTCTTAGGTAACCGGTCTATGGAGTTTCTATGGAAATAAAAAGGAGAGGATATACAATCATAGAATCATAGAACGGTTTGGGTTGGAAGCGACCTTGAAGATCATGTAGTTCCAACCCCCCTGCCATGGGCAGGCACACCTCCCACTAGACCAGGCTGCTCAAAGCCCCATCCAACCTGGCCTTGAACACTTCCAGGGATGGGGCATCCACAACTTCCCTGGGCAACCTGTTCCAGTGCCTCACCACCCTTATGGAAAGAATTTCTTCCTGATATCCAATCTAAATCTACCCTCTTTCAGTTTGAAACTGTTGCCCCGTGTCCTGTCATTACACTCCCTGATAAAGAGTCCCTCCCCATCCTTCCTGTAGGCCCCCTTTAGGTATTGGAAGGCTGCTATAAGGTCTCCTTGGAGCCTTCTCTTCTCCATCTTTGTGTAATTTCTGTATAAAATGCAACGGACAAGCAAGTAGCTTGTGTTTGTTTGTAATTATGGGAAAGCATACATAGTGAAAGAGTTGGAATTTGATTTTCAGTTACAATTTTGTACATTTGATGTTTGCCAAGATAAGCAAATTCTCTATGTGTAAAATAGTTGAGTTGTAAACTCAACAGCATACAGCATTGTAAACAGCATCCAGCATGGCAAATTCTGCTTCAAAGGTACTCCAATCAGCATCCCTCCCCAGACCAAAACCTTTTCCAACAGGTAGTGATAGAAACAAATCTGTCTCTGGTCACAGGAGTACAGTACACTTATCCAGGTTTTCAGAAAACACCACTCCACTGGCTGGCAGAGAAACTTCTATGTTGGGTTATTATTATTCTTTTATCAGCATGCTAACTCATTAGGGCTTATGGACAGATAGCAAGCTTTACTTTAACTTTGTCTGGAAGCCAACTATTTTGCAGGGATGAGGCAAACAGAATCATTAACAAATCATTAAATGCCAAATATATTCAAAGTACTTCCAGTGACCTTCCTTGAATTCTTCTTAAGGACAAATAACTCCTCTTGAAATTGAAATAACTAACAAGTATAAACCACTTCAACATAAAGAACTGCCACATCACCATTTATTCATGATTCTTAGCCAATTCTGCAGATATGTAGCTTAGGCAGCTGCAGCAAGCGCTTAGCTATAACATAAAAAGATTTGAGACAGCATTTTGAAAAGCAGTAAACATAAATATTCAGTTTGGAGTTACAGCGTTTTACATCTAAAGAAAGGTGTTACACAGATAACAATAAAAGGCATAATTAAATAATGCCAGAAAGCTTATATTACTTTTAACCCTTGCTTATAAATATTTACACAGCACATTTACATAGGTGAATTCACATATATTACTTCCAGATTAATATAAAAATAACATAAATTAATCAAAGTAATTTATATTAAATCGTCAAGATTTCTTTGAATGGACAAACCCTAGGAAGCTGCAGTGACCACAAAAGAATCCTCTGAAGTGTGAAATCACAGTAAATACCCTGAAATACAGCAAATTTTCAGAGCTTAAGATACTTCTGCAAGTCAAAAAATCTTTGGAACCAACATCACAATTATAAGAAAAAGTGAGTCTGAACCCAGATACGGAGAAGCTGTTTCTCTGTAATAAATTGTTCAAAACTTCTTCAACAGTTGTATTTTAGAGCTGTAACACTTATTACTGGAGTCATCTGCTTACTACGTTCTTTCTTGTCAGGAAGCAGCATTTTCAGTTGTAAGTTATGTTTTGCTCAATGAGTCATAAATTAAAGAACCTTCCAGAATAACAGAAAGAACGATGGTTCACATTTTATAATGCATCATGCATTAGAATACCAAAAGGATTCTAATGAATTTTAATGACTCATTTTGCTGATGAATAGGAAATGCCAGCTGATGTACACTAGTGTTAATAAGAACCTGAAGGAGCTAAAACTGATACTTCGCTTCAAGTATCATTGGTACTCACTGTAAAGAATTGTGCCATTTAGAGCAGTTGTTTTCACTGTCAAGTAGAGAGTTGTCAGATTGCTTGTTTCCTGCCCAGATGCAGTCCTGGTCTCAGATACATATGTCAGAGAAGGTAGTTCCAAGTAAGAATTTCCAGTGAAGGATGGGAAAAACAGGGCTGTGTCTGAAATGAATAACCCAAACCTAATTTTATTAATTTATTACAAAATAAAGTAATAAAATATGATATAATCAGCAAAGCACATTTAAAAATATCCGTTCTTTTGAATGCCTATGAATAGTGTAATTAACTGTATTATTCACAGAGCATGAATATAAATTTATTTAATTTCAAACATTCAAGTTAAATATGCAAAAAATGAAAACATTCTAGCACCTGCGTATTACCAGAAGTGAAAAGACCATTGCAGAAGGGACTACTGCTAGAAGACGCAATGAAGTTCAAAAGATTGTCACAAATTTTCATCTTTACATATGTGTCCATGCAGAACTTTTGTCCTATGACATCCCTGTGAGGTACATTTGGTGTATAGATGTACATAAGAAACACAAGTTTTCATTTTGAGGATACTCAAATGTTCTGTGGTTGAAATTATGATGTGGATGCCATTGGGCAGTATATACATTTTTCCACTACACTACTCCTGTCTTTAAAATAAATAATCGCAAGAGAAAATTTTTAACTCTGATGGCTTAACATTTGCGACATTTATTGCAGTAATTACCTTTATCATTATGTTGTTGGCTTTTTTTCCCCTGTAGCTGTGATAATAATACCACTGAAGCAAGAAAAAATACAGTAAAACTAATTGAGGTTAGGCAGAATGTCTTCCTGATGCCTTAAGCACCCTATTTAAGCAATGCTTCTTGAAGACTGTCCAAATTCATCAGCAGGGATGTGAATAAGGAATGAGTAACAAGAAAAGCTGTTTGAGTTTACGTAGTATTTTTGTAAAGAAATTTTTAATTTAATTAACTAAAACTATAAAATGGATTTGTGACTGATGATGACACATAGGCATGACTAGTATGTGGATATTATTTTTCAAAATTTGTATTCACTTCATTAATTTTTTGTTTGCTTGTGAAATCCGCCCATGGCTTATTCTCTTTTTTATTGGACTTAAGACAAAAGAACATAATGAAACCCCTAGTTAAACACACATATGCTGAAGGTTAAAAAGACCCCACAACCTGACAGCAAAAGATAGGCGGGATGGAAAGCCCTAAGTAGTTATGTTTCTAAAAGTTAGGTCTGGAAAAATCAGGATTGATAGAGAAAGTGAAAAAAATAGGGGATGAAATTCCCTTGGAGGGTGAGTTACTACTAAAAGGCATTGTAAAAAATAAAAAGTCAGAAGCAGACCTGAACAATGACAACGCCATTTATCTAATTCATTTCATACTTTAAAGGGAAGCAGTAATAGTAGATCTATCTTGTCCAGAGCAGGGCCACAAACATGATTAAGGGAGTGGAGCCTCCTTCATATGTGGAAAGGCTGAGAGAGCCAGGACTCCTCAGACTGAAGAGGAGCAGGCTTAGGTGGATCTTACCAATGTCTCGAAATACCTGATGGGAGGGGATGGAGAAGAGGGAGACAAACTTTTCTCAGTAGTGCCCCCTGACAGGCAATGAGCACAAATCAAAAACCAGGAAATTTACCTGAACACATGAAAATGCTTTGCCACTGTGAGGATGGTCAAACACTGGCACCGGTGGCCCAGAGAGGTTTGTCAAGTCTTGGAGATTTTCAAAACCTGACTGGACATGGTTGTGAGAAACCTGCTCAAGGTGACCCTGCTCTGCTTGAGCAGGTGGTTGGACTAGTTGATCTCAAGAGGTCCCTTCCAACATCAATGATTTGATGATTCTGTCATCTTTCACAGAGAGGCTCTGTGTGGACAACACTAATTCTTATTCTTAAGATATAGTGCCTTCAGAAACCTCAGTGTAGTACAATACTCACAATACAGTGGTACATATGGCAGCTAAAGCTATTCAATCTTTTATTAGGCAGTTTTCAAAAACTACTCAACTGTGTGATTAACTGTCCATAATTTAGTTTCTACATTAAAAATAATATTTTGTGAAGTTTTTTTTCAGCTAGCTGAAAGGGAAGAGAGAGAAGGGGAAGGGAGCACAGGATGTCTGGGCAACCTTGAATGGAAGGACAACCTCATCAGTCCCTTTAGCTGAGATAGTTCCCTTCAAAGGAAAGATCTTCCATGAAGACCTGCAACTTCCCAGGGAGTCCAGCATCCTGCACCCAGAAGTCAATGCACTAATGGACAGCCAAAACTACCAAGAAAAATGCTATTTCAACTGTAGTGACTACATGTGCAGTGCTGCACCCAAAGCAGCCTAGGCTTCCATCACCAACGCAGTAAAGTTCTCTCTGCAATCAGCAGAAAAGATATAGCAAAGACACAGACTTCACTAGAGACTTAAAATGCACACCTGGCCAACAAAGCCATCCAGAACTGCAAAGATGCAGAGTACACTCTCTTCCCCATGGTGTGCAGGCTATTAGCCTGCTGATCCTCAACAGTCATTCTCTGTCCTAAATCTGTACAACAGCTGCAATCTATCACAGCAGAACAACATCAGCAAAGAAGTCACTGAGCGCACAGGCGTTAGTCCTCTCCTTGGATGAAGGGCCTAAGTAGGAGAAAACTAAATAGAGGATATCTCCTTGGGCTTTCATCTTCACACAAACTGAGACTGATTATCTCCATAATGACTCCACAATGACTCCACAATGTAGATCAGAAGAAGGAATAGAACCCCTACAGGTAGCACAGTGAAGCAAAGAAGCCACCAAAGGCTTCTTAAGCATAACACATCAAGAAAAAACTCCTACCCAGCAAGAGGAATCAACTGTGAAGCAACAGTTGAGGAGTACTGAAACAGGCCACGGTAAGCTGTGCTTTCTATGGCCTGTACTGCAGGGGAGGGAGATGCCTGAGCAGTCATAGATCCTGCAGAGAATAACTTCCCAGCAATAGGGAGCATGCACTTGACAGAATATGCTCTCTCCAGGAAAATGTACCCATGAAAATTCTCTAGAGCCTTCTCCTCCACTTGGCTTAAAAGCTAACTTGCAAGCATCACAAGCTAGCTGAAGTGCTTGAATAGTGGAGGAAAATCTTTACTGCTAATCCTACTAGTCTGTATCTTTTGTAACTTTGTTCTATAAGTACAAAATTGTTTTTAAGTACGCATATTCTCTTGTTCCTTAAATCCTGACAAATAATTAAGCTAATTCTGAGTAAATAATACACAAATGAGAACTTAATTCCTCTGGACAGGAAACTAATTCAGCGGCAAGCATTAGTCAAGTAAGTAGGCCAGCACATGGCAAGACAGTGAAGAGCATGTAGGAACCCCAGCATCCCAAGGGCACCTGTAGCAATATCCACTAAATCTAAGTGTTCTTGTCTCATCTTGCATAAAGTGGAAACACATTTTAAATACCCTCAATATTTGTCAAGCAAAAAGCAATTAATTTTCAGTATTGCTGGATCTGGCAAAAGTAAAAAAATCCAAAACCCACTTTTGAATCGTTTTTCACGTTTCATGTTTTATCCTTAACAGAATTCATACATACAGCTAACTGTAGACACAGCATTTGAAATTAATTCAGTAATAGCAGCGAATAGTTTGATAATAGGGAATAGTCTGATGCAATGCAAACAGTTGTTTGCAGCAAACTGCAGCTGCACTGCAGCATTATTCTTTCTAAAGCTTATCAAGATCAAGCTAATGACACTCTCAGTATTTTTGGAAGAACACAGTAATAACCTTTAAGAGATTTCATATAGATATGAGAGTTAGGAGATCTCTGATAGTGGAATATTGTTATCAAATTGAAAGAAATCCATAAATAAAATAAATACCATCACTCTAAGTTAAGTTCTTTTCAAGTTGCTACATTATACAGGTAACTGTAGATCCATTCTACAATGCTTTGTTTAATAGTTATACAAATTTCCCTGACACGGGCTTCTGAAAAAAGTGACATTCTATAGACCATAAGAAATAATTGTCTCAAAAATATTGATGTTTTCAATTTATACATATAATTGGTAATGGCATATAGTGAAAAGAAATCTTAAATTATGTTTAGCATGCATACATAGTACACAAAGATGGTTACAGTAAACTTTCTAAAAATTGACAAAATAATAGCCTTGAAAACAATACTTGGAATTCCAAGTAAAAAAACTTGGAATAAAAAGTAACTTTTACTAAAAAAATGTCAAAAATGCATGTATCGACAAGTAGAAGCTGTACTAAGATAGATCCATGGTTCTGAAAAATCAGTCATTGCTCCTTGATGGAGTTGTTTGAGTCTGTGTACTAAAGACCTAAAGTCTTCAGATTTGTGATGAAATACACAGGTAGAATAGTACAGGCAAAGGTGCTTGTCTGGAATCTCTTTTTCCACTTCTCTCATTCTACTAAACTCTGAATTAGGAGGAATTAAAGTCCCATGCAGCACTGAGCATGGCTGCACATTGTCAGGTTCCATGAATCAGAGCCAAAGAGGGCATATGTTGAAGTACAATAAGCTAATAACAAATACTATCGATGCCAACTACAACATGCATATAAGACTGTACCAAGTATGGGAGTATTTTATGCGCTTTTCAAACAACTTTTACATATATTCATATTTTAAGATGGTTGCTGGCTATAAGTTATTTTTTACTTCATTTATTTCACAGGACTTGTTGACAGACGAAATGGTTACTTTATTCCCTGCTGGGGCCACTGACGCTGTCAGTACTGTCTGGGACCCCAAGGGATTGTCCCACTTGGGCAGCGGTCTCCAAAATGGAGTGCGTGCACCCCAAGGGGTATGCAAGACAATTCACTGGGGTGCAGGAAGAAAAATACTAGAACTGTGGTAGTACATATATGTAATTTATAAATAAATACATATACATACATTGGCAGGGTGTCCTCAAAAATTTTTTACTGATAAGGTGTGCAATCAAAATAGTGTGGAGATCACTGCACTAGGGAAAAACTGAAGGGCAATACCACATTCCCCACAAGAAGGAGGGGGAACACAATGGAGTCACCAACACAGCAGTTCTATAGTTTGGAGAATTTCTACAAAGGAATGGCGTTATGGTTCTTTGACCTACATTTAAGTTCTTTGAGCAGAATGTAATTTGTGAGATATTAGCTGCTACTAAAACTGAACTGTGACCCATGTTACATTATACCAATAGAATATAGTGAGAAAACTAGTATGGCACAACTCCTCAAAGCCATACAGCTCTTTCAGACTCAGAGTATGTCCCTGTTTCAATAAGAAAAATGGCTTAATGAATTTTAGTCTCCAAACTGTATTTTTTAGGATATATAGATGTCTAAAAACTAAATTGATTAAACTGGGGTCCCTATCTGCACACAAGATTCATCTTCAGATACTTAAATAGGTCAATAAACAGCAAGCAAGATAATACAATGATAAACAAAGTTAATATATATAAAAGACTTTGTAAGTACAAGACACAATCAACTATAACTAATGTAACAGTTTTACAGGTCATTATACTGGAAGAAATAAAAACAATTCTATCATTTTAAGGGTAAAAAAGGAGACTACAAGTAATTCAAGATACAATACCTGCAAAAATTCATAATAGAGACTACAGAATTGGGTCCTGGATTTCCTGAACAGCACATACAGATTTAGATTAGATATAAGAAGAAAATTTTTATGATAAGGGTGGTGAGACACTGGGACAGGTTGCCCAGAGAGGTGGTAGATGCCCCATCCCTGGAAACATTCAAGGTCAGGTTGGATGGGGCTCTGAGTAATCTGATTGATTTGAAGATGTCTCTGCTCATTGCAGGGGTGTTGGACTAGATGAACTTTAAAAGTCACTTCCAGCCCAAACTATTCTATGATTTTATGATTCTATATGGCTAAGAATTATACTTCAACAGTTTAACTGAAGGCTGACATTTTCTACTGAAATAAACAGGTTATCTGGAATATTATCGACTACAATTTTCATAATAACACACAGTATAACAAGAACATTTTTGAGAAAACTTTAACAAGTTTCTATTAAAATCATATTTGAATTTGTCTTAGAAAATAAACAGCAGTAAGGGGAGGAATACAGTTCTTTTCTGCTAGTAACTTTGAATCAATCTGCTTCCAATCCTTTCTCTAATTTTCCATTTGCATTGTTTACTTTTTGTGACAAGTTTGGCTTAGTACTGAATTCTATTAAATTTTATTGAATTCTATTAAAAATAAACTTTTTAATCTTGAAGATAGTAAGACCCATCAACTGCTCCAGCCATTGCTAAACAAATTCAAATAAGTAACACTTCTAATAGTAAGGATGAATATCAGAAAAAAAGCCACCACAAAACCCTAGAACAGCAAGTAATGCATTCATCTTCTGGTAGGACAGATCCAATCAGACATATGACTAAGCTGTCTACAATCTACAGGGTAGGTAGGTGCATTGAAAGTCCTTGGTCCTCTTTAATAACGAGGAAAAATGGGTAATCCTACGATGTGATTTTCTTCACCTTAAAATAAACGTCTAAAAGGGACAGATGAATCACGACTTAAACCCACCTATTTCTCTCCACTTGCTATGAAAGGGCTTGAGGGTCACTAGCTTAGCTATAGACATGTACACTGGCAATATCTGAAGTTAGAGGAACAATTCACACTCTTGATGTCTGTGAATCAGAACCAAATGGCCTACTGGAGGGTTTTCTTTAGGCAAAAACAGCTTAATGCAGTAGTTCTGAGTAGAAATGTTAGACGTGTGAATGGAACAGGATATCAGAAAAGTTAGTCAGGGGCTTAAACTCTGAATTTCCTAGTTGTATTTTTCAATTACAGTGGTAAACATCCTATGACAGAGATCTGAAACTTATGTACAGATTCTGTGCTTGTTCTTCTTTTCCATCAAAGAGTATAGTAGAAGCACAGACGATAAAAACTTTGCTGACCAGTGCAGCAAACCTTTTCCATATTTACTGAGAATGGAGGTGTTCCCAGCAGGCAAAACGTCAGTTTAGCAGCAATATCAAGAGACCGATAAATATGTGACTTGCTCTACCCATCTCATGCCCACAAAATATCGCAGGGAACCAAACTTAGCTACCTGAGAGTAATGCATTTTTTTATCTCATATTCACAGCGGGAAGAAAATCAAAGTGAAATAAATATAATTCAGAAAATTCCTAGGGATTATGTCTGGTACATACAAAATCTCACTTTGGTATTTCATAAAGCTTCACACACCTACAATAGTACAGAAATACAATCACCATTTCCTCAATGACTGTAACTTTAGAAATGTACGAAATAATTGATTAGGTAAGTTCAGCTGTTTCCAGACAATAAAATATGAAACAAAATAAATCTCACCCTTGCTGCTTGCATTCGTTTCAATGCTCAAAAGCCTCCTGCTTGCTGTAACTGAACTCCTACATTATGAGGCAAAAAATCCTTATGGAATAAAATACACAAGTTTTTCTTTATCAGGCCACCCTGGTGCCTTGTTGATAATGCTCTCTGCTGTCAGCTGGGAGATCTGAATTCAGATCACTGACTTAATCTCTTACTTTGCAGATTGCTAGGGGCTTCGAATGGCAGCGAGACAGTATGTTTGATCGCGAAGACTCAGAGGAAGCACTGAGAAGCAACGGGTCAAATAAGCAATCTTTAAGAGCAGGACACCATTTCATTTTCGTTGAGGGAAACTGCCCTACAAGTGGGGAAGTATTAGATGAAAAGAGTTTATAAAATCATAGAATCATAGAATCTTCATGGTTGGAAAGGACCTTTGAGATCATCGAGTCCAACCATACACACACACAAAAAAACCCCCCTACAATCTCTGTCACTAGAGCATGCCCTGAAGTGCCAAATCTACACGTTTCTGAAATACCTCTAGGGATGGTGACTCAACCACCTCCCTGGGCAGGCTCTTCCAGGGCCTGACCACTCTTTCAGGAAAGTCATTCTTCCTACTATCTAATCTAAACCTCCCCTGCCACAACTTCAGACCATTTCCTCTGGTCCTGTCATTATTCACCTGGGAGGAGAGGCCAACACCCACCTCTCTGCAACCTCCTTTCAGGGAGTTGTAGAGGGCAATGAGGTCTCCCCTCAGCCTCCTCTTCTCCAAACTAAACATGCCCAGTTCCCTTAGCCTCCTAGTTTAAAAATATCTGAGAAAGTAAAGCAGGTGATGCCATTAGAAGTGTCTTCTGAATTTTCCTGTAAAGGTACAATGAAACACAGAACAGAAGCAGGGATGAACAAGGGGATGGTATGGCTTCCAGAGTGAGAAACAGATCAGGCCTATTCAACACGGATAAAATATGCAGATGGAAATGTGAACAAGAAATGACCAGTCATGTATTTTAACACAAAAACTAAGGGCACTCAATGATACTGTCAGGTCACAGGCTTGAAAAACAAATGGAAATGATTAATAACTTTTCACAGAATGTGTATTTGTTTTGGGTAGTTTGTTGCCACAAGACATTATGTGGGTCAAAAGTATTTAAAAAAAAAAATCATGAAAAATTAAGAAAAATACAGGAAAACCAGTCCACAGACCAGAAAGTATAATGGAATCGCAGCTCAATAAATCTCACTGTTTGGTGGAAGTTGAAGTAATGTACTTTGGGAAAAATCACAGTTGTCCTGTTTTTTATATCCCTTTCAAATTATTTGTGACTGATTTTGCTCAGAGATTGAGCTAGATTACCTACTGGCCTGATCCAGCTGGTAATTTTTATGTGACTTGTTCTGCTTTCTGTATCACTGTTAAGATTGCATGACAGAAGATAAAATATATGCACACCATTTAACTTGAAGGAAATTAATGATTCCATAATTATCTGAAACATAAAGCAATTGTCATTACCTAGTGCCTAGAGATCATTAACATTTCTCTTTTGGCAGCTACACTGTGATAAGTAGATCAACCCAATGTAATTATGTTATTAGTTTTATTTCAGGAAAAATATTTGATATGTTGATAGTTTTAGCATTCCTTAAATACTGAGAAGTTCAAGAGTTAGCTGCATGTCTGACAAAATGAAATCCTAGTAAAGCAGTTTGATATTCACATGCTTTGGGAAACAGGGAGCCACAAGAAGAAATTATTTTCATATTCCTATTTTGTAGCCCTCATTATTCCTTTTCTGACCTCAAATTTTAGGAGGGATGAATCACTTTTCTTTTTCCTAGACCTTCAGTTGCTGCACATCAGCAAAGTTCAAACTGCATGAGTTTACAGCAGATGAGAATTTAGTATTTCCAGCCAACTCCTGTGTATCCATAAAAGGAAGAAAATGACCAGTCTCACAGAATAATGTGAAGCTTATTCAGTTAATGGCCATGAAGCTGTCCAGCTGAGAGATGATGTATAATTATTAAATTCTGTTATTTTTTATGGATATTACATAGACATGTAAAGTAAGACCAGATGTGTAAGTAGGAACAGACTTGACATGAGAAAGGAAAAAGGAATATTATTCATTCACATTTAGTTCAAGACTTTGTGAAAACAGGTATGACAGTAGTACCCCAACAGAAGGTATAAAAAATTGTCAAGTTGTGTGTTGAAAAAATCCCAAACGATCTAGTTGTTGTTAGTCTGAATCCACAAACAAAATTAGCATTTTACTACCTGTTTTCAGTAGTTTTGAAAACAACCAAGTCATTTATCTTTTTCTATTTGATTAGTTTCATCTCCAAGATTTATTACTTTACTCCTAACTGCATTGGATTTTGAAGCAAAAAGAATGTTCCTAATTGATACTTGTACCTAATCAGATGTATTTTGCCACCTGCATTCAAAATGATGCATAAGTGCTTAATTCTTTTCCTGAATGTGACATAGAGGAAATTGGGAAGCTATTATCTAATATTTTCTTCAAGCTTAAAATATTTGACAGGAAATACGATCTTCCTGCAAAACACCAGATTTTATCTATTAAAATAAAAAGTCCTACGTAGGAGGGAAATGAAGTTCCTTTATATCTTCATTTATATTTTTCAATCTCTCCCAATTAAAGGAAAAAATCTGAGGTAGACTTTGAATATCAAACCATAATTTACACTGGAGTTGTCATAACGCATTACTATTTTTGACGTTGAAAAGCTGGTTGCTTTTAAGGTCACTGTGACAAATATTATGGCAAATTTTAATGAAGCAAGGACTTGTAAAAACCTTTTGAAGTTCACTCATTAATATATTTGTTCTGTAAAGTATAACAGAAGGTCTACTTGAACATTAGCTTTCACATTTTTGATTCACACCTAATGAACTTCTAAAAGGAGTGAATGAAAGTCAGCATTGGTTTTCTGGGGGAAAAAGGCAGCTGTCAGAATACGTTTGGAAACTCATACTTTTCATAACACGTTGATGTACTAGAGATCATATATTACTCATTATAATGAGAACTGTTTGGTTACACAAATGAATGTGGCCCAATAGCTTCATTTTCTGCTGTTTTACAGTGAGTCTTGGAAAAATGTTTGTGTATTTTATTTGTGTATTTGTAATTCTTATGTTTATCAAAAATCTAAGTCCATCTTTTTGCTTTATGAGACATCAATGTATTTTCAGTCACTTTAATTTTATTTCTGCCAGCAAAATTTAATTTTATTCTCTGCAATGGTGCTTGAACACATAAGCTAACATTCCTATCCCAAAGGATCAGAGAAATACTTGACGAGTAATTGGCTATAAAAGTTTAATTTGGACAAATATTCAGACTTTTTCAGTGTGTGTCATATTTAGTCAATTGAAGAGGAATCTTCCATCTGGATATCTCTGTAGACTAATTTGTCATCTGGTTGGCACCAGAGAATAGATGATCAATATTGTATTGTCAAATGCAAGCTGCAGTTTTAAGCACACTAAATTTAATGCGCTCATATAAATTACGCAGTTTATGTATTGCTACATTATGTATGCACCAAATTCTTGTTTACTTTTCTAGGAAATTTTGATGAGATTTTTTAGACTTTCCTATTATTGTTTAGACAT
The DNA here is from genome assembly GCA_013396915.1 of Stercorarius parasiticus. Taxonomy (NCBI): domain Eukaryota; kingdom Metazoa; phylum Chordata; class Aves; order Charadriiformes; family Stercorariidae; genus Stercorarius; species Stercorarius parasiticus. The sequence continues at coordinate 160,220 of VWZL01001979.1, forward strand.
ATAGATGGATAATTTACAGAATTGTGTAAATCTAATTTGAGTTCTAATCTGATCTTATTTTCATAGGTTTAGGGTGCAAAGGTAGTTCCTGAAATGTCTCATTTTCTGGCTATAAGTACCTTCCCTGTAAAAAAGTAAGTTCCTCCTGCATAAATGTGGAAAGAAAAAAGAGAAAACTGTGTTGCACAGGTATTCCCACTGTGTTCCTACGAAACAAAGAAGTTCCTTTATCTTCCTGTAAAAGTTTTGGTAATACAATACTGAAGTTGTTCCGAGCTGTTTATGGATGATCTGCTAAACTTTTATTAAATATTACATAAAATGGAGAAATTAATTTGGTAGGGTGTCAACTGGTTAATCAACCAATGACCAATTGACATCCTTCTACCAATGCTTTTAATGTGAAAAATACTGATTTGACCTTTTTAGATGCCTGTTCTGAAATTAATTTCAGTATGCTTCCTAGGACTTTGCAAGATGTCTAAAACATGTTTATAGAAATATATTCACATTCTGCTTTTTATCATAGAATCATAGGGTTGGAAGGGACCTCTGGAGATCATCTAGTCCAGCCCCCCTGCCAGAGAAGGGTCATCTAGAGCAGGTTGCCCAGGAACGCGTCCAGGCAGGTTTTGAATATCTCCAGAGATAGAGACTCCACCACCTCTCTGGGCAGCCTGTTCCAGTGCTCTGCCACCCTCAAAGGAAAGAAGTTCCTCCTCATGTTTAGGTGGAACTTCCTATGCTCAAGTTTGTGCCCATTACCTCTTGTCCTGTCGCTGGGCACCACTGAAAAGAGCCTGGCCCCATCCTCCTGACACCCACCCTTTAAGTATTTATAAGTGTTGATAAGATCGCCCGTCAGCTGTCTTTTTTCCAGACTGAAGAGACCCAAATCCCTCAGCCTTTCTTCATAAGAGAGGTGCTCCAGTCCCCTAATCATCTTTGTAGCCCTTTGCTGCACTCTTTCCAGCAGTTCCCTGTCCTTCTTGAACCGGGGAGCCCAGAACTGGACAAAGTACTCCAGGTGCAGCCTCACCAAGGCAGAGTACAGGGGGAGGATGACCTCCCTCGACCTGCTTGCCACACTCTTCTTGATGCACCCCAGGATGCCATTGGCCTTCTTGGCCACGAGGGCACATTGCTGGCTCATGGTCATCCTGTTGTCCACCAGGACTCCCAGGTCTCTTTCCACCGAGCTGCTCTCCAGCAGGTCAGCCCCCAACCTGTACTGGTGCATGGGGTTATTCCTCCCCAGGTGCAGCACCCTACACTTGGCCTTACTGAACTTCATAAGGTTTCTCTCCGCCCAACTCTCCAGCCTGTCTAGGTCTCTCTGTATGGTGGCACAGTCTTCCGGTGTGTCAGCCACTCCCGCAGCTTTGTGTCATCAGCAAACTTGCTGAGGGTACACTCTATCCCCTCATCCAGGTCATTGATGAATATATTGAAGAGGACTGGACCCAGTACTGACCCCTGGGGAACACCACTCGTCACTGACCTCCAACTAGACTCTGTGCCCCTAATCACGACCCTCTGAGCTCTGTCTTTCAACCAGTTATCTATCCACCCCACTGTCCATTCATCTAACCCACTCTTCCTAATCTTCCCTATGAGGATGCTGTGGGAGACCGTGTTGAACGCCTTGCTTAAGTAAAGGTAGACCACATCTACCGCCCTCCCCTCATCTATCCATCCAGTCATGCCAGCATAGAAGGCTAACAGATTAGTCAGACATGATTTCCCCTTGGTGAATCCATGTTGAGTACTTCATTTTGATACACAATAATTTGTGTTCAATATATTCAGTGTTTCTCCAGAAAACTGGTAAATTTCCTTGTTAGAAAATACTTTTGGTTTTGGTTTGTTATTGTTTGGGTTTTTTGGGTGGGAGGGGAGGTTAGTGCATATGTGTACATATATATATATGTGGCTTAGTTAAAAATATAAATATATGAAACAGTCATGCAGCTGCAAAGAAAAGGAGTGAATATTGTCCAGCATAACAAGTGGTTAATAAGCTACTGGAACACAAAAAAGAGAAAAAAACAAACAAATCAAGACCTAAGAGCTACATCATACTAAGATAAAGATAAGAAAATGATGCAGGTCGCGATGCAGCAGAAGTCTTCTGTGGAAGACTGGATTTCAAAGGCAATTTCATACCTTAGGCTCCCATTTATAAAACTAAGTAGGAGGTTGGACAATAAAGTCCACTAAGCTGCAACAGAATTGCAAAAATAAATGCTGTATTTTGGCAAAAGCATACTAAAACCACAAACAGCTAGTTCATCAAGAAGTCCTTCTAACTTCTTGAAGAAGAGAGTGTAAGCTTTTCTACTTCATAAGCCTGGGATTAATATATTTACTTGACTCTACTTCTTAATTGCAGTGAGCGAGTGGATTGGTTGAAATGTTTTCATTTGTTTAGGCTAGCATCTTACAGTTGTCCCTAAGGCTTGGTGCTGGGGTGGGGCTCTTTCAAGGCCTTGGATTCAAATCATAGAGTTACGATCTTATTCTGAAATGGACTGTTTTGCTATATTTTGCTTTGCTCTGATAAGAGCCTGAGATTAGCCAGCAACAATGTCTGCAGGTGAGAATGAGCAAGGTGAACATAAATATTCTTTATTTCTGCTCTTTCAAAATGTGAGGTTGTAAGAGGAACAATGAGAGCCACAAAACAGGAGTATGAAAGCAATTCCTTTTCCATCTCCCAATTATATTAACACAAAACTACCTTGCCATGGCTTCTTTTGGGAATCATGTAGCTAAGTTTAGGGTTTGGTGGAAAAAAAATCAACAAATAACAGACCAAGAAGAATATTTAAGGGCTAAAATTATTAATAAATTAGAGTAGATTAATCTTCATTTAGCATCAGAGCAGGAATTAGAAAAAATTGCTGCCCCCCCCCAGTTTTGCTAATGTAATTTATTTATTTTTAGCTTGAATTTTCTGATACAAGAATGCAAAAATATAAAATGGAGAAGTATCTCTATAGACATCCTACCTGTTTTTTCCCTTATTTCCTAACATTTGCCACTGTTATGTTAGTTAGAAAGTACCAAATTAGAAAATATTACTTGCACCAGACTGTATGTAACATTGTCATAGAAAGGTATTTTCCAATTGATTTTTAAGATAATATTTAGTGTGTTAATATTTATTATTATTGCTATTAACAAAAAAAAAAAATAAAGCTGAACTGCAGTAACAGCAATAATTTCAAAGTGGTTTAATTGGGCTCAGTGTTGTAGGCACATAACCAGTTCAGTCACATGAAACTGCAAGAGAATGTTACAACCAAGTAAGCAAACTTACCTGGATTAAACTAATGAGGTGGCCAATTGAAAACTCAGAAATACATAATCTCTTGCACAATTATTTATTTTTTTTAGCAGCCTTATTCATCCAAGATGTAAAAGCAATACTGTCTGATATTACCTTAGACTGAAATAAGTAATTTTATTGGCTTTATCTTGATTACCTTGGCTTTAACTGTAGTACCATCACCCTCCCCTTCCAAAACATAACCACTAGAAATGCCAGATGAGATGTTCAGCTCATCTGCATGCTTTTTTTCTCTAATTTGATGTTACAGTGATGTAGCAAACCCCTGCTGCAGGTGTAGGCGAAATAAAAAGTAACTGTTCGATTTACTTGTACATTGCCTGCTGTGTGCAGACAGCAATGTGGATTTTGGTAAAGAAGTGACTGAGCAGTAAAGAACCTTACTTACTGCCTATCCATAGCTGCTGCATTTTAGGTCAATGTAAATCCCTTTTGAGATGGAAGAAAGAGGGGGAAGATTGCTTCCCCATGGAACAGCTGAGCAAACTCTGGAAATGGAAGACATAGACATTCTCAACCCCATGTTTGTTCACCCTCCATTCTGCCTGCCCAAAAAGGCCTACCTAAATTTCGTCCCAAAGGTAATAAAAAGGTCTATGAGAGTTTCAATAAACCTAGGAATCCAACCTTCTTGAACAACTCTGCTTTCAAACCTTCTTATGTTAACTTCTTTGCAGTGCAGATCTGACCTTCATCTACACAAAAACCTAGGTTTTTCTAATTTAATATTTTATTTTCTATGCAGGACAATTTTAGACAAAGATTCCTTTCACGTTTTGGGGTGTTCTTTCCGAAAGAAAAGGAAAACAGTATTTCAGCTCTAGGTTGTGGCTTATTTAGCATGGCCAGCAGGTCGAGGGAGGTGATTCTGCCCCTCTACTGCTCTTGTGAGACCCCAGCTGGAGTACTGTGTCCATCTCTGGAACCCTCAGCACAAGAAGGACATGGACCTGTTGGAACACGTCCAGAGGAGGGCCACGAGGATGATCAGAGAGCTGGAGCACCTCTCCTGTGAAGACAGGCTGAGAGAGTTGGGGTTGTTCAGCCTGGAGAAGAGAAGGCTCCAGGGAGACCTTATAGTGGCCTTACAGCACCTGAAAGGGGCCTATAGGAGAGATGGAAAGGGACTCTTTATGAGGGAGTGTAGCGATAGGACGAGGGGTAACAGTTTTAAACTGAAAGAGGAGAAATTTAGATTAGATATTAGGAAGAAATTCTTTACTGTGAGGGTGGTGAGACACTGGAACAGGTTGCCCAGGGAAGTTGTGGATGCCCCATCCCTGGAAGTGTTCAAGGCCAGGCTGGATGGGGCTTTGTGCAACCTGGTCTAGTGGGAGGTGTGCCTGCCCATGGCAGGGGGGATGGAACTACATGATCTTCAAGGTCCCTTCCAACCCAAACCATTTTATGACTTTATAATTTGGCAACCTGCCAAGTGGTTTCTCCAGACTAAAAGCTCTTATTTCAGAACCATTTCTGGTACAGTTTTCCAGTTACTGCAAAATACCACATGCTTATTGATTTCAGTGAAGCATTACACACCACCTAACATAAGTTCCCTTGTGTTTAACTGTAAAGAGATAGATTTTAGCATTACTGTAAGCCCCTTTGCATTTGTGTAAGTAAGTCTACTCAAACACGTTGTTGATTTGATTTACAGCATTAGTTCGTAAACTTACATAGTTCAACGAATAGCAAGGTGGTCAATGAAAGAATAATTTTATCCTACAGAAAAGTACACATAGACAAAAATTTCCTTTTATTCCTAGTTTTGCTGCAGAATTCAAACACATTAGTTTCACAATAAGCAAAACTTCTGCTTGATAATAATTCAAGTCTAGGTGGCCGAGCTACACCACCAAAACCCAGTTTGGAAAATTCAGTCAGTAAAATTACAAAAATGCTGGAAAGCAAATGACAAATTATTTCCCAGTGTTTGCCAACATTTAAGAAACACTTTCTTGTATACATGGGTATTTCTACAAATAATCCTTGTACCTCAACACAACACAAAAGAGAATTTCTAAAGCAGGGTATGTAAGCAGAAACAAACCTCAAATATACTTGGCTTGATTATGGAAAAAACGTAGACACTATTAAAAAACATGTTTGATGCTCTCTGATGCAAAGAATAGTAACTGGAAGATGCATGAAGGTTACGTGGCAATAAAAGCATGAAACATGCAAATGTTAGATGGTTTCTCAGTGAACCAGGACAGCAAGCCCTTAAAATATTAATGTTTCTGTATGCTTTTTGGTTTTGCTCAGTTTAGAAGGTAACCGTATGTGCACTAGTGGAAGCTGGTTTGTGCTAAAGACAAAAGCAGGACACTACTGTGGAAGTAAAAGGGACTCACAATTTGTAAGCCACCAAGCTCCAGTCTCTTCTCACACTATGAGCACCTATTCCATCTACCCGCATGCTGAGGTAGAGCTCCTTGGAGACTGCACTGTACAAAGTGAAGCAAAAGATCTGAAGCTGGTTTAGGGCTCTTCTTTTCATCTCAATATTTGGTGCTGCTACAGTCAAGCAAGTAGAATTTATCTGAAGATCATGTCAGTTTTTTCAGTGCTAGAGGACTCGCTGTGCTGCACAGCTTTTAAATACTGTGCCCAGAGGACGTAGAGAAAAGACAAAAAGCTCTGTCATAGAAACCACATCCAGGTGTCCTGCATTGTGCTGTTGAGCTGTTTAAAATTTAGTTTTAGTAACTTTTAATAATTTATTTTTAGTAATTGTTGAGCTAGGGAATTAATCTCATGGTATCTTATTTTCAACTAATTATCTAATTTTAAATAGTGTGTTGCATTCTCTCATAGATTTTCAAATTGTCTGTTTTTTCCATTAATGTCAACGATTTTCTCTTGTAGTGGGATGACTTTCACCATATTCTTAGGGGGAAAAAGTGATAATTCTAGTAGTTTTCCATTATGAGGCCTGTTTAACAGCTGAGTAGTAATTACAAAAAATCAGCACTGGGAGGCTGATACTGAGCTCTTTGTGGCACAGACAGTGAATCTAAACTGCTCCATTTCAGACTTTAATGTAATGTAAAATCAGGACAGTCTTCCCTTCAAGTCACCAATGAAAAGGATGCGAGGGAAGCAGTCCTCTTTTATACAATTTAGGCTATCATACATACTTTGGAAGTGAGGCCAAAGTAAACAGAGAGGGTATGTGAGAAATGGATACATTTGAAATACAGATCTCCCTTTCCACTGTGTTGCCAAAATACTCCTCCTTACATTAGTACAAATGTCTGTGGATAGTCTAAGAAAAAAGTGCATCATAATATGTACACTTTCCTATATGTAAAGATCACAGCTAAACTCATAGAACAGAAGCATGTTTGAGGTAGAAGACTCTTAAGTACTGATTTACACCACCTGAAGAAGCTGTGCTGCCAGCTAGAAGGACAGCTGGACTATCAAAAAGAGGAGAAATAACAATAATTACAAATAAAACAATACTTTGTAAACATACAGTATGTCCTGAGATGGGCTTCTTAGGCTTTCATCCTTCAACACCTGTCCTGAAAAGTGACCTACACCAGGCTGTCAATCTCAGTTTCCCAAGGAACCCAACACAGAACTGGAAGCATTAGGAGTCTATGCTGACAACTAGGTCAGAACTCCCACTTCCTCACTTAGGATCGAGAAATCTTCAGATACTCTGTTCTCCCGCTCCAAGCAAGGAAATCCTATACTTCAGGACACCCCTCAGATCATGCATGGTGTTCCAGATTATGGAGTACTGGGTCTGGAGACTGATGAATTTCTGCAAGACTGATGAACCAGTGGCTCAAGTTTGGAAAAGCCATGATGAGTTTATAGTGGCAGTAATCTCAAAATAATAGGTCCCAGTAACCATCACATTTGTTTTTAACCTTCCAAATTAATATTAAAAGGAAAAAATCAAACTCCTGGTGTGGTTTTTTTTTTTTTCACAGCTGCAGAACTCATTTCCTAAGCAAAGCTTAAAAACTATTGATGAAATGCACTGTACAAATACTAACTTTTTTGCTTGTAGTCATATATGATATTCTTCTTTATTTATTACTTTGTGATACTGAACATTTTTTAATATGCTACTTCCAACAACCAGGAGAAGATATCTGAAATAGTCTACCTTTTCTTCACACTTGTTTCAAAATGGAAATTTTCAGGCCAAAAGTTCAGATATGAAGTACAGGCACAAACCCATCTGGTAAACTCCAGTGTCAAAGACAGAATAGAACCATATGAATTTGTACACAATATATTTGTTTACTGGCTATTGTGTATAGTCAGAAATGTTTTTGCAGCTCCTAGTTATTAATTATTTCACTAGGAAATCTTTCTGAATAGCAGCTTCTCAAGGGAGGTTTTATCAGCCTAATGCATTTTCATCATATGGGACATCTTCAAAGACAATATTAACAGGTAGCAAATAACATAAGAAAAATGACATTATGATCACTGGAGTTTTGAGTCCAGAAGCATTTTATAGACGTTATCCAGAGAAATGAAGATATGGGGCTGAAAACCCAGCTCAGAAGAGAAATATTTTTCACTCATGGGTATAAAAGGCAGATGGAATCCATCTCTCAAGTCTGAATAGAGGGGAAAAAAAAAAAATTGTTTCACTTGAGCTAACTGCTTAGATCACAGCCAAGTGGCTATGTTAGAAGTACAAATCATGTTGAACAAACTTACTCTTCACTTCATATGACCCTATGGAACTGCAGTTGAGAAGAACAGATCCATATTAGGATATGGTATCAAGAATCCACGTCAATTGAAGGACTCGGAGAATTAATTTCTGGCTACAGGTGAGTGGAGCAATTGTCTACTTTGAAGCTGTTGAAAACTACAGAGCCTGGATAAGTAAGAGTGTTCTTTTCTCTCCCTTTCTGATTTGGATCAATGCTTTGTCCAAACAAAATACTGCGGCACACAAGAACACAAAGTCTCAGGAGAAGTAACTTTATATTGTGCTTGACATCTGCATATCTACCAATTGATGCATCTTCCTTAGCAAGCCATAAAAAAATAATTTTATGCAATTTATCACATCTCAATTAGAGGTTTAATGTTTGTATATCAGCTGTTCTTTTCTCCCAGCAAACTCTGAAAGGTCAGTTCAAAATGAATCTGCTGATATTGCTGTGACAGTTAGGCTGTTTTTCCCCTTTTTAATAAAATCATAGACAGCTCAGTAAACAAATCCCATTATTATGTTAGATGTTTTTTTCTTTAAAGATGAAATAAATCCACCTATATATTCCACTGAAATATTATTCACTGCTACACATGAAGCTGGGAAATCAGTAAGATTTAATACAGTGAGCTAAGATACAAGCAATTTCTCAGACTGGAGAGCCGAACACCCCTGAGAGACAAACACTAACTTTTCATTACATTTTGTGAAACTGTTAAAGCTTCAATTTGATTCAGTATCAGAATAAGAAAAAATGAATTAAGTAACGCCTTCCTTTTAAAAGTAAGCATTTCTGATTATCTTCTCTTCCCTCCATCCATCATGATTTCAGAACATATATTCTCATCAACTCCAAGATTTAGAGATTAATATGTTACCTCACTTCTGATATTGATTTTAGATTTAGCTTTAACAATCTTTCAGTGAGTGGCTGCTAAAATCAAAACCATACTAAGACAGACAGGAATGCACAAGGCAAGATGATAATCAGGATTATGTGATTTCAGAGATCCCAAACTATTGGAAGCTAGAAAGTCTCCTGCCCTCACCAATGGAAAGCTAAAGGCGCTTTCAGCTTTTCAGCTGGTATATTTCTATTTTTGGTCTTAGAGTTGTTCACAAAGCACTTACTGTATCCAACAGAGCTGGGCAGGGTTTGTTTTACTCAAAGCAACTCATGTCTATGCTGCAACAGCAGCTAATTGGCAGAACAGGTTCAAAACTCAAATACTTCTAAGTCTAACTTTGTAATACAATATCACTAGCATGTAGCAAAATAAACCTACACTCTGATGTACTGATAGTGAAATAACCTAACTTTTAGGGATTGCTACTTTCTCCTTTACTCCATTTATCACTGATCTGGAGCCAATACATATTAAATAACAGATTATCGAACATTTTGCACTAACTTAATTCTATTACCTAACATATTGGAGGGTACTATCAGAATATGAAAAGCTTAAATTTGATTTTATATACCTAAAATTAACCAATAATCTAGAAGAGCATTCATTGTTCAATGTGCCAGTCTTTTGCCATGTTACTTCGAATTTCAAGAGCTACTTCATTAAGTTCAGTACTTTTGTTGTTGTTACAGTTTATAATGTTATTCCTTCCATTTTAAACTTCTGATGACCCACAGTAAATTTCAATGGCATGACTGTACTGGTTTTAGCTGGGATAGAGGTAATTTTTTTCACAGTAGCTGTATGGTGCTATATTTTGGACTTGTGATGAAAATAGTGTTTCTCATTTTTACCTTTCTGATTCCCTTCCCCATCCCACTGACAGGGATTGAGCAAGAGGCTGTGTGGGGCTGAGCTGCCTACTGGGGTTAAACCACAACACTGTTGTAGAAAAATACTTCCAGGCCATCTAGAAAGCATTGTAATGCAGTTTTCTGCAATTTTTAGTCACCAACTATTAATAGCTCTGAAAAGCAGGTGAAGTGCCTTGCTCATCCTTGTATAATGAAAATAATACCTGGGAAACACACACCCACCTAGAGTCCTAAGACTTAACACAGAACTTTCAAAAACATTGAAGATCCTAATTGATAGGCAACTGCAAGAATTTCTAGAAAAGATCTGAAATGTCTGAAGTAATAGAATTCAGAACAATAATTGCTAGATTAGAAAAAAGGAGGTATCACTCCTTCTTTGACAGGCCTTTTTGTGTACCAGCTGTTCTTTTCTTCCAGCAAACTGAAAGGTCATTTCAGAATGACAGACTTACTTGGCCAAATACAATGCAGGGGACAGAAAAGGAGAAACAGAGGAGATAAATAATATCATTGCAAAAAAAAAAAACAAACCACACCATTTTAACTGCAACACTGTCGCAACCCAAGAAGAATAGGTAGAGGCTGCACCATGAATTTATTATATTCAGGTTTTGTTCACAAACATGGATCAAGTAAGACTTCTAGTTCTTTGCCTCCACACACTATGCGCCTGAACTGTGTGAGTGGAGCCTCTCCCAAGATCTGTTCTTATATAACAAAACACAGTTACTAACAATTCATTTTTAATATGACATGGTACTTTAGGATGGAAAATTTTATCTAAAGTCATTGGCAGGGCTGAGTTAAGTTTCATTTTTAGAACTACTTGCACTACTGTTGAATTCATGTTCTGTAAATTCTTCCCAGTCTGATGAGCAACTGCATTTGTAAAACAACCTTACAGCAATGTCACAGCTCTGCCACTAACACCACATGATATTATGGATCTCTAGTATGTGATAAGGAAAACAGGAAAGCAGTGAATAAAACAATACTTAAATGACATTACCGCTACTTTTAAATACGTTTCCCATCTCCCTTACGGCCTGGCTATAAGTAGTCATCTAAGAAATTACTTCTTTTTCAAATCATAGATGAAAAATGAATATGGGAGGAGAAAACAAGGCTGAAATGAACTATCATTCAGCACAACAGTAGCACTGATGATTATTCTTTTGAAAGAAATGCTATCTCAAAACACACTGAAAGGGAGATAAAATATTTTCACAAGAACACCTGCCCTTTTAGATTGTGGTATCTAATTATTAGCACAGGTAGATTCTGCGTTTTAGTGCTTCTGATCTTTCCTCTTTGAACTATATTTTACCCTGAGTCACACCTCAGATATTTTCTTCCTAACAGTCTCAGCGCTGACGGATTTCAGATTGGAAAATGTAATTGCTTTTCTGGGTTTTTACTACATTCATTTGGTATCAAACCTACTAAAAAGTATCACAATGGATGAACTGCAGGTAAATGATCCAAGACAGATTTAATCTAATTTATCTACTAAATCACTTTAATTAGTTTTGGACTGTCAGCTGTTACTTCTAGATCTTTAAAAGAAAAGCTCTCATTTGAAAAAAAGACTCCTACACACTTTCCTCAAGTCAAATAACCTCCTACAAATTAAAAAACAAATAGAGAAAAAACCCATGTCTTTAGTATACCACTTCCAGTTTATAACTTGGATGATAAGACATAAAATAACTAACATCTGTCATCTTGAAAAGTGCTCTTTACCTTTATTATCTAATGTCTACCAGAGTCAGACATTGAGTAGTCTTGTTTAGACTGATTTAAATTCACATTTTAATGCATGTCTATAAAAATTGAAATTTGCCATTTGGTTTGTTTTTCTACATTGCTTATTGATATCAGATTCAGCAGGATAAAGCCAAAACAGAGTCTGTAAAGCTAAGTATGATAGTGACTGCTACCACAAAGTGTGGGCAGCTGTTATTAACAATAGAAATTATCATAAAAATGTACTTAATATCTTTCTGTATCTTGAGCTAACACAATGAAATCTTTTTTTGTCATTTATGCACTGCATGTAAATAAAAAATAGACCTTTAAAACCTCATTATATAGTGTGTATTCCTTTGTTCCTGAGCAGCAACTGTTTTGAAAGAAGCTTCATATTGATTTTAAGGAACAAATTGTGTTAAAGAAAGCCATTATTTCAACAGTATAACATTTTCAAAATTATGTCCAAACATGAAATGCATTTGTAAATCATGCTGGCAATTACTAGGAGCACACAGTAGTGGTCTTGCTCAGTTACCATGTTGTCTTTGTTAGACTTGTTTATAAATTTTTCAAAGTAGAAGAGGAACAAGACAGAGAAAATAATTACATGAACATAGACTGATACCTTCCCCAACCACCAGAGTCTTACAAACTGACATATTTGCTTCTTAATCTATGGGAATTTTTCATTTTTATTAAGAACTCTGTGACCTCCTTTTTTATTCTTTCACAATAAATGAATATATAGAATCATAGAATGTGTTGGGTTGGAAGGGACCTTTAAAGGTCACCTAGTCCAACCCCCCTGCAGTAAAGAGGGACATCTTTAGATCAGGTTGCTCAGAGCCTCATCAAGCCTGACCTTGAATGTCTACAGGGATGGGGCCTCCACCACCTCTCTGGGCAACCTGTTCCAGTGCCTCACCACCCACATTGTAAAGAACTTCATCCTAATGCCTAATCTAAACCTATCCTGCTCTAGTTTAAAACCATTGCCCCTCGTCCTATCGCCACATGCCCTTGCAAACAGGCCCTCCCCAGCTGTCTTATAGGCCCCCTTCAGGTACTGGAAGGCTGTAATAAGTTCTCCCTGGAGCCTTCTCCAGGCTGAACAGCCCCAACTCTCTCAGTCTGTCTTCACAGGAGAGGTGCTCCAGCCCTCTGATCATCCTCATGGCCCTCCTCTGGACTCATTCCAACAGGTCCATGTCCTTCTTGTGCTGAGGGTTCCAGAGCTGGACACAGTACTCCAGCTGGGGTCTCACGAGAGCAGAGTAGAGGGGGACAATCACCTCTCTGGATCTGATGGCCACACTTCTTTTGATGNCTGGCATGTCGACTGCACCACTCACCTTGGTGTCATCAGCAAACTTGCTGAGGGTGCACTTGATCCCACTGTCTATATCATTGATGAAGGTATTAAACAGCACCGGTCCCAGTACAGATCCCCGAGTGATACATCTTGTCACCCCTCTCCATCTGGACATCGATCCATTGACCACTACCCTCTGGATGTGACCATTCAGCCAGTTCCTTATTCACCAAACAGTCCACCCATCAAATGTGTATCTCGCCAACTTAGAGAAAAGGATGTTGTGGGGGACCGTGTCGAAGGCCTTGCAGAAGTCGATAGATGATATCCATTGCTCTTCCCTTGTCCACTGATGCAGTCACTCCATTGTAGAAAGCCACCAGGTTGGTCAGGCAGGACTTGTCCCTGCTGAAGCCATGCTGGCTGTCTCGAATCACCTCTCTGTTTGCCATGTCCCTTAGCATAGCTTCTAGGAGGATCTGTTCCATGAGCTTCCCAGGCACAGAGGTGAGGCTGGTAAGTTGGTAGTGTCCAGGGTCCTCCTTTCTACCCTTTTTAAAAATGGGTGTAATGTTACCCTTCTTCCAGTCACCAGGGACTTCACCTGACTGCCATGACTTTTCAAATGTCATGGAGAGTGGCTCTGCAATTACATCACCTAATCCCCTCAGGACTCTGGGATGCATCTCATCAGGTCCAAAGGACTTGTGTATGTCCAGGTTCCTCAGGTGGTCACGAACCTTGTCTTCACTTACAGTGGGAGGGACTTTGTCCCCCAGGTCCCCGTCTTGCAGTCCTTCAACTCAGGAGGTGTGAGGAGAGATGCTGGTCGTGAAGACTGAGGCAAAAAAGTTGTTGAGAACCTCAGCCTTCTCCTCATCTGTTGTCACCAGTTTGCCATTCTTGCTCATGGGGGGGGGAGGGGGGTAGACTTTATTTAACCTTCCTTTTCTGGTTGACATACCTGTAGAAGCCCTTCCTGTTATTAGCATCCCTTGCCAAGTTCAGCTCCAGACACAGCTTTCTGACCTCATCCCTACATAACTGGTTAGCGTCCCTATACTCTTCCCAGGATACTTGATCCTGTTTGAACTACCTGTGCAGTTCATGCCTTTTAGCTTGACCAGCAGGTCCCAACTCAGCCATGCTGGTCTCTTCCCTTTAATCCCTTTATATCTGCTACCATAGCATACAACTCTGCCAGAAAGCGTGGCAACTGAACTGATCCTAGTACTGTAAGAATGTACTGCCCGGTCTTTAATTAGATTCACACATTTGCATAAGGAGGTATCTGGAGACAAAATATGTCAATTCCTCTCTGCCTATGTTAATGCATCAAGGAGAAAAAAACCAAAGTCCTAAGGGATCAACAAAATAAATTAATAATTTGTTCTCTTCAGTTAGAGCAGCAATCCTTCTGTTTTCCTAGGGGGGCTGGGAAGGGACCAGAGCAGCAGCTGATGCAGGTAATGGATTAAACCTCTACTAAGAGAAATATCAGAAAGGAGATTTCCAAACAGGGAAATATGAAGGACAGATCTGAGATATTGTAACTTCAAATATGAGAGATTTGGGGTCAGAAATGTCAAGGTGGTGAGTCTGTTCTCAAGTGCTGACCCCTCCAACTAGGACTTGCAGATGGGGCACATACACACAAAAACAGACTCTTACAGCCATCCCATTCATTTTTGCTGCTAGAAATAGCCAAGCTGTAACACAGACGAAACGTGCATACGAGCCAAGCTGTTATACGAGTAAAATCCTGGTGTCATAAGAACATGTGGTCCAACCACAGCCTAGCCCAGGATTCTGTTTATGACAGGAGCTAAGAGAGGATGCTACAGAAGAGGATAAGAACATGGCAAGTATTTAGTGAAGCTTCTGAAAAATACTCTTCCAGCCTCCAACAATTTGCAACTCGTTGACTTTATGAGCCTAAGGTTTTGCCTTTGCATTTAGTATCTTCTAATGAATCTTTATCTCAGTAATTTATACATGTTTCTTTTTGAACCCCTGTAAGTTTTAGTATCCACAATATCCTACAAAAAAAGTCCCACTGCTTAATTACACTATGTGATGAATACAAGCAAATGAATTGCCAACAATTTCAACCAGGCGGAGGGTTTCTTTCTTAAAAAAGACAAAACACCTAAAAGCTGTGGGAAAATATGAATTCCATGAAAGAGTTCATTGGACATCCTGCTAGCAGTTCTGCATTACATCCCAAGAAATTAATTCCAGAACTGATTTTTTTTTTCCCTGAAAGACTTTATATTTATCTTCAGAATCTGAAAACTAAGAAAACCTACTATAGGTTTCAGCACATTTGCTGAGAATAAGAGAAAGCAACTAATTCTATTATTGCAGATTACAAGTAAAAAAAGTCTTGATGACTAAGAGTATACAGGCATAAGAAAAATATAATAAACCATTCCTACTGTCAAAAGGAATAATAGAGACTCCTTTCTGTTAAGAAACTATTTTCTACCAGCATAAACTTACAGGGAGAGCTCAAGAAGCCCTGAGCCCTAAGTTATTTCTCCACACAGTATGCATTCTGGTGTCATGACATCTACCCCTCATCTCTCTATCCGTAAATTTAATTCATGCTGTAATTTGTTGGATTTTTTTCTTCACACAAATACTACCATCTAATGAAAGAACTGAAGTTTAACTAACCTACCTGAAAAAGAACATCAGAGGGCATATGACAGAGAGCAATAAGAATTTGCTGATTTGAAAATGAAAGCAGGAAAATCTTTCTCTAAATGAGCTACAATTTTGGAAATAGGGGAAATGCTGAGACTATACTCATGTTCATTTATGAATTAGATGTAGTAGCTGCTCATTACTGCACCCTCAGATAAGATCTTTTAATCTTGTGAATCATGAATCCTCTCAGTACATTTCAGTGCACAGTAAAACATGTTAGCTTAAATCATCTTACAAATGAGAGCATTACAGAAGCAATTTTTATCACCATGGATTACAATAATATCCTAAATTAGGTGAAAAATTAGACAGTAGACTCACACTTTACCAAGCCTCTGAAAAATCTCTAAAAATAAGCCTTTTTCTTCATGCATTTGACTTTGTGCTTCTAAAATAGCTTATTTAGCATTCAGCTTTTTAGAAAACAGAACAATTCACAGTTTTAAAATTCTGTTAGCTCTTACACAAATCATGAAATGAGTAATGCCTTTGGGCAGGCATGTGGAAAACGCAGCTTTCTAAAGCACCAGAACACCCTTGATAGCTTAATTAGGTCAAAATAGTAATAATAAACCCTCAACACACACTTGGCAGAAGCTTCTATTGTCTTTGTTTCCTGTTCTTATTTAACTCATGCATTCTGCATTATATGATTTTTATTAGTATAACACAATGACTACCATTGCTAAACTCAGTTTTTTGAGAGCTGTACCTTTTTCCTGCGTACGGTATTTTGGCATGATCCTGTTCGGAATTTTTCATACAAAAATAAATAACTCCCAAGTATGACAAGACGTTTGTGGTGGTTATATTTCAGATAATCAAAATGGTACTACTGTTGCATAAAATAACAGGAGCAAATTGCAGCACTTTTTGTTAGGGTTCCGTGTTTCATAGAGAATTTTTAGCAACATCACTTTGTGTGAGAATGTTTTTGCCGAAGTTATGGAACAGCTGATACGGAGCTGCAGCCTCTATATGTATGACATTGATTATTGATGTAAAATGACCAATGAAATTTGGTGTAATAAAGTTGGTAGCAGAAGATTTCTATTTCTTTAGCTCTACTACACATATAGTAAGGCTAGATACTGTATTATGGTATCAGTCGGGCATTACTTCACTTCTCCTTGGAACACAGTTGCAGTTGTTCAGCACTTGGTTAAATGAAATGAACTAAAATTTTGACTATGTAAAGTCTGACTCATGTCCAAAAGATGTTACTAGAATGCTAGAATTTAACTGTGCAGATTGAAAGGAAAAGAAGAAAATTAACATTCACTAGTCTGGCTAAACTCAATTGACCTTTATGCCTCAGAAAAAATGCCCATCATCCACACTTAGAATCATAGAAGGGCTGATGTTGGAAGGGACCTTTAAAGATCATCTAGTCCAACGTTCACTGGTTCAGTGAGAACTATTAAGGGATGAACAGACAGCGGATACTTCCACGCCGTATATGAGGCAGCTAGGAAGTAGCCTGGACAACGTCACACATTCATGCTGCAGGGATACCACACGCTCACAGCACCAAGAGCTGCCCAATCTCAAGCTGCTTCTGCACACCAATTAATGTGTGTAAAATGTGGCACTGGGGCCTCACTAGAGAGATGAAGAGATCACTGTGAGATTGTGAACATTCAACAATCTCCATTTTGCAATTGCAAAGGATAAATAACTTTGAAGGAATGTTCTGTTTCTTAAATATCTTCACAATTTCTTTTCTCTCCATTTTTAAAGAAATCAACTAAGTACTGTAATTTTATAATTAACACTGAAACTCATATTCTGTCACATAAGTATATGATGGTGCCAAAGAAGTAGTTGTTGGGACTGGAATTAGCTGTTTAGCTTGCAGACAGACACGCTAATGGCTAGTTAAGGCAAATTTAAGACTCTGCTACAACATTCCTAATAGATTTTCTCTTCAATTTTTCTGCTTTTTTGACCAAGGAATAAAAAAAGGAAACAGGAAAGCATTTGGTGAGAGGACACTAAAAAAGATGACTGTATCACATTCCTGAAGGTATCCAAGCTAAATAATTGCCTATGCCCAATGTTCATTTGATGGGCCAGAGTCTTAAAACAGTAAGTTGCAATTTTGTCAGAATCAACAAGTCTTTCAGCCACGTGATGATATAACCTGATACATCCAGACATTCCACTGGAGATCCCTTCATTAGTGACCAACCCGTATTTTATTCTTCAACCATATTATTCTCAACTGTCCAGGACATTTTCTAAAATGTACCTGTCTAGATAGAGTGAAAATTCTCTGCAAACATGCAGTCTGTGTTCTCCTTACCTGAATGTCATTTGGAAATGCTGGCGAGGAGATTAAGTGACACACAGCTAACTTTGGCATATATACAAGACGCAATTTCACAGAAACCTTATGAAATATGGCAGAAGATTCAATTATCAATGCCTGTTATCCACTTCTTTCATGGAGATGTTGCCACTAGTAATGAGATACAAAGTAGCCATAAGTTTGAAATGTGGGATTGTGAGGTTTGATAAAGACCAATGCAAATATAAACTCAGTATACTGGATTCACTTAATGGACAATTTTATTTAAATACTTTGGAAAGGCTGTCATTTGCTGACAAAATGCTGAAAAGCCCTGCAACAGATGATACATGGCTGAGGCAGCAGCTAAATATACTGTTATCAAATCCAGTGACAGGCAGAGCTGCTTAAGCAAATAGTTTAGGATATGCAGAATCTGTGATATTGTTAGTAACAGACACTATTGTGGAGAAGATGACAGATTGTTTTTTCACTTTGCAGGTATCTAGGTTTGCTAGAATTGCTTCTGTTACGTTCAGACCCCTGTGGTACTTCTGAAGCATGCACCTTGTCTTGAGGAAATCATGCCCTTTTAGCTTCCAGTGAGGCAGGCTGCAAGATGAGCTGAAACAAGGTTTAGGTCCCCTAAGTTACCTTTACCTTAAAAAGACTGAAGTATATGAAGTATGGGTGGCCTCAATAAGGAGATGCTCACTAGCTATTTAATCTCTTTTGTTGTATTTCAGAACAAACCCAAGATGATTACACTGCAACTACTGCTGACCATATATAATGGCAGCATGCTCTGAGCATGAAAACAAACAAACCTAGCAAAACCTTTATTGTCTGTGAGAGAGCAAGAGAAGACGTGAGAGTCTCCTATGCCCACAGAGGGGAAAATGGCACAACCATTGGAAAAAGAACAGTGGTCCACAGGGGCTGAAAGACTTCTAGTTTGGGCTTTACAACCATGTGAAGATTGGCACTCACAATTAGTCAGAACTTCCCTGAAGTGAAAATGCAGCAGCAGCTGCATCACCATGGGATAAACTAAGCCTGCTGTATTTAGCAGCCTGGGTTAGAGTGCCAGCAAAAAGAAAGGGCAAAGCAACTGGGAGAAGTGATTTTAAAAGTTAGGTGACACTTAAGAATCTGCTTATATGAAGTGGTTATAAGGCACTTCCAGATTGTCCTGATTTTTTTGCCATAAATTAAAAACTTCAATGTTTAAGCAAATAATCAGAAATGTAAGAGCTGTCCTTAGACACCCTTCAGGCAGTTCACAACCTTTCTTGCCTTTTAATGCTTTTGTACATCTCAAGTCTTTAAAGAACATCTGAGGAAAAAATTATTTTTTTTCCTGTATCTCTGCTTCTATTCAGAATTCAGAGTGTTAGATTAAAGTAATAATGAAAAAAACTCTGTTGTTGTTGCCTTAGGGTGATGTTGCAGCCTCAACTAAATGAGGGCTCATTATCAAATTTCCTGTTTTATTATTATTAGTGTTAAAAGAATCCAAATAATGTCAATATGAATTATATGCAGATTTGAGCTAAGCAAAACCCAACGAAATACAATTAACACTTACATATGAGTTTACCATTTCAGTGCCATGAAACAATAGCAAATTGTCTTACAATCCTCTTAAATAAGAATTACCTTCATATTATAGGGGAAAAGCAGTGTTCCTATTCAAGTGTTTATACTCATGAAGAGCAGTCAGTCACACACATTAAGGCATTGAGGAAACTTGCACCTTCAGCAATGGCCCAGCAGGCTCAAACACAACACATTACTGTCTGGATGATAATCACAATTCTGTTCTTGGCTTTGAGTTTAACTCTCCATTTACTGTGGCACAGGGCTGGTTAGACCTTGTCAATCTCCAGATGACTCCCCTGTCACTGACTGCTAATGGTGGCACTTACCTGAGTGTGGAGAATCTCCCAGAGCAACAGGCGGGGAATGCCCACATAGCAGCACCCAATGGCCAGGCACCTCAGGAACTTGAGCCAATCAGAACTGGGGATTCCCCTCTCTGCTCCTACGACTGACAGGAGCTGTGGCCACTGAGGAAGAAAGCTAGTAGACGGTGGTGGCTGCAGCACTGCGGGGCTCTAATGGGCTCTGGCCCTGCCCAGCCAACATGGCTGGCGTGACCAGCCTCACCTCACCACAGCAACCACCACTGCCGATGCTGCCTCCAAGGGGCAGGGACACTCTGTGAGGAACCTTTACTCTGGATCCCCCTGGCTTCTCTCCCTGGCTGTCCCATCTCACCCACCACAGGCAGGGAGACCTGTCATTTGTTAGCGCTAAATACGTATCTGTGAGTAAAAGTGCTTCGGTGTCTGAGCCCATTCAGTCTCCACACTGTCCGTTCAGTCTCAGACACTTCTATATCCTGATTTAAACACCTATTGTTTATAGTGTTCCCAATGAAAGGCTACTAGAAAAGGACTTACTGACAATTATAAAGTGATTGCTTACAGTGCAGTTATTGTATTAAATTTTAACAAAATTGAGCTCATTGCAAAGTATGTTGTCAACAAAGGTCATGAACAGTGTGGCACCAATACAGATTTTCTGCTTTGGGGCAAAACCAGATTCATGTCCAGCTGGCTCCAAGCACACACGATACAAGCTCGGCTCCAACGTTAAAGGACTGCATAGACACATGCTGTATGTAATATGATCTGTTGTCAAATGAATTCATTTTATTTAAGGAATAAAAATTTAGAATTTATTTCAATATTTTCAGGGTTTCAGTTGTTCTTTTAAATTTTGAATTGAACTTGTCTCCCATTCTCTTTCTGTAATTTTCTGTACAGTTCTCTCACAATTGTCTTCCCTCAGATTGTTCAACAGAAGACATATCTCCATCACTGAAGACTCTGGTCTAGATCTTAACAGTCAAAGTGTAGCATCTCCTGGAGTAATGTTCAGTGTCCTGCACTGTTACAGTTAAGTTACATTCACAGTTTCAGTGTTTTCAGATTTGAAAAGAGTGTATAGACAGACAAGTAAATAAATATATTTACTCCCACTTTTTTGCGTTATAATGCCCACAAAAAATAGGCTTGTGTTGATTTAAGACTGAATACCTTCATATTTCCTGAATTCATTTAATGTCTTAATACTCTTATCAAAAATACTTCCTTTTACTTCTCTTGTATGCCTTTTGGGTACAATACAGCTGATGAACCCAGTAGCCAGTGATGACAAGGGTATCCAAGCAGGAAAGCAAGCAAGCTGTAAGAGGATACTAGGACAGTACTTTCTAAAAACCCTTTAGTTTTAATGATTTTAAAATTGTATTACTTCCTGGAGTTGCACTGCATGCACAAGTAGAAAATGAGGGAGAGAGGGAAAGAACTGTACTAACTGCTGTCCCATTTCTGATGGGCACTGATCTGTTCAGAAAATTGGCTCTGCACAGCGCTGTGTGAAGTGAAGTCAGAACCACTGAGATTTTATAGATGCTTCAGAACAAATGAAACTGCAGTTTTGGTGCTGCAGTGAAATAGGAAGGGCATAATCCAGGAGATCAATCACTGCATATTTTTTTAACAGGTAAGACCTGACAGGCCTATAATTGACTACAGCTGGCTTCAAGCTTGGAGCTCAGTATGGTGGAAAAAGTACCTAGGTACCTATGTTCAGGTATGATGGGTACACAACGTACGTTCTTAATCAATTAAAACCTGACTTTTGTCAGAGTATGAGCAGTAGGAATAAAATCTGTGCAGACTATCACTCAGTGAGGGGCACATTTTTCACATATTGGAGGAGCAGAAAACTGTAAGACTCCAGCAATTGTCGTAAAAAGTGTCTCTTTTGAAACCTAGTAATAAGAGGCAACATAAAATGCATCACTAATATTGTGAGAGTAAAAGAAAAAAACAACCAGTGCCTGCACTGAAAAAAACCCACCTGATTTTGATTCCTGGCCTAACTGTTGGCATTAGCTGACTGTCTTCCTAAGCTCATGTCCACCTGACCCAGTATGAGTTATTCACGCAGAATCTGTTTCTAGTCAGTAAATGGAAATAGGCAGAGTGCCTGATTCCTCTGAACTATTTTAGATGGTGAGATAATGGATGCCCAAGAAATGTCTGCTTCTCTTCACTACCTAAAGGAGTCTAGGATGTCTAGCTGAGATACAGACATTTATATTGTAAATATAGTTACATGAGACAAACTCCACTAGTAAGCAGCGAGGTACCAAATTTAAGCTAATTAATCATAAAGCAAATTGAAGGCCACTCTGGAGCTTCAATTAATTATTTTTTTATTAGGGTGGCAGGCTTACAAGCTTCTCTTTGCATGTGTGAAGACTTGTAGCTTAATATCACAAATGCAATCCTAAATATCAGAAAAGCAGAGGGTGTTCAAGCCTGGAAACTAGCTCCATAGGACTTCACTTCGTTTTTGAAACTATGGTGAGAAACTAGACAACATTGCTTAAAGCAAGTTTGAGCTAAGGAGAGAATAAAATGATCCAACCTCTAGAGCTTACTTTCACAGAGGCACACCTTTGTAGGGAGGGCTCCATTCACATAACTGCATACAGTTAGTATTTATATATAGCTATGCATGGAAGTTTCTTATCACAGTTTGGGTTCAGTGCTACCACAGCTAGCTTGCTACCGACAGTTGCTAACTAACTGTGGCTGCAACATAGGTATAACTTCAAGAATTATACATTTTATAGATGAACTAATTAGAACTAGAAGTGTTTTAAAATATTATTGCTATTTTCTAGACCTCTCAGTCGACAAAGCTCAATAAAACTTTATACAAGAGTCTATTTTACATGCATAACTTTCTGAAGAAAATAAAATAACATGCCCAAGAGTTTTAATGTACATTTTTGTCATATTAGAAAGTTCATAGATCTAAGAAAAATAAGTAAGAAAGTGTTGTCTGCAACTTAGCACTGGTGTTTGACTAAATATTGTCCATCCAGCAGTTCAGGTGAAGTATTTTTATGGTAAGTTACACATTTGATCCAAAAGAAGGAAGCACTCCTTTTTTTCCACTGAAGTCAGAGGTATGTAAAGTTACCAATGATTTGATGAAAGCATGTTTGTGGGGAGAATGTATAAGAATGTATGCTTAAAGATTCATAAATAATTTGTCACCTGCTTTAAAATGTTATCACATAATTTCTGTTACTGTCTATTTGGTACATCAATACAGCTATTTACATGTTGTGTCTAAAAAGGATGCAACTACTATCAGTGTTATGCAAAAAAAATATAAAATTAAAAGTTGATGCATACTAGGGAAAAGATACCCAATCAGTTTTTATATGTGCTTTTTCAACTCTTTTAAAATATTAATTTCCTGAATCCTTCAGACCCTGAAATACAAAGACTTAAAATATTCTTCTCGCTAAATGAGTCTCATTAGGAATATGATTGATATAGCAAAAAAGTTGCAGTACATCGCAAAGTTAGTTTGATCAATTGGTAGAGCAAGCATGGTCTCCTAGCCAATTTTATAGGCTGATGATAAAGAGAGAGACATTTTTCTTTTAAAATTACACAGTAAAACCTCACTGGATAACAGCCACAAGAGATAAGTCATGTGAGCACTCACAAAATGCCTCATCTTAGTAGTAAGGACACCAACACATATCACACTATCTTCACTCTGTGTTCACTTGGTTCTAACTTAAAAGCAACCCAAGTCCAAAGTCCCATAACACATCTTATTTCATACGTAAACAAATTGAAAGCAGCGAAATACTTGCTTCTAGAAAGCTGGGAAAATGTGTTGTCTGCTTAAAAACTATTCTTCTCACATTGTGCATGTTTGTTTGGAAGAGAAAGCTTCCTTCCTGTTGAGGGAAAACTGGATACAGAGCACTGTATATCAAATAAAAGTATAATTAAAAAGACAATGCCAAGAGTGACAGCTCAGCTACTTAGCCTGCTGTCAAGTTATACTTCACTATCTTCAAACCGCTGTAGTTACAAAAATTGCTGGAAAAACTGTATTACTTTATCTAGCAGTGAATAATGTTTGCAGTGTTTTAGTTCTCCTATAGCTCATCCATCTTTTTGCCTAGCACTCTGGTTAAAATAAAGCTCTCCTACCTGGTTTTGTAAGGCAACTTTCCATTTTTACTAGTCTTTTATAAGGGCATACTCTCTCAGGCAATGGATTTAAGTGATTTACAGAGTGTTAGACCAAGGGGGGAGAAATGTCTGTGTCCCCCAGAGCAGCCACGCTTTTAATCAAATATAGCTCATAAATCACATTTACAACTTTCAGAGCTCAATCAATAGCATACTTTATAGTCTGTAACAAAATTATCTGGAAAGAAGTAGAAGTACAAGAGGGATGTTACTGAGGGACCACACACATCTAGGCTCTGCACCCTGTCTGCCTTTAGGGATTAAACTGCCAATTTTAACAATGAGTGATCTGTCCCGGAACTCTAATGCATTTATAAGCAACGCATAGTTGGCTGATAATGATGCATTCTAGGAGGCCATAATCAATAGTACCAAAGCCCAGCAAGTTTCCTGTTCCACTTTACCCTAGTTTGGGGACAATTATTACTACTTTTCTCATTAAACTTTAGTTAAAAACTTTTGTTCTCATGGGTAGAAGTTTCCATGGCTTTGCTAACTCTGCGCTATTAAATTTCTCTGAAGCTCTCTCCAAGTAAATCACAGAATACCAGGGATTTCTCAGTGCTAATTCAGTTACATGTCTTCCTTAAGTTCAATTTGCATATTTAATATAGCAACTTCTTCATCAAGTGTTTAATTTGTATACATAATACTGAACAGTCTCCTTCTATAAAACGTAGTGAAAATTACTTCATTATGTAATGCATAGAAGTTGCTATTTGTACAGTATTTCATCTAGGACTGACATACATAACACCAAGTTTATAAATTACTGCTAAATACCTGCATAACTTCAATCATATGTTAGATAACTTTCTCATAATTTCTGGAGTATGCAATGGAAAATCTGAATTAATCACCTCACATTAGGTAGTTCTTCAAAATGAATTGCCTACTCTTATATTCCACTAATGACACAAAGGCACTGTGTGTATTTTGTGTTGAAGATTTATTTCAACTTTTTTTTCCCTGCAAAAGGCATTACGAGAATTCTTACACTCAGTGCCAAGAGCACAAATAACAAAAAGTATTGTCTCGACCTCTTGAAGATCTAATGACAGCAGCGTTCATGAAATTATAAACAGATGCCTGCAGCTGTTGTATCAATATTCAAATTGCACACATACTCCAGTGATAGCAGGGAGTCCTGGCTAAGTGACTTCTAAGTGACAGACTGCTCAACAGCAAGTTTTCATTTAGATGAAAATCATCTTAACAGACTGAGTTCAGACAGCTTTGCCTTTCATTCCTTCCTGAGACATCTGCAGAAAGTATTGACAAAGATGTGGATGATTTGAAGACAGAAGACTAGAACACACTAAACACTGAAGATGTGCGAGCTGTTAACAGACATCAGACAAAGGACAAGAATTAGGAAATAGTACTGATACATTAAGATTTTGCATTAAAATGTATTGCCATTATTACTTCCAGCAACTCTAGATGGAAATTGCTTGTAAAGACAGCAGGCAAGGAAAGTGCCGTCACAGCTCAGAAGTCTATTCTCTTGCCAAACTGCAAGTGACTTTTAATAATATGTCTATTAGGGATCATGTTGCCACTGATTTAAGACAGTTCCATAGGCTAAAAATGTTCAATTAAGGTCCTAGATGTGACTATGTCTTTAATTGGTTTAAACACCTATCCTTTTTAATCAACACCTTGAATAATTTTGCTTTAATGAGGATGGGAGAAAGTTTGACAAAAAAGTGAAGTTGATAGCAGCCAAATAATCTTTGATCAAATTTAATGCAAATTGCTCTATTTCAGTTTTAATAAACTCTCTAGGATGAAAGGTACCAAGTCCTCATTGGTATCAGAAACCTCCTGAGATATCTCCAGAAGTAAGATGAAAAATATTCCTTATACTGCAGGTCCTATGGCTTTCTCATGAAGTTGAGTGAATCTGTTTGTGAAGTTTATTTATAGAACTTCTTTTTTATGACTAGAGATTCAAGTGGCATAGTAGGATACTGAGGAGGGGAGCTGAAAGGATTTGAAATACAGAAACCAACTGTTTGAATCCTGCATGACACCAGTATTTTAGGAACTAATCAAAACCTAAATATATACACACTTAAAGCTAAATACAAGTTTTTAAAAGGTATTTTGATATACCTCTTTGATTTCCTACATATGGTATGAGGAGAGTATGTCTGCTAAGGTTTTCTGTTGTGGAGTTCTGCAGACCTGATGGGTGAGTCATGGTAAATACGATGTGGTGTAGAGTGCTCAGCTTCCAGACAAACCCTGCTCTTGTAGATGGAGAATATGGAATATAATAAAATTGCCATCTTTATCTATTTTCTATCATAATCAGAATCCTCTGACATACAGCCATATATGAAAATGTTGGCAATAATATCTTTCTGGTATTCCAAGGACAGCAATTGGATGGACATTCAGAGGCCTGTCTGCATGATCTTGAGCAGAAAAATACTTACTAATTCAATTTCTAAACAAAGTTGGCAGGGCATGAATGAGATCTGATCGAAAAGGCATGATGCTGCACTAATGCACACAGATGGTAGTAATTTTCCCAAATGTGTGAATTCCCATGCTAATAAAATCACACTATTTATGATTTCTTCACAGGCTGCTTCAAGACCAGTGATTTCTCAGATGAAGTTACAGCATGACCATCTGTCACTGATCATGCAGACATGCATAGAGTAGCACAATCACAGAGCATCTGGTCAAAATATAATTCAAAAGGCCAATAAGGGGAGCATTATCTGGAATATGATACCGTAAAAGTTATAATGTCATGAAACAGCCGTGTATTCCAGCAAGGCAAGAAACACACTTGGGGTCTGGATTTTCTTCTGATTGCAAGATTCTGAAATCTGTACCAAACCATATAAACTATGAACTTAGATTTTTCTCAAGAAAAATCACATATCTGAGCTACTATAGGTTTCCTAACATGTTGAACATATGCTGAGTATCGAATTTATAAGAGGATGTGTTCTCTCTTATCAGCCAATCACCAACGAAAGGTGCACCAATATACAGTTTTTTAGTTATATGTGCAACTGATTCCATTAAAAGTGAGGGAAATTGCCTTTATGTAATTACTAGACTGACAGGTATATTTCTTATTATTAATAACAAATAGGATTTGTTGCCAAGAATGAATTACAGATACTAGATGTACATTGATAGTAATGGTATACATAGATACTTTTAAATTATTCAGTACAAATGAATCTTCAAGACTCTTTTTGCACATTAATATATTGAGTTTTCAAATCCAAGCAAAGTTAAGCTTTCTCTTGAGGAAAAAAAAAATCTTCTAGGATAAGAAAGAAGAAAAAAATATCACTGATAATGTACACATGCCTGTTTCAGAGAAACAAAACTAAAGGCTTGTGCTCTGTGAAAATGTATGATGAATGGGGTCCTTGAAAACACATGGAGTACCTGTGGTTGATCTTAAACTACTGGGCAGTGGCTTAAAAACTCCTGATCAGAAATACCTTCATCCACAATCTAATTCCCAAACATTCTCATGAGAATGAATTTGTCTTTGCTGACTGTCCTGTACTGAGTTAAGGACAGTTGGTTCTGCCTATGAAAACACTCTCTGGGTGATCTGCTGCTCCTTGGCAGAAAAAAATGCTTAGGAACTTACTTTTGTGGGACATGATTGCTATCAGATATGTAGAATTTAATTTCTGAAACCTGACAGATTACAGTAGCTACTAATTCACTGAGCCTCATGTCCTTTAAAATACTATATTAGCTTTCAAAGGTAGCTGATCTGAATTATCAGACATCCCATGATTAGAAAAGGACGTAAATAAGGACTTTCCTGAGGCAGCCCCAGAAATCTTAAAAAACATCTACTTAAAGAATAGAAGAGTGAATTATCATTTGGCAAGCAGAATCACATCATTATCATCTCACAAAAACTATGGAAGAATGTGCAGCAAGTCTTGCAGTGAGGGAACAGAAGTCCAAGGTCATACAGTGAGTCTGAGGCTAATTCAAGAATACAGGAGAGTTTGATTTCTAGACTCCTATGCTATTTAATAGTAACAGTTTCTGTATCAAGCACTGAACTTGTCAGACTACAATAGAAAAAAAATGTCAGTAACTGGAAAACCAGTTTTTTGCAGGGCATGCGTGGAGCTGCTTCTAGTGTCCTGAAGTATTCTCCCTAAGCTACTCCCAAGAATAGGATTTTGCTCTACTAAATTATTGTAGGTTTACTTGGGGCTAGAGGACGGGATGCTCTTTTCACTTCCTTATCTGATTGTTCTTTCATTCGTCAAATACACTCTGTGTTGACTGAGAAACAGTCACATTCTTTGATTTCTGACAATCTAATCTAGTTTACTTTTCTTTCACTGTATTTGGCTTTCTTATTTTTTCCTTTACACTGAACATTGTCTGTGCAACTACCTCTTCTACTGTTACCATGAAATAACTGAATAGTCGGCTCCAGGAAACTAATTCTGCAAAGCTATGTGACATCACCTTTCTCCAAAACATACCTCTTTCAAGTCAACTGTCTGGAAACTAATCTCTATGCTCCGTTTTGGTCCTTTTCTTTCCTACCTTTAATTCAGCTTTTATAATCCACTATGTATAGCTAAAGAAAACCATTTCTGTGGTCACACTAGAGTGATTCAGGCCATCTCAGAATATACGTATTCTTCTTCTTCCCTAAATCCTTCATTCTTATTGTAGATCTGATGTGACGCGTGCAGAGCACCAAGCTAAACTGGGTTGTGGATTCTGTTCTCTGCTGTATCATATGTGTGATGGTCCAGTGGTCACAAAAGCAATGAAAATAAGCAGCAAGATACTGCAGATTTCAAGAGAAGGGCTTATGGAACCAGCAGAAAAACACAAAGGCCAAAGATAGGACAAGTAAAGCAAAGTAATTATTAACTTCAAATTGTAACACAAGTATTTGGATATACTTTCTGAAATAATCTCTGGCTGATAGCAGTGAAGTTATTCAGCTTTTTATTTAAGTTCTCCAATCATGTCCTAACATCGTCTCTTTAGGCGGCCAATGCGTTTACAACATTTCAACCTCAAATTTTCATGAAATTTTCCATTTCACCTTTACCACATTCTGTTAATTTTGAAGATCACAATGGCTGCTAATTCAGTTGAGCCTCATGCTCTTTATGATACTATATTAACTTTTGAAAGCTGAGGATCTGAATGATCAGACATCCCAGGATTAGAAAAGGAAGTTAATAAGGACATCACAACACTACACAGTGAAGAACTGATAAGCAAACTTAATGGTTTTATTCTACATATGGTATTGTCCAAAGACATTAAGGGCAAAAGAAACAATATTAATATTTGCAAACATTATAGAGGTATTTGAAGGCTAATCTTTTCTCAGTTTTTCCTTTCATCTGAGTTATTCTGAGTAGCTATTTAATAGTTACGCTGCCATACCTTCAGTGTACTACAAAGTTTTCAATTTTTTTGACAGAATAAAAAAATTGAATTATAGCATAGAAAATATAAATGGAATCAACAAAAATTAAGATTTTTTTTCCCCCCCAAAAAAAGAAGAAAATTCATAGTTCAATCTTTTTTCAGTGACAACAATAGGGAAATATTCATGCTCTTTTAAGAAGAAAAAAAGTCATAAGGTGGACTTGATTGGATTAAATATGACTGTTCTAGCATTTCACCCAGATTTCTGCCAAGAGATAATTGAATTCAGACTTTGATTAGTAAGTATTATCTCATCTTCAAAGTTATTTTCACCATCATTTATAAAGAACCGCAAAGCACCCTAAGCGTGTGCAGATAGCACATAAAAGCAATGGGAAAACTGAAGGAGTATTTTATATGGAAGTATTTTTTCCACTAAGCATTTAGTAAGAACATCAGTAGTAAAGAAACTCACTTTAACTTCTTGTCTCCCTCACATTGTCTATTAAATGGGATATGGTACACAACAGTTCTACTGACCTGAGCTTCCCACCACGGGGGCCAGCACAAGCACAGTGAATGCCTGTACCACAAAATGCATCTCCTGCTGACCCCTGTGAAATGGGCAGATTAGTTCAAACACTGTTCTAGGTGAGCAAGCTGAGCGACTGCTACATGGCTCAGACTGCCTCACAGAGCGGTGTTATAGCTGAAACATAACATACTCGCATATGCTTTTATGTATCTGTAAGGTTAACTTTAGATTAAACTGAAATCAAATATGTTTTCCACATAACTGGACTTTGAAGAGAGTAATGCAAGGTTGTAACAGTGGGCAGGCACCTTCCGTCTGAGCAAGGACTGAAAAACCTCAGAGCAGACCTCCCTTCTTTTTGGGAGACTATCGTGCATGTAAGAGTGACAAGAAATTGTCAAATACAAGGAGGTGACAAAACTGTCCTTGTCTTTATACTGTGGCTTGTAAAAACAGAGGTGCAGAGTCCGCCTTTTTCTGTTCACACTGCGCTGGGTGCATTTGGCAAGTAACAAAGAACCTCTAACAGCTACCAAAAAAAAAGTAGAATAAACAAATGAAAAAGGGTGACAGGAAAAGAGATAAAACTATTACAAAGTTGAACTGTAGTGTTCCTATATGCTTTTTGTGTATTATACGCATAAACACAATAGCATATAACCAATTTATTTGGGGGAACAAAGCTGGAAAAGAAATAAGGACATAATAGCAATATTGTATGGTCTGTAACATAATGTTAAGAAAGAAAAGAGAAAACAGGGTTGGTCAGGTTCAGTAAGAAGCATTTCTGTTATTAGCAAAGACACTCCTTTTCCATAGATTCCTTCATCATTTTTCTCCCTCACCTTTTTTTTTTTTTTAGACAGACATTGTCTGATTATATCCTCTCTTAAAGACTCATGAATCAAATGTTAAGGGGTAAAGCACTTTTTTTTTTTTTAATAGGAGAGCACCTTTTAAAGCAGAGAATGAAAATAGCCATGTTATAAGCAAACAATCATGGCATAAGATAAATGAAGACATTGCCAAAACTTATAAAAATCCTAATGTCATGTATAATAACTAAGCCTTATTGATTATTACGAGTAAGCCTCACCACTACTCACAGAGTTAGAATCCTATATACTTTTGGCAGGTTGTTTATGAGAAAAATAAGATACTGCAATACAACAGTATAGTATTAATCTACTGCTTCTGAAACTGTAACAACTCAACAGGATTTCAATGTACCACTACTGGAGCCAGAAGAAAGAATGAAGAACATCTCTGTTCTGGAAATGCAGAAAAGATGTGATGTTTTTTCAGAGGTAAAAGAAAATGCAGAAAAATGCAGGGGTTGGTAAGGTCCCTGCTGAAACCTCTTCTTAACAACAACAAAGTAGCAGACTACCTCTGCACTGAGATAAGATGACAACACCACAAGCTGAAAGTGTTTGTGGCAAATGTCAAGTATAAAATATTTATTTCCTTCCCCAAATAATTCTGAGTTTTTTGTTAGCATTCTCTGTGTCTGAGATTTTATTTCTTTATTCTTTTAAGAGACCTTCAGATGGATTAAGTATAATGCCAATGAATACTTTTCTTTATAACTCCTCGTTTCATTTTTATTTTGCTCTTCTAGACTAGTAGTTCAAGAATATTTTCAGTGTTGAGCTGCCCTATCACAGAATCTTAGAAATCTGTCCTGCTTGTCGTTAAGTGACACAATATTAGTTTCTTTATCCTGTCCCTTGCTCCTTTCCTTAAATGTCATCAATTTTTTAGCGTATCTAACCGGGACCAAAGGTTTAATCACCTTCTTAATGTGCCTAAATCCCTGTGAAACTAACTCTTTGTTGTTTTGCAAACAAAACAAAAAAAGCAAGGGTGACCCTTGCATCAAGCATATTTTGAGCCAGTGTTTTGGATCACAATGTTCTGTTTTGGTAAAATTTATTGTTACTGTTCCTTTCAAATCTTTTACCTGGCCAGCATCTCTGGGTAAATTTAAGACCCTCAAGCATCAGCACCTGGATTATTCATAGAAATGTTCAGGTTTTAAATCTGGGCTGATGTTCTTCCCTTTATTCTCAGCTGCACCCAGTCTACTCTCCAGAAATGTCAAAAAGTGGGAGACTGATTCTGATAATCTAGAACTGAATTTCATCTTATCATTTCCTGTCTTGAGTCTGTCTGGATTCATCTTTAAAGGAGGAGATTTATGCAGCCTGCCGGATTTCAAAACGCAATGAATGAAATGTTGCTTCATACTCTATTTTTTTAATGCATGGAAATCCTTGATTTTCTGCACCTTTTCTATGCATTAATATTTTTATGAGTGATTTAAAATAGTTTTCTATCAAAAGCAGAATTAAGATAATATGAATTCTTATAAAACTCCCATATAAGAATCTCCAGGAACAGAGAGGGTTACACACTGATTCTACTATGCTCTTAACAAAACATTTAAAGAAGTACACATATATTTAGTAGGAATACTGCCATTTTATGGGATTTTTTTTTTTTTTTGCTATTAAAACAACAACTCCATAATTTAAACCTCAGACAAACCTGCAGGGATAAACCTTTTTCGTTTTGCAACTGTGCTGCAAAAAACCCCTAGTAGCATACTACCTTTTATATGAGAAAATATATGTGAAGAGACAGGTGTCCAACAGGGACTAGGCTTCTGCTATTAAACTCCAAAAGAAACTTTAAATACTGTACTTTGCCACTTCATACATATTTTACTCATCTAAATTTTTGGTTGATTCATGCTTTTTATTTTGCTGAAGTTGACTGTCGCTGAAACAGATTGTTCATATGAATAAAAAGAAACAATCACTATAACTATGATTATTTCCATAAGATAGTGTTTTAAGATAGAATAATTCCATGTGTTGGAAAACATTTTTGGAAGTCATATGAATCTGTAGTTTTCCATTACGATTGGTAG
The DNA here is from genome assembly GCA_013396915.1 of Stercorarius parasiticus. Lineage (NCBI taxonomy): Eukaryota > Metazoa > Chordata > Aves > Charadriiformes > Stercorariidae > Stercorarius > Stercorarius parasiticus. The sequence continues at coordinate 193,151 of VWZL01001979.1, forward strand.
AGGCTAATAGGATACTTTATTCTCTTGGGTTTATTACCCATATTTGCATATTTTCCATTGTATTCAGTATGCAAGAGTTTTTCATTATTTATTTATAATACAGTGGTTTTATTTTGTCTTTTATAGAGTTAAAGAATTCATTAATGAAAATTCTTGATACAGGGCAACACAATTCACATAGAAAATATGTTTTCATTCATGCAATTTCCTGTCTTAAATGTGAGTCTAACAGAACGTAGGAATCTGACAGTAATTTGAATTTCTGTTTACGTTTAGGCAATGCCTCAACTCTTTGCTCTGTTTGGTGATGTATTCAGTACTCTCACTAATTCCACTAAAACACAGGAGAACTCTACATGCTCCCAAGCTTTCGAATCTCCCATACATTCTGCACAGAACTGATCTCCATACATGTAGAATGTAAGTATATAAGTATATTTTAATAATAGGAAATTCACCTTTCAAATCCTGAATTTCCTGGGTAGCTAAACCAGCTAAATAGCTAAAATATTTTTGCTATATAATTAGTTGCATGTTTTATCACAACAAACTGTTATTACAAAAATGTAAAGGAACTACAGTGGTGGGAAGAAAAAGTAGCTTTTTCTATTACATAAGAGAAGCTGACTTCTTTTCCTCAATGGGAGATTTGCTGTCTTGAGAAGCCTCAAAAGAGTGACTTCCAAACATTTATATCATAATTTTTCCTCCCGTTTAAACAACAGCAGTTTGAGATTTTATGTCAACACAAGCACCCACGTTCCATGAAGATGCATGAAAAGTAACGTCAGGCACTCTTAATTAGAAATAATGTGGGGTTTCAAGCTTAAGTCAGAGTTTTATGCTTAGGCTGGGAAACAGCAAAGCGATTTTCTCTGTACCCACATCATGTAAGGAGCCCGTGTTCTCCCAAAATGACCACTCGCTTTGGGAGGTGACATTGAAAGGATCTGCCAGTCAGCATGTCTGTGAGCAGGACACTTCAGTGAGGTCCCTAGAGAGAATCCTGATGTTCGTTTCACACCCTCAGCTAGCTGAAGCTCCTGAGAGTGGTCTGGGAGTGGACCAGCAGCCACACGCTTTTGTATCCAGCAATGAAACTGCCGTCTGTTTTTAATTGCAGCATTCTTGAAATCAAAATGTCAAAGTAGCACAATACACCATTATCCTAACTCAGTAACACATGTGATTTCAGTGGTAAAAAGCCTAACTAACTACTGTTTATTCTGTGCTATAAAAACAAACCCAGTCTTCTATGTCTCTTTCTTACAGGCTATGTAACAAAGCTCAAAGACATTATTTAATACCTCATCTGCTTTATTACATGGTATTTCCTGTGGAAGAATGCAAATGAGTCAAGCTCAGAAAATAAGCATTACCATACTGCCTGGGGAGACACATAACATTTCCACAGATGACTTGATTATCAGCAAACTAACACCAACAGAACAAACGGCAGCAATTCAGGTAAAAGGAGAAGAAAAGGAAGAAAAAAAGCAAGTATTTGTCACCTATGCAACAATGGTTATCTTTGACTGAAAAATGACTTGAAGGAGTTGAGAGATTAGCAGCTGAATATGTTACAAGCTTTAGAAACAATCAATTTTTATACCAACATTTTCAAGCGGAAAATGAAGGGAAGAAAGCTTGTTCCCTACAAATTCTAAACTTGCCATTATTTCATTTTCTGTTATCTGTTCTTATCCAAAATAGTGTTTGTTATAAAATTGTTTCAATTCTCCTAAAGATTACTGTGACAAGAAAACTTTCGTTCACATTAAAGAAATAGTGATTCGGATGCCTGATGATAGAAACGCTGAAATTTCACAGGTCTGATCTACACAAGGAGACAAAGAGGTTTCTACTGCTTTTTTATCAGTTGTTTTCCCCCAAAATAAAAGGATAACTTCTTAAAAAGTGCTTATCCATGCAAGCCTTTACAACAAAATGCTACAGCTATCTCATTTTTAATATCATCCAAATGAAAAAATAAATCTTTAAACAATACTTAATTATTTTAAATGGCTCATGACTGGATGTGAATGGATGTGAATCCAAAACAGAGAATGTACTAGCAAACTGACAACTGTTTAAAATGTTTCTATCACTATTAACTGTTTTCACAGTAATCTTTCAAAGCAACTAAAGCCCAACAGGCTCCATAACGTTCTTTCCCAGAACAAACTTCTGAAATATACATTAACTCTCTGTTCAGTAAGAGAACCCTGTAGCTCTGTAGTATACCCTATAGCAATAGACCCTACAGCTGTTCTGAAGATCATGGTTGGGGGTAAGAGGCAGTGCGATGGTAAATAACTTTACAGAGACTGGAACAGCAGCTGGAGTTGGTTGGTGCTTTGAAGAGCTCTTTCCCTAACTCAACAACCTCTTTCTTTCTTGTTATCTTCCCTCTAGATATAACTAGGATTTCATTTGATCACATTTTTTATCTATTCTTAATAATCACAGAAAGCTGCTACATTGCTTTACAATTTCATGAAGTCCCCTAGAAGGACTTGAGATAGAGTCCAAACTAGGAACGTAATGGATGGATCCTAATTCAGGATCTGATGTAGCAGAATACCTGCATCCTTAACATTAAGGACATGAATCACACAGATTTCTTACACTCTTCCAGTTAAATACATGTAAAGCTTACATACTCCACTGGATCTGGAACATAATTTCTAAATTAAAGCTCATGTACGCTGGCACTTGCTTTTGAGGCGGTAAAATTCTACAAGAATGTTCAGGAAGGCGGAAGAAGGATTAGCTGAAAAATTGCTTCACCACTTCCTTATGAACCCAGCTGCTGTTCCCACAAAATCCTGTTTCCTTCAATTTCAAAAACACTTCAGCAAATTAACACAGAATAAAATAAAAAAAAATGGTATGTAGTAACTGATAAAACAAGTCACATTGGAGATATTTCAGATAACTTTAAAAACTTCTCCATAATTTTGTGAACTAAGAAGGAAAAAAGGAGGGACCATATGCTAAATCCAGGTGACTGTGCAACTAATGTGATTACTCACAGACGCAGGGTGTTACCAAATGTTAACAAGTTACACTTCACAAGGTTTGCCCAGTCTCATATCAAACTGCAAGATTATATCTATGAGTCAAAGTGCAGAGAAGAACGTTAAAATTGATTTAGAAAATTCCTTTTTTGCATTGCTCACCAAAATAGTACTCCTGTTGAATTTTATGGTACCACATAAACTGCATGGGAATGGTTAGCTATTTCCTACACACAACTTTAAAATTGCTATAATGGCAACAAGTGTATCAAACCCAATACACAAAATTATTTAACTTCTGGCTAAATCCGTGTTTGTTCTTAATTTTTGAAGTTATCCTTTAAAAAAACATTCTGAATCTGAAGGGAAAACTTACTACTTTTTTCAAATCTAGCCAAAAGCTAGAGAGCTTATGTTTATTTTGTGGGAAATCAATAGGTATCTCATGAGTTTAGACACTGCCTGTGGTTTGACATCAAATTAATTACTGAAGTTTATACATATCTCTAAACACATTATTTTTTTTCTGCTCCCAGAGTCCTAAAAGGTTATGAATCATTTTGAGGGAGTACAAAATGGGTGAAAAAACACTTGAATTCTAGAAAAACAGAGGATATGGGGTAACAGTATCCTGTTTTTCTTCCTGGGTGTCTCAAACTGACACTTGAACGTGGAGATGAATGTATGGTTGCCCTTCCTCACCCACACCTCTTCATATGATTCCCAGGTCCTCGTCCTTCTTTTTGATGGAAATTGTCACAGACTTGCTTTAAATCATACAAACACAGTATAAACATTATTAAGGAGATAAATAGATCTATGAGCTATTGGAGAAATGAGATTGTATGCTTCTAAATATGGCTGTAATCACAGAAATTGGGCCAATTACATTTATTTTCAAAACCAAATACATAAAGACAAAAAAAAAAATTGTCAGAGATGAATGATACTAGTCAATACGCAAGTTAGAAATGTTAAGTTAGGAATAATGTCTAGAAAAGCTGCCAGTAAAAGAAACCTCTAATGTTCAGGGTGATATTATCAAGTATCACTCAACAAATCAGGAATTCAACAAGTGTATCTCAGGGAACAAATGTAGCAAAATCTCCGGATGGGACTGTTGGAAGATAAATGCCTGTAACAGCCTCCTATTTTACCCTTAATTTTGGAGATTTGTCAAAGGAGTTGACCTTTAAGTAATGTACAGAATATTCACAGGCAACATAGCAAATTAAACAGATTTCCTGTTTTTAACACATGACATTTAAATATTCTTTTTATTGAACAATTTACAAAACTTTTACAAAATACTAAAAATTTTGGAGACTTTAAAAATGTTAATCTTATAATTAACAGTCAGGGACATACTTTCTTTGCACATGCAAGACAGTCATGTTCTAAACCTATCGCTATGAACTTTACAATAATAGACAACCATCTGCCTTCATGCTAAAGCAGAAGCATTACATTTTTTCCGCTCCTGTGTAGGGATTTCACAATGAAGCAGATAAAACAGCTTAGCTAATAAAGAATTGTTTCATGGAGGAAAAAAGGATACATTTTATATTAAAGTCAAAAAGCTTATTTATCCAGAAATGAAAAGGAAAAAAGGTAGCTCAGAGTATGCTATCTACCTTTCACTGTATTCCCTATTTGCACAATCTTTCCTTTCTATTGTTTGACCTAGCACTCACTGCTCAGTAATAAAGACTAAATTTACACTGGCAGCAAATTTTCTATGTTGCATTTAAAGTTAGAGTTTTTAAAATAAAGCCTGTAGCAATTTCTCATTTCCAGATAACTTCGGTAGTTTGTAGTAAAAATAAAAAAAAGGAAATACTGAAAGCAGTATTAAAGGGAACAGAGGCTTCAGATGGTTGCATATATATGCTTTGGACTAAATCCTCACTTTGTATATTTTGGCATATATTCAGTGTTGATATCTTCAGTTTGACTTCAGCACACTCGTTTTTATCCATAATTTTCTACTTCAGAAAAATGGAGATAGATTTCCACTTTTGAAAACTGTCATTTAAGGACATTTCATATTTCAGAGGTAAGTGATAGTTTAGAGTAAATACACTATGTAGTTAAATAAACTGTCTTGGCCCTAATATATCCATAATGACACTTATGACTTGAACATATCTCTCATAAGGGCAGAACAAGCTGCTGGAGTTTATTAGTTAAGAAGGAATCTAATAGGAAAATGCAATATTGCATATAATAAGATGCTATCAAGTTGAACCACACAACTGAGATAATGACATTCACTTGCTTTCAGTCTAGAAGATGGTCTTATATATTGTCAGAAATATACACTAAGAAACTAAGTGGTGTATCTTAACCTAGACAGGAAATAAACAATGCACACATTCTAATGAAGCCAAGGTATCTACACAGGGTTTGTATATAAGACCTTGTGGTGTGCCATGTTGACTGTTACTATGCCAGTTGAGGATATGATATATTCTCTTGCTGAAATTTAGTTAATTGTAGTACAAGGTAGATCACTAAAATTATTAATAAGTTTATATTACTGAAATGTACAGGTGAACGTTACAGTATGATTAAAAAAGATCACATCTATCTTTAAGTAGTCAAGAGACAATTTCCTTGACTGGAACAAAGTTTCAGGATTGCATACATGATCATTTACTTTCTTCTTTGCAAGGTCTATAGTAAATAATCAAGATGCCCTTATCTCCTGGAATTATGAGTTCTCTCCAGACTTCTTGAAAAACTGGTCCCTGAATATCAAAGGTTTATAATGATAGTTCAGTTGGGCAATTCCTGGTCTCATTACGCAAAATTATCAATCTCGTTGAAACAACTTTAGGATTAAATAAAATCACATTATGTTTCTGTTACTTTTCAGCCAGTAAATACACGATACACCAAATCTGATCCTGACCTATATAAACATGCGACGTGGGAGCACATGCCCTGGGTTGTAGCTGCCCCAGTGAGCTGCCGATGAGCCTGTCACATTCTGCAGCCCTGGCTGACCTGGGAGTGTTAAGCACGGAGGAGGCTGCTCCCGGTATCGACAGTGGGGTTCTAAAGGGTAAAAGCAGAGCTCTGTGAAAAGATGAACTCTTTAATTCTCCTTCTCCACACAAAGGGAAAAAAGAAGAGAAATGTTCTTCTTCCAGTGCCAGAACTATTAAAAGACATCCTATGCAGAAAAATGGATCGCTGTTAAAAATCTCATCATCAAGCATGCCTGCAAGCTTCAGCAAAGCAAATGGCCTCTCTTCCAATTTTAGGAAAAAGAAAAGATATCTCATGGAAACTAGATATTCAACCATTAAAAGGATGATATGATTATACAGCTGAGGTTACATTCTCAAAAGCAGATACTTATTTCAGGGATTTTTTTCAAGCTTGTATTCTGATTTTATCGGATGGAATAGTTACCAGTGTGTCTAACAGTGGATGCTTCAGTCCTAATCATCAGAGATTTGGTTACAACTGCAACTTAGTGTAATAGTCCCCTACTTCTAATTTATTCTTCAGCTAGTCAAAATTCAGTCATATTTTCACACGAGTTTTGACACAAAGTCACAGAAAGGGAGAGAAGGGGACCTGTTCATTTACACAGGTAATATAAACGTGCGAAATACCCTTGGAAATGTAGCTGGAAGACAATCAACTCATCCCAATCTATGAACTCAGCAGGTGGGAACTTGTTGAGTTTCAAAGGAGAAAATGGCTTAAGATGATGTATTTTCAAATGAGCAACTCAAAAATAGCTGTTTCAGTCAATGGACTGGAAGGTCTGTGGCACAGGGAGGTAAGTACTTAGCCTGGATAATATGATTCAAACACAGATTATGGCATTTTTCATTAAAAACACCAAACCGTAGAAGACTCCTGGAGACTGACAGATCAACTGGAAGGTAAGACTAGGTCGGGAGGTGACAGCAATCAGACACTGGTAGAAGGCACCAGTGGAGTCCAGACAAGGTGTCACCCAACAGAGTGGTTGTGCATATACACTGATACGGCCTATTACCACTGGATGTCTAGCAAACTCCCGCTTAAATTTAACATTGCTTACTCCTGGCATAACCCTCAAGAAAAGCCAAAGCCTGCTCCCACCCAAAATACTGCAGGTGATGCTGATACAAAGGATGCCAACCAACTGTGTTCTTTGGAACACAGAAGGCAATTCTGTCACATAAAATGTATGTAAATAAATAAAACACTTTATGGAAATATTGAAAATACTTAATTGAAACACACACTGACTGGTAAACTAATTCTGTTATCTTTGAAGGAAACCCACTTTTTCGGTTCCACTATTTTATGGATCATGGTGCAGTTTGCACAGCTGCCATGTATTGAAAGCAAGTACAAATGGTATGCTCAGATACCAAATGCACAGAAAATATTAACGGAATTCAATTTTAAAACTGACAATATGAAAATATATGATTTAATTTATTATAAAGTTGGGAAACGCTGAAAGGTAAAATATTCTCTGATATCTAAGCAACACACGACAATTTTTTTTTTGAGCTCACAGTCATTGATTGCTTTCATATATAGTGAGCATAATGACCTACTTTCAGACAGCAATACAAGGTGATGTTAGCTCAAATATACCAGCAGTCTGGCAAGGGCATTTTTAACTCTAGTTGCCTGTATTTCATACCATGGCAAGTTCATTAGGAGGATGTTACAATTCTATAACCATAATTTAGACAATATTTTTGTTCTTTTCCTGGATACCAGTAATGTCTTTTAATGGTATGAGAATTTTCCACTGTCATTTATAACTCACTGTACCTTAAAAGCTAAAACAGTTTTTGAAGCCAGCTATAAAAATGTCATAAAAAAGAACTTTCTGAAAAGCAGCAATGCAAAGTAATTACAATTACAAACCAGAAACCCTAGCAGCTATTGATCAGTTTGTCCTATAGCCTTGATTCTTTTTACAAAGTAACCAAAATTGTTAAAAGAATTAATTTTTATTCAAATTCTAATTAGATTATGTTCATGTGACTAATTTTTGCATTATAAGCAACAGTAATACAATAGAAGTATAAATGAGCTACAGAGTGAAAAAATCCTTTTTCAACAAAGGACTGAGCACAGTGGCAAAAAAAGGGAGAGCAAAATGTAGAAATGGAAAACATATAATCTTTTAAGGATACCTTCTCCTTATTTTCGTAAGTTTACTTTCTTCTGTCCCAGAAATACTAGGTTGCATAACATGCTTTAACATGCACAATTTGCACAAATAACGCTTTTTTTTCATTAACTCAAGCCTGCAACTCTTACTATTGTGCCTGACTGATACCACCCATCTTACCCTCCAATTATTGTAAATACCTCAATGAAACTATGCCTGAGTTACCAACAGTAACTGGAATCGACAGCAGAGAAACATGATGATCATTACCTCTTCCCCTTTTCCTGCCCCAAAGATGCATAAGACTTGCACTTCACAACTAATAGAGAAAGAATGAACCCCTGACTACCTTTTTCGCAGAATCGACCAGTGAAGTGTAGTGGGCAGTCGCACTGAAACGAGGCGGCCCCAGAAGGGAGAGAGAGAGGGTGACAAGTCCCTCCGTTATGGCACAGTCCTTCCTGGCACACAGACGGTGATTCAGGGGAAATCCGAGAGGGCAAAACAGGCTCAGGCAACTTGGGCACCTCAGAAGAAACCATAGGGAATGCTGTTGACAGATGTCTGGGTACAGGAATCCTGAAAGGATAGAGACAACACATCAGAACAAAAAATCACGAGATATAATTTTGCCGCTACACTTCAGTTTCATTTAAAAAACAGTTGGTTTCTTTTGTTTAGGAATTCAGATTATATTTAAGAAAATGTGAGTACATTAGTAATTCCCAAATCAAGTCCCCATCCTGAAAACTAGCAAAAAGATAATGAAGGTATTTTTCCCTGTGAAGGAGCAAGAAATAAACTCCATGCATATAGCACAACTTGTATGTGCTCTCATAATTCCTTTTCGGTGGATGTCAACAATGGAGTCATAAATAAATACAGGCCTGTATTATTAAATATTTTATTGCTTGACGTTCTCAAAACTCTTAAGGCTGTTCTAGAAGACATGACTTTCAAACAAGTAGGTTAAGCATGCGTATGCAGAAGGAAAATGCTGTAGTACAGCAATACAATATCTTTTATTTCATAGAAATAACTGGAGGGGGAGGGAGAGAGAGATGGTTTTGTTTTCATTTTTCCCCACAAAATTTCTTGTTTAGAATGACATCCTCTGTCTCTTCTCTATTTTTGAGCTCTCACATTAACTACTAGACTGATATGTTAATAATTTTCCTTCTTTTAATTATTTTCTGTCTCAAAGTTGCTAGAAATTAGGTAGCAATACCACCTGTTTGTCCTAATTATCTGTTTATTATTGCTTTTTGTTTTATCCAGAGAGACAAACTTGTGACTCACTAAAAACATATACATTTAAGGCTACCGATTTACTAACCAGAACAACTTATATGCACCACACAAAGTACTACGATGAAGGCAAAGCAAAAGGAACCAATTAAAACAATAGTTTTCACTGAATTTTACATGAAAGAGACATTCTTTTTTCATTTTATGAAGTTCAAGAGGTTCTACTTTTTCCCAGATAGCAACTTCTAATTTTGAAATTTGGCAACAGCAATGTAGTAAAATATCTTACTATTTTTACTTCATTAGTAATTTATACTTTCTGAAAAATTCTCTTACATTTTGATACTGTGCAAAAAAAAATCATATTGGAGAAAGGGAGGCTAAATTGAAGTGAAATGTCACTAACATTTTGGCCAAAACAGAACACAGAAATGACATACTTCACACAGTGGTTTATAGGCATCACAGCCAGTGAAAGTCAGCATTTCTGTCAATGTGTCAAACCTGCTTTACAAAAAATAAAAGCAGCGAAAGCACTGTGAAGGGACCCCTTCAACTGAACTTTGCCTTCTCCACTCTAGGCTTTTGTCGTCTTAAATCTAGCTTCCAAATGTCTTACATAGCCTGTTTAGTCATGACAACCTGAAAATGGATTTTCATAATTTACTTTTTGGAATCCATGTTTTATAAAGTACTAATAAGCTTCATAATATTGTGAAAGAATATAGTACAACACATCCCAGTTAAGTATGGTATGTGTAACTCTCACTAAATGAGAAAATGAAAAAAATCAGTTCTCTGCATCATCCATACAGCATGTGTAAAACCCGTATGAAGACAATGATACATGCTGAAAGGCAGGTAGGACGGAAAAGAAGCTGGGCAAAGAAAGGACAGAAATAATTCAGGACAATATCTAAGGGGACCCGGAGAAAGGCATAGTAATTGAGAAAGGAGTGGAGCCCTGGGAAAGAGAGAAAGGGACACAGGGATTACATGAGAGCAAAGAGGAGACATGCAAAGCAGTGATGGTAAGGGAACCGTTAGAGGGGGATACTGAAGCAGGCTGTGTACAAAATACAAGATAACCAAAACACATGCACTGTGGTGGTTAGAAATGAGGATACAGGGATTTCAAGGCAGAGAAAAGCTATCCACTTTATACGAGAGAAAAGCATCCAAAAAGATGGTAGACAACAAGAAGGCTGAAAACAAATCCCTAAAAGATTTCAGAGGCTGAGGACTTGCTGATAAGAGGCTTTTTAAGATTTTTAAGAAAATAAGTTAATTCCTGTTTATTTCCACTTACATGAACAGAATAACAATATTTCCATTTATATGAATGGAATTACAACAAAGAAATTGCTGGGTTTATAACCATCCTTTTCTCCAAAGGGGAATAACTAAATTGGTCTTCACACGGGCTATTCCATTCATAGCAGCATTAAGAGTGCACTAATATGAGTGTTATCTTCTACCAGGCTGGCACAGCCAATTAAAAAAGCCTAGACACCCGCTGCTGAGATTACCACTGATTAAAAAAAAAAAGTCATAAAAAATCTTCATTTTCTCCCCAAACATAAACTAAATGTTTGAGAAACTCTGAACTAATTGTAGGCTTACATAAAGAATCGGAAGTTTACAGGAGAAATTTATTGGGAGCTATTACTGGGATTTGGTATTGGTTTTTCTGTTCCTCCTGAAAAAAAATCAACAACAAAAACTAAATAAAACTTGGGAAAGAATGAGGGCCTAAACTAAGGTCTCACTACTAGCTATTAGAAAGATGATTTCTCTAATGACAGATAATCCTATAGATGACCACTGCAAAAATTATTCTTCTGAATCCGGTAACAGCTACCGTCAGGGGTAAAATACTGAATGAGAAGGATATCTGCCTGACTAGCAAATCCTGCATTCTTGTATCCACTGGAAGCACTGATTTCCAGCCATGGAAGTTTCACATCCCCTTTCTGGCAGGAAACTACCGTTTTTCTCTAAAACTTTACGAGCGCAAGTGGTGCAGCCTCGCTACATTTTTCGGTTGACACACTAATCCGTGGAGAAGCAAGCAAGCAAAGCTCCTTGGCAGGTTGATTTCTCCCTGGTTCATTTGCTAGTCTTTCGCAAGGGTGTCAGCCTTTGCAGTGGCGTTCTGGATGTTTTGCTTCTAGCTGGTGCCTGACTGCTTAGGTGCCAGCACGGCTTCCAGGCGCCCCGTGGCTCGCTGCCTTACTCTCCGCAAAAGCCGAGAAGAGTTTGCCCAGGCTGGGGGTGGCACAAACGTCTCTGAAGTCAAGCTGCTGTTGTAAGTAACGATTCTTGGCTCAGCCCGGTTTAACTAAAACATTTATTTGAATAACGAGCCAAAGAAGAATGTTTGGAGTAATTTGGTAACCGAGGTGTTAGAAGTTTTGACAAAGCGTAACCCAAATAAATCAGGCAAAACTTGATTCACTGACGCTACGCAACAAGGCCACAATTTTCTGTGTTTTTCTCTTTTCAATTTCCCAGCCTGTCACTGCCTCTCAGGTCAATAATGCGCATGAAGATCTTCTAACTTGCTGCCAGCATCAACACATTGTTTTTAATCTTAAGATGAGCTCAAACAGCTGAGTTTTACAGGCCTGTAACCTTGTTTCACAGCTGAGTGCATGTAAGTTTGAAATGCTTGTCTAAATATAGACGTTAGTGCAATTTGAAGTCTTGTTTATTTTATATTACATTCTTTACCACTAAAGGAGATGTATGATCAGCTGAATGGCAGGGATATAGCATTTAGGGATCATGCTTGATGTTATGTTGTTAAAACAAAAGCACACATACCCTACCAAACAGCACTTCCTGTTCCCTCCTCTGTGCTCTCCTCTTTTCAAAAAGAGCTCCAAACTATCAGTGTGTGGAGTTAGGGCCACTGCAGGTTAAAAAGCTGACAAAACATCTAGGAGTCCCCAGCTGTGCCCTGACCAGGCAGTGCGGGCGATCAGCCTCGCCAGGGGCTGAGCTGAGTGTCGCTGGTTTAACCAACTGGTTTAATGCCAGGGCCAGTGACTGGGGCGCAGAGAGCTGGGACTCTTCAGCCTGGAGAAGGCTCAGGGGCATCGTGTCACAGAATCACAGAATCTTAGGGTTGGAGGGACCTCTGGAGATCATCTAGTCCAACCCCCCTGCCAGAGCAGGGTCACCTAGAGCAGGTTGCACAGGAACGCGTCCAGGTGGGTTTTGAATGTCTCCAGAGACGGAGACTCCACCACCTCTCTGGGCAGCCTGTTCCAGTGCTCTGCCACCCTCAAAGGAAAGAAGTTCCTTCTCATGTTTAGGTGGAACTTCCTATGTTCAAGTTTGTTTCCTGTTACCTCTTATCCTGTTGCTGGGCACCACTGAAAAGAGCCTGGCCCCATCCTCCTGACACCCACCCTTTAAGTATTTATAAGTGACAATTTGTATAAATAGCTGAGATGGAAGGGACGGGAGAAGATGGAGCCATAATGTTCTTGCTGGTGGCCAGTGAAAGCATGTGGCCTTGGACACAGACAAAGGCAATGGACACAGACTGAAATACAAGAAATTCCACTACAAGAAAAAACTTTTTTTTTTTTTTGCATTGGGGTGATCTATCTGTACAATGGACTTCAAACTGAGACCTGCAAAGAGAGCAGGCTTGTCCCAAAAGTAATTCATTATCAGGCTGATGGCAGCCATGTCTGCAGAAGCACTCTGACATTTTTCCTGGAGTAGGCTGATGAGACAGGCGATGGCACGGGAGTCCCAATGATTTGATAACATCTCCACTGCCTATATCTTCTAGTACTTACGCACTTAACATTTTATTACTGAAGTAAAGGATTTAGCCTTATCTGATATGAGTTTGATAAGGAAGTTTGTATTTTTAGCTTGTCAATAAAGTAATTTGTGCTGGGAAGCAACTGCTTTTATTTGCAATTTTCCTTGGTGGAGAAGTGTGTACGTGCCATTTTTCTTGGGCTATGACAGACTATTATTTTAAGCAAATATTTTAGATTTTGGAGCCAAAAGAAAGATTTTTCAAGGTCATTAGCATGCGTGGTAGATTATCAGTTCAAAACCTTTTGAAACTGAAAACAACTGCACTTCATGGAAATGTCAGTTTAAACAGGAATAAAAAGCTAGTACCTTGCGTGTAATTTGGCAAGAATGAACAAAGCCTTTCACAGACTGCTTATTTCACTGTTCATAATCATGTCAAGAAGAATACTTTAAATGGCATTTCACTGATTTCGATGGATCCACAGAACGGTATAGCTGAACACTTACCCTACTGGAGAAACCACTTAAATTGCTCGACACAGTAAGTGAGAAAACAATTTAAGAGATTACCAGAGAGGGATTATTTTTGTTCAGCGGTTTATATCTGAATCTTATTTCCTCACCCATCCCACTCCTTGTTTGATTTGGAAGAATCAGGTGTCTGTTTTCCTAATAGAGATGACTTTTGATCAGGCTTATCTCTTTAAAAAATTCAACTCTCAATGTGTGTTCCAGCCTATGAGCCCAGCTTCTCCCTCCTACTAGGCACAACATTTGGTAGCAGAACTCAGTGATACTGTAGTTGTAGCTTTCCAGTTAAAAATTCGCAGTTGGTATAACATCATTTGCAACTGCTTTTGCACGCACAGCATCTCATTTAATGGTGCAAACTCCTAGCAATGCAAATAATATATTCGATATACAATACATAAAGATGTGAGAATGCAATTAACAGACATAATGAAGTTTATGAAAGCTTCATTTACAAATACAGAGAAAATATAATGAACTCCAGGATGCATAGCAGTGCCAGATACAGGAAGAAATGTCAGATATGGAAAGAGATGGGAAAGGGGAAAAGGAAATACGGATATTAAGAGGCATATTCCTGCTCTGTTTGCTTTAAAGCATGTAGATTCCATACACTTTGCAACAGATAAATAAGTTAACTTGACACAGAATTTGCAACAACAATATTTATGGTGAAAGTGTAATAGCAAAAGTCTTCTTAAACAAGATATTAAAGTGAGCCTTCCTTAGATGAGTCTTCCTCAGATGATATTTGAAAAACCCCCTCTTAGTCCCTAAGTTTAGATCATGACAAATAATGTTTTTGATAGAACTGAATTTCTATACCAAACCCAGTCCTCTTTTTACTTGCCTTGCTTGCAGAACTGAGCATAGAATCTCTCCGTTGTTCACACCAATCTTCACTTTGGTTTGGTTTTGCTGTTTCATAGCCTTCCCCATCCTCCCTTTTAAGCCTCTCGACTTTCTACCATTCAAACATTAAACTCAAAAAAAGGAAGAGCAATCAAAGCTACTGAGCACGGAGCGGACCAATGTGCAAATCTTAAACTTTCTGAAGTTTAGGTGAATCTTGAATCTGTCTGAACTGCAGCTTTCCATTTTGCATTTAGTCAAAAGTCACAGTGAGAAAACATCTTGCCAGTTTCCTTTTAGCTGTATTCAGAAAAACAGCACTTGAAAAGCCCAAGTACTGCATCTTTTTGTTGAATGATGCTTTTGTTTCTTGAAACTAGTGGTTTTGAAAGGGAAAAATACTTTAATTCCCTCCTTGAAGATTCTCTCAGCAGATCAGAAATGTTTTTTGTTTTTTGGTTGTTTGTTTTNACTATTTATCCTTCTGAAAAGCCTCTGCAAGATTAGAATATAACCATTCTGTCCCAGTCCTAAATGCTGAGTAAATTGTACTGGGTAAATTGAATTCCTGTAACAGAGATGCCATGAGAGCTATCTAAAAAAAATCACAATTCCAGAATGGAGTCATTACTGTTTACCAAGGCTTCTCTCTAGCTGCAAGGGCTAAAGACATTCTTCCACCTCTATGATGCCATCCGTAATTTAGACTCCAAAATGGAAGATCTACCTATGGATGATTATCGCACAATGTGTATGTGAGGGATAAAAGAGAATTACTTCTAGATCCTGAATATGCAATTGATTTGCTAAGTAATAATTCATCTCAGGCAAGAGTTCTGCATTGTAATTATTGGGATTGTCGTAGCCAAACCTTTGGTCTTTGCCCACAGTGAAGATTCTCCAGATGGCTAGAGCCCTGCCTTGCCAAGAAAGAAAATGAAATGCTTCGAGACGTAGATTAAAAAGAACAATTGATACGGTGGAAAAATCCAAGTCTGTACCCAGGTGGATCTTCTAATCCAAGGGATGGGGAAACATATGCGAACACTTTTCCTTTCTCCACTCAACCCAGTGGATGCTTGTTCTATGAAGGACAGAAGGGGACTGTCTGGGGACTGGTTTGGGGAGTTCTTACAGCACTTCTGGTAGCAGATCAGCAAGTTTATAATTCCATCAAGCTGAGGACACAAATGAAGTCAAGTATCTCATAAACCACAACGGTTCTCTTATCATTGATCTGCAGAATAAAAAGGAAAAGCAGGTATGCAGCACCATTGGACGTGTCTTGCACAGCCTCATCTCAATTTCTTCTGCACATGCCTAGCAGATCTTGACCTCTATGAGACACACTCATGAAGGATGAGTAGAGGCATTCTCAGACCCTAACAGGAGTGAGGGGGGGCTCTCAAGAGTATCAAAGTGCTTCCAGAAATTTCACAGGCTGGAACTTCAATGCACCATGACTACATTACAGATAAAATGCGGTTTTGAAAGTACGTACTTTCTTTTTAGATGCCAGAATAGTTTAGGCATCTACGTAATTTTCACAGACAGAGTCCTTAATCTCTTTTTGCATTTGTTTCCCTATGTGCTGAAAACAGTTCTCGCTGGATAGAAAGCATTTTGCTATTCAAAGACTGCGACTGGAGAGAGATGGGAATATAAAAAGGCATTTTGTATCACACAATATTGAAATTAGCATGAGAGCTGGCCTGCAGGCAAGATAAGACAGACATATAGAAATTATTAGTACAAAAAGAGTTAAAATTGCATAGTACTGTTGTGTATTATCTAGTCTTTCTTCCAGACTCAATTTCTAATTATATCTTAATGCTGGAGAATGGCTGGCATGCATAAACACAAACATCATTTATTCATCAGTAATCTGGCATTTAATTAAAATATTACTGCATTCTCATTGAGTGCATAAGGAAGAATGTTGTAAATATGACAGGTCAAAAACCCCCTGTGATATTAACAGAGTGAAAAAATATACTACTGAAAACTTCCCGAATAGTATTTTACAAGGTAATATATAGGGAACTAAAATAATAGGCCTTTATGTGCATTGTTTTTCTATGAGGAAAAAATGATTTTATAGTCAATAAAGCATGTGTCACAGATGAGAGAGTAAACAACAGCCCATAGTTGATCTGGGTACTGGAGTTCACTTAAGAACTGATGATATTAGAGCTTTTACCCTGCTTGATTATCTCACACACTCCCTCATGCCCTCACTCCACCCCATGCCTTGTTGTGTTCACTAGGTTTCCACTTTCCTTCCCAGCAGGGAGGTTGCTGCCGGTCTGGGAAGCTTGAGTGGAAAGTCATGTTGATTCACACTGCTCACAGCAACTGGTCCTGACGGTTACCAGCCACGGTTCCTGTGCATCCCCTGGTATTCATCTCCACGCATCTTTCTCATCTTCAGTACCTTCCCCCACTTCCAGGATCTTTTCTCCAGCCACGATGTTTACCTCCTTCTTTCCTGGCCCCCTTCTTTCGTTCAAGACCACATCTTCTTTTCAGGACCTCTTATTTTTCAGCACTCACTTTTCTCTCAAGAGCCCCCTGCACCCATTTTTCCCAATCAAAATAGTCTCTCTGTGCAGAAGCACAATGTGAGATCAGCCTCATGAATGGTGCTTTTATCTCATGTCTCCTTATTAATTTGAGGTTTCAGGATGTGCTACTACTGTTTGGCCCAGACATTATCAAAATTTACAGCCACCTCATACTGATTGCAACTATCAAGTAGGAGACTACTGTTTGAGAATTCACAAGTTTAATTTTGGATATTTGTGTGCATGTGTGTCGCATTATCTGCTGCCTGCTATTGTTTAAAATTTAATCAGTTTTTCTCCCTATAGCTGTATAATATTTTGGACTGTCCTAGTGTAAGAGGCAATGCTGGTAGATGTCTTTTCTTCTTTTTCATATTAGCATAGAATGACTGTAAGGGTATGCTAAACAAAGTTCTTATTGATGGGATTTTCTTAAAGCAGGGTTGTAAATTGCTGGAGTACAGAATATTTTTCTCTCGTGCAATTGGAAATCTATTTGAATTTTGGCCACAATGTGTTTTTGTAGTGAGGACTCTCACATTACTTGAGAGTGAACAAATACTGTAACAATGACAGTGACAGCAGAAACAAGAACAATGAATAACAAAGTAATTAACATGTCCGATACTTACGACCTCATGTTCAATCTCTCTTCAATTCCAAATTCTCCAAGGCATCAAAATGCCACACAAAATAGCTTTTTCCTTCTAAATATTTCAAGACACTTCATCTGCCAATAAAACTCTTAGGATAGAATTCACTTTGTCAAACATTATCTGCCTAAGAGTTTGGAAACCACCTTGAACTGATCACCTTGGCTGTCCCTATAGACAATCTATAGGCAGAGAAAGGCATCTCCAGTTCATCCCATTGTAAGATAGGTGTCCACCTTTCTCCATTGACTAGAGATGGAACTGAACAAATTAACTTTGATGAGTGAGGACAAATTCCTGCTTCTAGTTAATATGTCACACTTAAAATCATGCGTGTTTTGATTATATAACTGAAAAACACCGCATTTTTAGGTATTCAAAACATTAGCTAAAAGCATTCCCTATGATTTGCATACCTTTACAGCAAAGAACAGAGCATATTTTACCCTGTTACAACCTAAACCTTTAAGCAATTTAAGTTTGCAATGAAGAGACTGATGCAACAACTTCAACATTAGTAAGAGAATGTGGCTCTGGTTTAGCAAAATCTTAAAACACGGAGAGATAGTAACAGGCAGCATTATCAGGACTGAAACCGGGAAGTTTTATTATTAGCGTGAACAACTGGAAGAAAAGCATAACAGTTCACAAACAAGAAATAAGGAAAGGAAACTCCAGATGCCTTGTCAGCAGGTTTCTGTCTTTCAACTTGTGGAACAGTACTCAAAACTGTCTGCACAGGAACCAAGATCAAATGCAGAAGAAGAACTACATGCCACTGCACTGCAGTAAACTATTCAGTTTTGGTCAGGACTAGGAATAATTAAGGAGCTGCCTTTTCTTGTCCTAGATTACTTAACAGAAAAATGCTAAAAATGGATTATTCATACCCTCCCATCTTCTTATCAGCCGAAAGGCAAGATCATAGGGAAGCAGGGAACACATTAAACTAAAAGTATGTTATATTGAAATTATCAGGTGGTCAACTTGTTCCAGGGTAACATTTAAACAAATTGATATTTTGCATCCATTGGTCCTAACAGCTTTTGGTTACCGTAAACACTACCTGAACCCAAATGCTATGTCATTGGAGCTTTAAGTACCTGGTTACGACTTGGGACTAGGCAATACCAGCTGCCAAAGTCATTGATCTTCCCAGCTACAAAACAAGTTACAAAGCAAGAGACAAAGAGAAACCTGAGGCAAAACTGGGAGAACACTCCCAGTAGCAGAATGAATACTTCTATTGTTAGCTTCAGATTGCACTACATTTTTCTGCCATTCATAACCGAAGTCATGAAAAGCACCTATTTAAAGCATCCATATTACTGATTTAACAGGGTCATTATCTCAAAGCAGATCAGATATGAGCATATCAGCCAAATCCTCATAATCGTGTCAACAAAACAAGCTTTTTATGATAGCTATCATCTGAAACACAGTCAAGAGGTTAAAAGATAGATTACTTTGGTGTGCTTACTTTCTTACTTTTTTAGTAAAAAATAATAAGTTCCTTTAATTAGTCAAGTTTGATGAAAAAATGACAAAGGCTTAATTATATGGCCATATTCCCAAATTAGAGAGTTTACCTTACTCTGTTTACATTGGAAATTTATTCTGAAGGAAAAAAAATATTTACTTTAAATAAAATTAATCTTATTTGCAAGTAGAACCATCTTGCCACTTAAGAGTTTTGAAGTCTGGTGAATTTCTTTCATATACTTTAATTCCGTCCAGACTTTTTATATCTTCTGGTTTATGAAATGGATTTTGTAATTGGTAAATCCTGGAAGTCAGTTATTGATGTCACACTTGCATTTATACTCCCCAGAAACTAAAGAGATCTAACCACTTCCTTTTGTTTCACACACTACTCACTCAATTTTGTAACACCAGTGTTAGGCAGTTTGTTCGAAGAAATTACTGCATTTTCAATTGGCTAATGTCATTTGGCCTTCAGCCTTGCTCCTTACACATGTAAAAATTTCATATTACATCTTGTTATTTATATAAGGAATTGTTTTGATGGTTAAGAAATGCTAACTCACACTTTTATGTCAACTAGGACCTTGTATGAGTACTAGTAGCACAGCATCTTCTGCTATCTCCCTCGTAATTTTAGTGTGGATGGAGAGAGGAAAATGGGGAAATCTGGCTTCAGAGAGCTGCCCTGGAGCATGTATGTCTCAACAAGTTCTTGTCTTCTTCTCATAGAGACAGGTGGTTTTTTTGAAGTTCAATTCATTTATGTTCATATCCTCTTTCTGACACTGTTTGTAACTTTAACAGCTCAGGGTTTTATGAGATGAAATCCTTCCTTTTACCCATACTCAGATAAATTACTTCAGATTTCTACTATTGCTTTGACCAACCACTGCTTTCTTTAAACGTCAGAGCTTCAAACAAAATCCTCAAACCCACGACTAATATTGTTGCTAGAAATTTACCAATGACTTGAGACAGACGTTAGTAGGAGCTAAAGGAGAGGACACAAACCTCAAACTTATCTTTATATCATCTGTGTGATTTTGAGTGAATTGTCAAAAGTATGCATATATACCTACTGCAGTTTTGCACAGACAAAGCAGTGATTTCTGTATACTCTGAACATTCAACACATTACATCATTTAATCTTCCGAGAGCCAGACTTTCTTTTTGTAACTATTCATTTTAAAGTTTACACAAATATTCTGAATTGCTTTTTCTTCTGTTTTCTGCTTTTCGTATGCTAATTCTTTGGGGGGAATAAAAAAAGGCTTTTTTATTCTCATAAATATGTCACGATCTGTCTTGAGCTTTAGGTTCATTTTCTCAAGCATTTTCTCTTTACCCAAGAGCTGTGACTTCACTTTTAAAGAAGGAAGGAGAAAAGAGGAAAGGATACAACAGGATTTAAAGCTGTTCTTTTTCTAAATAGTTACTTCAACGAAGATCAGTAGCATATTTTTTCAAATGTTATGCTAGTGTTTCAAGGCTGCAGGGGGCACTGATGCACTGTATATCTACAGTACTGCAGAGCAAGAGTCAGACAGGATATGATTAAACAGTCCTGCAGGTTACAGATACAGAAAAAACACATAAACTATTTATAATCAATTTAGGTTTTGAGAAATTAGGTAATTGTAAAATATTTATATGAATTTTGGAGGGGAATTAATGTTTCTTTTACTGGTAAATATATTTGTTTTTCTGCTGCAATCAAGTACTTGTAGGGATAAGACTGTTTTCTTAACTTTATAACCAAGGTCCCTTGAAGGATGATATGTCTTTCTAGTGTTGCATTACTTAATATTACAGCCTTAAACAAACAATCCCCAGTCCCTGCAGAAAATAAAATTTTGCTTAGCAGCTCCCCAGAGAAGGCTGTTTATTTGCTGTTGATAATAACTTGTTTATATATTAATCAGCCAATACAGATACTATCTGATTCACAGACTCATTTAGGTAAGAATGTATTACAGCAAGAAAAAACTATATAATTTATCAGTTTATTCACTATTTTCTATTTTAGGACATAAGAATGATGGCATCTAAGATGTAGAGATTTCCTGATAATAAGAATGTATGCCAATTTATCACTCAGCAACATATGGTAGACATGCAACATTAGAGTTTAATCTCTTCTGTTTATCTCAGATCTTCATATTTCCTGCAGTTACAACTGTACTCAGCCTAATAAGTTATGCCTGTCTTGAGAATCCTTTCTAGAAAGACTATGCAGTCTAATTGTAACACAGCAACACATGAAGAAGGCAACACTTCAATTGGTAGTTTGCACCAATTATAATCATCATTACTGTTACAGCTTTTTCGGTTTATTACCAATTCTGATGATCTGGTTACAGCCTTCAGCCACTGGTTCTAACATGCTGGTCTCTCTTGAGCTAAAGAAACCTCCTCTGTGTCCAGTATTTCTCCTCATTAAAGATATGTGCTATCTTCATATAAACTACAATGACCTCAGTCATATTTTAGAAAAGAAGCAAAGAGTCCGAATTCCTGAAGCATCTTTCTGCAAACCTTTCTTAAAAAAACAAACACCAATTTCTTTGAGGATTTTTTTAAATTATGCCTTTCATCTTTTGTACTTTTTAGGTACCGCTCCAGTGCACAGCAGTACACAATGCAATACAGTACAACCGATATCACAATCAACAGTGTACACAGAAATGAAACTGTCTTCCAGCTTTCTTGTTCAGACACAGAGAAATCACATTTATCATTTTGCTCCAGAAGCTTACATTGAGTTGCTTGTCTACATTAACTAAAAAAAACCTCTCCAGAACATTGTTCTACCTTTGGTGTTTGGCCTGTTTAAAGAAGAACTTAAAATATGAAGTTTTGTACAGAATTAATTTCAAAAAAGTTACTACATATTTCCATTTTTCAGGCTTTCCAATTCTTGTAATAATTAAATCTGCAATGTTTGGATGATTTTAGAGGAATTTTATTTTATTGAATATACATTTTATAAAGTTAATTGCATATTAATGTATGAAATTTTGATTCATAGGTTCACAATACATATCACTACAATGGACATCTTTTGGATATCAAAAATACAAGGGACTTTAAAAAAATCTGGTTTTAAAACTTGGATTCTTTAATAATTTTCTGAAATGGACAGTTGTTATTAAAAGTGCTCTGCCAAAGAGAAGCTTAAACCATCTTTTTTTATTGTAAAAAATGTTCAAAATCTTTTCCAAAAAGTGGAATATTATTTGTGATGGATTTTATTTTCTACAAAAAACACAAGGCTATGTGATGTTGTTGATTGTTTCACTTTTATCTTCATTAAATGAGATTTTTTCTAACCCACAAATACTTTATAAGTCATGAAGTCCTGTGGTTTATTTACTGACACAATGAAGGACACAGAATGGATGCCAGCAGAGAGCTGCTAGGCAGAATATAACTGAACTTCCCAACTTTTCCCTTCAGCTTCTGGCTGTTTGCAGTTGAAGGCAACTCTTATGATTTCTACTCCTGTATCAAATTCAAAAGTGAATCTCAAAGATGACAAAAATCAAAGAGAAAGTATTATACTGATTCAAGCTTCCAGTAGGCAAATTATTCCGTTCAGTATGACTCTCATTCTTACTCATTCTATCTAATATACCTCTCTTCACAATACATTCTGGTATAATAACAAGAACAACTACGTCTCCATTATGAGGCACTGTCTGCACGTAACTTGGATGTCATGGAAACCTGCTCCAATATTTAATTATTTGTGAGTATATAACAAAACATTTTTTTCTCTACAGATTGCTGTAATTGGAATGACATCAAATGCTCGCACTAAAGCTAAATGTGACTGTAGTCCAATAAAGAAAGCATCCACGATAATTTCTTCTGCTATTCGATTCTTTTTAGACAATTCCTTCTGTTATACACTTAGCTTTTTTGAACCACTGCTCATAAAAAATTTAAGAGTAGATATATATGGAAATATTCTTGAAGCAGAATTCTGTCAAACCATCCCTGCACCCATCTGCAACTTTTAAACGGGCAGAAAAAATTTAGATTATTTTTTTTATTCTAAGAGAGCATTTTTTCTATTCTAAGAGAGTAGAAGAAGAGAGGTTTATTATTCACATACCTGTCTGGCTAGAAGCCCAAGTGATTATTTCAGGAAGCTACTGAACCATACTACTTGATGTCTTGTGTCACTAAAATAATTTTTCTTAAGCATTAAGGTAAAGTTTCCAAAGAGCACTGCAATGGCTATGACACATGATATTATTAATGCTGTGAAAAAATAGGTACTGAATTTTTAAGAACTTTGAAAAATGGCTTTAAATTTAGTTTTTATTTTGTGAATCTGCTCCACTTTTATAGGAAAGTTAGGATGTTCTCAATCCAATCCTTTTTTTTTTTAATTCCAGGAAAAGGAATTTATAATTTGTTTTTAGGGGAAGCTGTGCTGAAATCTGAAAGTGAAAAAGTTACATTCATTCATGAGAAAATGAGTCTTTCTCATAAATCTTAAAAGTTTTACATTTCAGAAGCTAATCATGTTCAAGCACAGTTCTTGTCTGAATGGCAGAATTTCTAGGGAAGTATAAATACTCAAAGCAATTTGGCAGAAGGTAATGGACACTATGATTAACCTAGAGAAACCCAAAGTGTTGTGGCAATCTGTAGGGTTCCTGGAACTATGATCTTTGATGTAAAGCAAAAAAGGGGTCCTCCTCATTTGCTGGAGCTAAAAATATACCTCTGAAATCCTACACTTCTCTACGTGTCAGATTACCATATAACCCACAGGTAAGAAAGGCTGAAAGACTGCAAAAAGGCTTTTAGGCTATCTTGCCAGCCTCCTAGTTCCGATCACTCTTGACACTGGAGAAGCTCCAAGTACAGAGAATTCATTGTGTTGTCCTTTAGACTATAACGCCTCTCAGAATTTCTGCACCACTCCATGGTGGTTCACTGAGCTCTGTCACATCCTTAACTCTCTTATCTCCTGTGTAAGAACTTGAGATGGTCTACTGAACAGGCTCCTGATAGGCAATCTCTCATATTTCCACGTTTTAAGAATGTGTGTGATGTGCCGTGGATGGATACAGTGACTTTATACACTAATCACAGTTTGTGGCACTTTGAATCTACCACTCGATGTAAAGACGCCAAAGCAGATAGAAACTTTTTGTTGTAATAAAAGTCTCCAACACATATTTCTCCTTCCTAAACTATTTACGTAACCAATTTTGTTCTATACTATGAGTATCCTGATTAAAGCTTCACACTTTTTACTGATGTATAAAGGAATCAATTTATTTGCAATGGTTAAGTATTTGGGGTGAAAGAAGCTTTATAAATTCTGTTAATAAATTTCGTAATCATTAGATTAATCATTAGAGTAATCATTTCGTAATCATAGAGTAAGAATCACCAGTAACTGGAGATTTTCAATATTGCATAACTGCACTAAAATGGATACAAAGTGTGACATGAGCACAAAATAGCATTTCTCCAGCACTGGAACATTTTCTTTAGAACATGAAACAAATACGTTCTAAAATAATGAACTACATATGAACAGTAGTAGAAAGACAATTTAATTAAAAAATCTATAAGTCTTATTCATAACAAAATTTCCTTTCTGTGCAACTGTGTCAGAGTGTTTTCCAAAATATCTGAGATATTATTTATTTGCAGTAACACACTGCCTCAGACTTATGCATTGACATGCATACATTGACATATAAACTTGCAAATGGCTCCTTGATAGAAACAGAAGAAAAAAACGCATGGTGTCTTTTAAGCTTGTCTTATTAGCTTCCATGCAGGTAATTCCTGGCAATTCCAGCAGAAATCAAAATCTCATTGCAATTTTTCATTACAGACACAGTAACGGACAGTGACTGCCACTGAATTCTGTTGACAGAATTAAGAAATGATCCTCTGTTGCTATAGTGCACATGCCTAAAGTTAGAGAAGTGTAAGTAAGGTCAAGATAAACATCACGAAAAATTATTTTTAGTCTTTTAGAAATAGAGAGTTGCCCCAAGAAAGACTGGTGTTAGTTTTGTGATATGCTGATGAGAGGCAACTTCTTCCAGAAATAGGGAGAGAAACGAAATATTTACAAACACACATTATCTCACCTGCATGTATTTGACACACGGATTTGTCTAATATCCATCACAAACAATTTCACCAAATACTTCAAAAAACTGAGCTAAAGGCTTACACAACAATTTAAGTGATTTTGAGGATTTATAACAGTAGGAAAGACTAGATCTGTCATGGTTTTTTTTTTTCCTTTTTCAACATTGACGTCTGCATCACTGAAAAGCCACCATCTGAACAGGAATGCCAAAGGAGGAAGAAAAGGTAACAGAAAAAAACCCAGAATTCATATACATATGCAGAAGAGAAAGAAAATTGCACAAGACAGCAAAACTCATAAATGTAGAGAAAACATTGCAAACAAATTTTGTAAAAGATGAGGGAAATCAAGAATGGCAAATCAAGCAAAGAGGATGAAAGTATATAAAAGCAATTCAGGCACTGGAAAAGGAGGAAGTGGCAATTAGAAACACACAAAAAAGGTCATCAGCCAATAAGAAAATAAATGTATAAAGAAGAACAAATGCTTGTTATCAGTCTCTGTGTTAAAATTGCACTGAATTCTTATTAACATAATACCATATATGTGATGACTACATGTGAATGATATTTCTGAAGCTTTATTTTCACTTCTGTATTTCAGAAACTTTTAGTCCAATGTTTACGCTAATCACAGAAAACACAGAAAAGCTGTTAAATAAATAAAACTGAATAGTGCTAATACTATTTTTCATTTGATCATTTTCTTCTACAGTGTTGAACACTGTATCTTTTTTTTTTCTGTTTCAGAATTAAGCACATAGCTCTAAATTGTAAATGAAAAAATATGAGCGCGACTACCTATGCTGAGATGTAAGAATATAACTTAAAAGTATAATAATCTCTTTGACATATAACAGAAGCGCAAGGTTTCTCATCGGGTCTTGCATTTATTCATAAATTAAGATGTAAGTAGACAGAAGAGTTTAAGTTTGGAACTCTGTGATTTCCCCTTCAGGCGTACATTTGATTGAATTTAAGTTTTTCAGCTCAGGTGGATTCATATGAAGAAACTTCTTAATCTCACCTGAGTCTTGTAAGGACTCTTACGATAAACTCTAACATACAGTATGCACCACCATAAGCACTTTTCCTTTTCCAGGTGTTAAATGGTAACCAATTTCACAACCAGCTGAAAAATAACTTTCAATAGGCCCAACTTTCCACTTTCCAAAATATGCAGTTCATTCCAAAGACAGAAATCAAACGTCTCAGACGCATGGTGTCAGATGCTCCAAATTGTGATGTTTTATAATATTCTTAAAAAGCAGGAAATTCCATAGAGGAAGAGACAGGCTGAGAAATTGCACAGGAGACTGAACTTCACAAAGCTGTCAGGGGTCTGTTGGGATGTTTCTAAAAATATCAGAAAACTACAGAATGGAAAGGGGAATACTCACACATAAGGAAGGGGATTTAGAGCTTGTTGGAAAGTGGGTAAGTGAGCGGAAAGTGGAACTGAGGGCTTACTGAAAACATGGAGAGATCTCCAAAATGTATTGCATAGCTCCTGAGAAAATTGCCATGCATTAGGGAACCCATCAGTCCTCTTGATGGAACGGAACTTGGGTAATGCATGTTCAAGAGCCTCTTTCCTAAATGCAAATAGCAATCAGAGCCTTTGCTGAAATGAAGCTCTATTTCAGCCTGGAAAAAACATCTTAAGATAAATTAACAGCAAAATGAAATCTTTAAAAAAAATCAACCGAAAATCTGTCCAATGGGCAGTAATGAAGAACTCAGCTTATTAGCTCCTGTCTGTGAGTGCAAATCAGCCGTGTGCATTTGCATTCATCAGTAAGACTCCTCTTAGGAAAACAGCAAACAGTCTTTTTCTGTTTGCCGGTAAGGAATTTTTTTAAAAGGAACAAATCATGGCTTAGATAGATATATGTATATGCATATGCATCTATGTATGCATATTTATATTTGTATGTATATATTTTATCTATGTGTGTGTATTTGGAACCTTTGAATTTACTACGTGCAGTAAACTCTTACAGGAATAGAAAGCAGTCCTAGCTCCCAGACACTAACACAGAAGTGAGCTGCAGTAAACACCAGCTTTTAATACTGGGACTCAAAGCTTAATTTATATATGTCATCTGTATTCTACCTGAAAGTGATAGTCATTTTTCCTGCAAATCTATTCCATTTTCTGAAACACTTACAGAAGCTTTATATTGTATTAACACATCACAAGTATCTTGCTTGCTCCGGAAGTAGGAAAAAATAAAAAAAGATTTCATTTCTTAACAGGATCTGTTATTTCCAATTGTCTCTTCTGCTACTGTTGGCCATCATATAATCTCTTTCAAAATTGCCTATATAGTCATAGCTCTGAGACAGGAATAGTTTAAACAATCTTAACACAAACTTTGACAAGATTTAGGTAAGTATGTAGTCTAGCATAATTCTAGAAAACTAGCTATTGGAGACTGACCTTTACTAATTGATATGATTCCATTATAACCTTTCCTGAAAGCAAAAGCTGCATAACTCAGAGCACTTTTATGGCTGCAAATCTACTTCTCAGAGAGTCAAGCTTAAATTCATTCTCCTGCCCAGACCATTATTCTGCCATTTCTTATTCCACTTTGGTTACGTCTTATGGCAGGGAGCTCTGATGAGCCCTCAGTGCAACACACCCCTCCTACTGTTCTCTCCTCCCCGTGGTATCATTTGTTGTCGTGTATCTATGAGGTCCAGGCTTAAACATTGATGCATGTGATTAGCAGAAAATCTGGGCCATGGCCTTACAGATTAACGGAGTCGAAGACCCATGCTTGAAACCTCAGTGCTTCTGAGCATGCACAGAAATCCTGCATCTTTCAGAATGATTAGGGTTATTGCAAGTTTTAAGGTCTTTGATCTTATTCAATTGCCCAGTGCTGCCTTTACCAACTGTCCTCTTGAATTTAAGCAGAATTCAGTACCTGCTTCCAAAATTACATGAAAGGCAATTTCCATGTTGTCCACATCTCCCATTTAGTTCTACCAAGTTAAAATAATTCTCCCTCCTTTGCAGTCTATGAAATTTGCATTACAAAATATGAATGCTTAAGTGCCAAACAGCATTCTTGCCCTATATATTTAGGGCATTTTTGACAGCAGATAGTCAGATATGTATGCCAGTGAAATTCATGTTATGGCTTAGTTTTTTACATTTCTTCTGAAAAATTTTTAAACAGTAACCTACATTGCATTGATCTCTAAGATAAGCAACGTGGAGTATATAATATCCTATGGAAGGTACTGACTTGTCCTGAAGTAGTGATGCCTATAGTTTTGAAAAGGTTAATGAACTGTATCTAAAATTTGTTTTTGAAAGCTCTCTATATTCCTTGCACATATTAGCTCATCCTTTTTGGTATTTTAAAATTCAAATAGACGCAGATAAAAAAATGGCAGAACACATTTGAGTAAATTTCAAACCTATTAAAAATTCATAACCTTAAAATTCACTCACAAGCCCATACACTTTAAGACGTTTCTGTATGTGTCCCTTTGGCTCACGTACACCACAATAATGAAGTAATCCATGCTGCTGGGGCACCAAGAAGTAAAAACCCTGGCAGGGTAACTGAATGCCACTAGAGTACGGCTAAAAATGCAAAATCAGGGGCATTCAAAAGGATTAAAAATCGAAAACCAGGTGATCATAGGTAGAAGGTCAATTAAAGAAAAATTACAACAGCAAGAGCAGAAATACTTAGTGGCACTGGATGATAAATACAGGGATGTTCTTACAGGAAGAAATTGGATTGCTTTGTCTGCCAAATTGTAGAGTACTCTGTTACTGCCAGGCAGCTCCAACTGTAGCAATATTGCATCAACAGAACCATATGAATTCTGCAAACACGATGTAAGTACACCAGGCTTTCTAGCATTCAGCAGCTACTAATATTTGTAACATATATAATCCCTTACTGCCCTATTTAAGCAACTTCAAGCACTTTCTCCTTTCTTCTCAAAATAAATGCCTCTTCCCAAGAAGCCTGTCTTGCAAAATCAGAATGGCAGCTGGGCTTCCTGGATGCTTTCTGGGAAGCAGAATTTATATGTAAGGATTGATGACGGTCAGGATGCACGTGGGTTATACCTAAAGTGAGGAGCAAAGGATGCTGCAAGCTGCCATGTGTGGGCAGATGCGAAATTCATGTGTCACAGGGCAGGGATTTACACCCGTAACTGTTTGTTAAATGCACTTAGAGAACATCCTCCAAACAAAATGCCTTGAGGAACTCAAAGGGTGCAAAAATTTATTTCTTCATCAAGTTTGGACAAGGAGATGACACTGAACTGCTCTTCTAAATAAAAATGGTGGCAGGTCTGTGCAGTGTAACAAGCCGAAATTTATATTCAGAGTAAGTTTTACTGGTAAAAGCTTAGATGCCTAGGACTTAAGGCAGGTGGTTGATTAGATAATGGGTTTGATGTTTACAGTCCTTTCATAACTTTGAGTGTGATGTGTGTAAGTTCATTAAGGGGCTTGTGGTAGGAGTGCAGAGTCCAGATCTCATGGATCTTTCATTAACGATCCACTGAAAGCTAGTTACCACTAGCTTTCTAACATACTGTTTAAATAAGCACACAAACATCAATTAAACTATTTTGTAAATTTTAGGGAAAAAAATTTAAGCCATATGTAAAAAGGCTTACGCAAAATTCTCCAGGGATATAGGACGTATGTTCTATGACTAAAATCATACTCTTTTCTGAAAGTCTTCATGATTTACAAATGCCATTCACCTCTACTTACTTTTGTTTTCCACTTTCCCACATTCAACACTTTTATATGAAAGAATAGAATCCTAATCTACAGCATTGTCTTTGCATAGCCTTTTATTTCAGTCAATGCATGACCACAGCAATGTGAATATGCAAAAATGAAACCAAATGGGTTTTTTTTTATGTATTCAGAAACAATGCTTTCCAGATTTTCAACATCTCATACATAGTAAATGTAGCAGCAAGTCATCTGGATTTGTTACAAGACTAATGGAAATCCCCAAACCATGAGTAGAAACACAACTGGCACATCACCCCACTTCCCACTGCTGTGTTTTGTTGCAGATTATCTTGCTTAGTACAGTGTGTTTCAGCATTCATTGGGTGAAAACTCACTCTAAATAAGCTGTCAAGCTTAGTTGAACTACTCTGCAAAAAGCATCTTACATAAAGAAAAGGCTTCAGAAGCATTATAGGAAGCACAATATCCATCTATATAATAATTTTTTTTTTCTGTAACTATGGTTGAAATTATCTAAAATGGTCACCCTTTTTAAGGAAGAAAGCAAAATCATCACAAATACTTCCTTCTGATTTGAAAAGGCACAGAGGGTAGTTTACCTGCAATTGTCAACATTATTTCTTCCCACAGCATTAGAGAAGTTGAAAGGTCCCACATTATTGATTTCTATGACTTGTATACAGCCAGTGAAATTGTAGACAGGTCCAGACATCTACAAAGGAGAAAATGCACAGAGTTCTTTTTCTGGTTGTCATTGCCATCAGTTTTAAAAATAATTAAGTTACTGCAAAAGATTTGTAACATAATTTAACCCTACTCCTGAAGAACCCTCCTGGCCTCCATTTTTTCTCTAACGACATTAAAAAAAAAAAAAAATTGAATGTGAAAAGAAATTACAGCAAGGTAAGCAGTACTGACTTAAAAATAAACTCATAAAGTTTTGGACACACAGACAGCACCATAGATATAGTGAGACACCAGCAAAATGTGGAATTCTCTAAAATTAGTTAGGTATTTATTTTTTATAGATGAAAACAGGTCATGGGGAGTGGCAAACAAGGAAGCTTTGAAAAGTCTACTTTTAAGTTTACTGCTTCCCTGCTCAAAGATATCTAGTACCATTAATAATGTTTCAAAGATAGCAAAGGACCTATTAAAAATGGCAATCACTGTAGGGACAGTGAAAAAACACAGAACAATAAATGCATATCTCACCATCTAAGCAAATAACACTGACACAATATGTTGAGAAATGTTCTAATATATAAACAAACCACCCAAAATGAAGCAACTGAGTCCTTATGAACTGGACCACTGGACTGGAACAGGTTCCTGGTCACACCAGATCACAGGTACCTGTCCTTGGGGCCACATAAGAGGTAAGACGCCATAGTTTATATAATAAATTTCATGCCAAAATAGGAAAAAAAAGTACTGCTAGAACTGTCCATGAAATGAAAGTTATTGACACATTTGAATGGGGCATTGGGGGACTACTCAGGAAGAAAACATGGTAACGGTGGAAGAGGATATGACATGAAGCACTAAGTGGTGGCTGGTCATAAACCCATAAGAGGAGAAGCAAGCCTTGGCTTGGTCCTTAACACTGCAGAGGACCCGTTCCTAACACTGAGCATGAAGTCAGGTTTAGGTACCTGCAGGTTTAGATACCTGCAGAAGCAACAGAAAAAAAGCCATAAAGGACATCATTTTGTACAGGAACACTACATAAAAATGAAGAGACTTTTTAAAAGGAAATTCAAAGGAATATCCCAAAGGGTAAAGCACATGCAGATGAATACTTAAACTATCAGAGATTCACATAAAATGTAAATAAACTACTAGGAAAAAATAAAGACTTTAGAGACCCTCAAAAACCGGAATATTTAAATAGCAGGGTAGAAAATGTTTATAAAGGCTAAAATACATCCTTTAAAAGTTGAAGTCATGTCCAAATGAAGAAAAATAGGAAGTTATATAAATGTTGGCAGTAAAAATCCAATAAAGGAGGCCAAGTAAAGAAAAATAAAAAGATCTTGAGGAACAATTTGCTAAAAGCATAATGGCAAGCAGTAAATTCTTTTTAAAACCCAACAGAAGCAGTAAGCCTTCCAGAAAAGCTGTAGGGCCAACAGACCATCAAAGTAGAAAAGGAATGTTCAAAGAGATAAGGCTCTAGCAGGAAATGTAAATGAGTTCTCCAAATCAAAATTTAATGTAGAGGAGCTCTAGGAGGTTCCCATGCCAGAACCCCTTTTTATTAGGGATACATCAGAGATCTGAAATCGAATTATTACTGGAAGATGTTTTAAAATGAATTAACAAAGTGAATAATTGGATAAAGAAAAGGAAAAAAAAAAGACCAATCAAATAGCGTTTACCCAGAAGTCCTAAAGGAAATTACTGTAGTCATCACTTAAAATGGCATCCAAACCATGGGAATGGTAGATGTGAATTTTTGTGTTTTCTGTTTGTTTGGGTTGGGTTTGGATGGGTTTGGGTTTTTTTGCTTTTTATGATTTGGGAAAGGGCGACAAGGGCACACCTCAAACTATGCATCACTAAGTCCCAGTTCCATTCCAGATAAACCATTAAGAACTACATTAAAGAACAGAATTAACAGATAACATAATGTACTGGGGAACAGTTGACATGGTTTCTGGAAAGGGAAATCGCAACTCACAGGAGGAACACAGAATATGTGAAAAAGGATGCCTTGGCACATAGCCTTTGATTTCCAAAGGCTTTTAACAGGTTTCTGTGCTAAAAGATTCTGAAGTAATGCGGTCACCCTGGGATAAGGCCTTCAATAAATGAAAAGAATGGTTAAAACAGAAGCAGAAAAACTGGGATTAAATAGTGAGCTTTCTCAATATGGACAGCCCCTAGAAATTCCCTCAGCAATCTATATCAGGATCCGTGCTCTTCAGCGTATTCACAAGTGGCTCAATGTTTCCTGTGTTACTCAGGGCAGAAAAAACCAAAATTCTGAGAAGAGGATTTCACAATATGCAAAAATTTTACAGTATGCAAAAACTGTAAGGTATGGCAGGATGATGGTACATAGGAGAGTTTCTGAACAGAGAGTGACGGCATAGCCTAGGATTCTTTATTCAGGCAAACCCACCATCAAGGAGAGTCAGAACAGAGTAATGCGCAGACAAATAAAAGAGTTTTCACAGTTCCTCACAGTCCAGGATCAAAAGGACATGAAATTACATAAATCAGAGCAAAGAATAAAGCAAGCTAAAGGGCATACTTTTTGTACAACTCAAAATTAAGCTGTGGAACTCTGCTATAGGATGTTGTGGATTGTATAAATCTAAATGGGGTCAAAAAATTGGTCAAATTAATGGGAAGAGATTCTTCCAAATTAGTTTTCCTTATCTCTTCTCTTATCATTAAAGGTCATAAAAAGAATGATGACTTTTAGCCTGTATATTTGCCTCTTCCTTACCAGCCAGTAAACCATATTTCATATTCTGATGGCTTCTTGCTCTGTCCAGAGCCTTGAGGTAAAACCACCTGCCCTTTTCTTTAAAGGAAAAAGAGATGTTAAAACACTGATAGATTTTAAAACTAGGTTTTACTAGAAGACAAAATATTAAATTAGAACATGGCAACCATTTAATAGATTTTGGATGTGCTGGGAGAGATACATATATCTCCCACTTCCCTCCTCTGTCTTTGCAGGGAGAGCCCTTTCCTCTAGTGTTGCTTTTTAAAAAGTTCATTGACTTTGGTATCAAAAACATTCAGTGTTCCAGATGCACAGAGCTGCTCCCAAGTAAAATTTCCTTTTTCCATAGCTTCTACAAGATGTCTGAGAGTCATCTCGAAGCTTTAAGTAAGCGCCCTGTTCCTCTCAGGACTGCCCCAGTCTGTTTTCCTCCCACAGGCTTTCTGCCTGAGGCTGCCAAAAGCTGCTCCCAGCTCTCTCGGGAAAGGAGAGATCTCTGCCTCCCAGCAGAGAGAGATGCTGCACAAATACGACACGGCTGAAGCAAGGCGAATTGCTTTCCTCTGTGCTGTTCAGCTGCTCCGAAACATAACAAACTGTGCCATGCCATGCACAATAAACAAATCAGCCTCCTAACCCATGGGAAGGGCTCGAAAAGCTCATTAACAGTTCACTGTATATTTCTTTAGCAGCAAAGGTTTAAAGGCAGTTAAGACTTTAAAACAGATATATTACTACAATGCGACAATGTGGAAAGTCATGTAACTGTTTAAAGTGGCATTTGAAGTCAGTAAGGTTCAGGTGCCAGAAGGGGAAGGTGGTCTCTCCGTGTCACAAACACATTTTAGAGAATTGCACTGAGGCTTCCTGGAACTTAGAAAGAAACAAAACTCTCATTCAAGGGCTGGATGTGAACACTCCCCTTCTCAAAGTTACACTTCGGATATTAAAAGGACAGTATCATTTGATTTACCACAATGGCTGACACAGACTATTGATATGGATTATGGACAACAGAAGACTGCTTCTCTTCCATAGCATTCCTTTACCAGTCACTTTGGCAAGGAAATAAGCGCAATGGACTGACAAGTGTTATAGTCAGCAGTCTGCATTTGTTGCCATTATCATGACGAATTATACCAGGTAGTCTTTGAAAATATATTGTCCTATTAAGTTTCACATTTTACTTTTTAGGAGAGATGCTTATTATTCTTTTTCCCCCCCGTCTTTTATAAATAGTAAATAAAACAATTTTTAAATTAGCAGGATGCAGTATCTGTTGCAAATCCAATATGAACATGGACAAAGACAGTTACACAATTCTGAGTTGCAAATGACATGGGACCCATAAAATTCCCATAAAAAGAAAAATTGAACATTGTTTTAATATTGGCTGCATAAATCAACTTGTTAGAGCTCTGCTGCTTCTTCTCTCCCTTATCCTCTTCTGAAGTCTCGCTAAAGCTTAATTATGATTGTTCCAGTCACACCATGTATGTTTTTCAACAAAAGCCCTCATTCTTGGGATTTTAAACACAAATAAACAAACAAATAAAAAACATAGTCAACAAATAAACACAAAGGTCAGGTACAATATAGTTTTAACATGTACAACAGCTACTGTGCCTAGTTAAGTTCATTCAAGACTCTGAATGTCAGGTTGGTGTAGGGAAAATTCACTATGGCAACCTATGATCCATTTTGCACACTGAACAGCAAATTAATCGCTTGGTTTGGAAATAAACATTTATCTGCGTACTCCCCCCAGCATTATTATCGGTAAATATTTTAACAACATGGTTTCCTTCCCCCCAAAACAAACATACAGATTGGGTTCCTAATAATTTCTCCCACATTAATATGTGTATATTTTGAACGTAATGCATTTGTCTAAAGTGGTATTAAAATCCTTACTTCTTTGTTTTGTAATCATAACTACATCATAAACACTTTGTCAATTACTTGCCTTTGGAGTGCTGTGCTATCTATACAAAAAGCCAATGTCTTCTTCGACATATTTAGGAATAAAAAGGCTATTGATACAAATAAGCAAAAGCAAGCAGCTTTTATTCCCCGATTTTTGAGAATAGATACTTGTTTATGATTAGCAGAGTATTAAAATGCAGACTTCATATGCAGTTGGGTTTCCTCCCATTTACAAAAATACATTAATATGCTCACAAACTGTAATACTTAAATTGCCTGAAAATGTCAGGGTCATAGCAACACCAGAAATTTAATTTAATACAATTCACTCTTCAGAAACTATGCAGATATGTTTGACATATAGTAACCATGCTCTTTAAATGCCCTTTATACTTGACAAAAATGAGTACAGATACCTACCTGTTAGGAAAAGTTCACACATATATGCCAAACCATTTATTAACATCCCTTACTGACTAACCTAAATTAGAGCTGCTGTTAGGTAGAATTAACCTGGAATTGACTTCCTAGTGAAACGAGCTTGCATGCTGTCTTTTCACTACAGATTCATAAATAATATAATGAGGTTTTGACTTATGATCAGAGCATTTATAAAAAGAAATAATTATAATTAACTCAAAAGAAAACATAGCATAGTACAATCTTTCCTCATTTGTCTCCACTCAAGATAAATTTTATATATCTTAAAAATTCTCACTGTAGATATCAGAATGTACCAGGATACACTATTCAGTAATCTTTCACATCTTCATGATTCCTGTGAAATATGCCTGATTTTGAAGTCTGATTTGTAGAACTCTCTGCAAAATATTGTGAAACTTTTAAAATTGCAACATTTTAAACATAAACAAAATGGCCGAGGTACACATTTTTGAATACTCTAATAACATTTTTATTTACGTTTCCTAACAACATGATGAACAGTCTGGAAATCAGTGCATAACTCCCAGATAAAAATCAACCTTGAGATAAGAGTTTCTCTATTCCAGTTCTGGTTCTTGCTAGTGATTAGAATCATATGACATGGTCATAAAGAATTCTGAAAATAAGCAAGTTCTACTCTCAACTCTGTATTCTCTTCAGATTCGTCAAGCAGCAACAAATTTGACTAACAATCTCAGTTTTAATCTTCTCAAGACCTACTGCAACTGAATTTCAATATCCGACAACATCAGAAAACCAAAAATAATCTCCTTTTCAAAAAAGCCTAAATTCCCTGGGGCGTGTGTGTGTGTTCCTTCCCCCCTAAAGAAGAATTTGTTCTATAAGAAATGTCATTTTACAAGCCATGTTCCTGGGTCAGATATTGATTTAAATACAGCATAAAATAAAACTATAGGCTACCAAATTAGCACCAAGGCAAACAAAACATGTTTAATCCAACAGGACCTTATTCTGCCTTTGTATGGCATTTAGTGCGCACTGAAGCTTGCCTGCATTCAAGGCAACATGCTATAGGTAGGATATGTATTTTTTCCAGGCCCTTCAAACCACTAAATTTTCAAGGATTTGTTGAAAAGCAACTTTAGTCACTCAAACATCACCCTGATCAAGAAATGTTAACACTTTTGTTCTTGCCAATTTAAAATTTTTAAACACCAATTAAAGAAATTAAACCTTGCACATTTTAACTCCAGTAGTTCAAGGAAAATGGATAATGTTACCCTAATTAATTTGTATAGCCACTAACTAGAGAGAAATGAGCCTTCCTTTGAGAAGTGTTGCTGAAGTAGACACTGTGCGTAGACACTGTGCGTTAGTAATTTTGATGCATCTATGTTGTTTGTTACTGCACTTTCTAATATTTACTTTTTAAAATACTTTTCCTACTGTCCTGGTTTGAAGTAAACCAGAACCAACTTTCTGTTTAGTAATTTTAGTTCTTAGTTAGGCCTCTTCTAACTCTCTGAAATTAACAGCATATTGTGGCAAAAATGGTTCGTTCAGAGTGCTAAGACAGTTTGTACCAAAAAATGGTATGCAGAGAGGCTCTTGCTTATACTTATTGCTATAACAACAAAGGTCAGCTAATTCCGTTATTTGTCCCGTTAGAGGGTCGGAAGCGGAAAAGCGTAGAGGGGTCCCACCTGCAGGGAGGAGCGGAGAGGACAGTTACCAAAAATTGACCAGCAGGGGTATTCCATCCCATCTGCCCCATGCTCAGTATAAAAACTGAGGGATCAAAGGGTCAGCTCTCTTCCTTCAATGGCTGATGTCCAACGAGGACCCTGCCTGTTCATCTGCCTTTGATCCCGATCCGTGTTTTCCTGACTCCAACTCTGGAGCCCGGTTCCCACCCGTTGCTGAGTCCAGTCTGGGACTTCCCCAGTGCCTGCCGGTGACATCATCCTGGGAGCTTAATATGGCTTTGTATATACCGTACCTATTTCATTATTTTCCTTTTTATCTTATTATTACTGTTTCATTAAAGTAGTTTAGTTTCTTCTAAACTCGTAAATCTCTTTATCTCTTCTCCTCCTCTCCATGCACGAGAGGCTGGGGGGGAGCATCTGTCGATGGCCATTGGCCAATTTGGCCAAAACCGCAACACCTACTCAGTTACACTTTTAATCCACAGGCATTTTGATTGTTAAATAATGTAGTATAAACCAATTTTTATTAGAGTTTAATGAAATTTCAAAATGTGTAGGAAAATGAAAAGTGGTATCGGTTTTGAAAACAAAAGTAATAAAAGAAAACATGTAAAATATGGAAGAAGGAGTATTATTTCAGTTTCTGTACTAGTACTAGTACAGAAATGGGAAGGAAAAATGGGACGGTAAACTGGTAAAATTGCCTACATGCCACCATATGTAAAATAAAGTGGATGAAACACAAAGGAACTGAAATCTCTCCTACAACCTGACCAGTACTGGTCATGAAATGAAACACTGTAAAACAACAGTGCATAACAACAAAGCTTCATTTAATTAATAAGTTAATATAATAGATGATTTTACACCAAAATTCTGATTCTGAGTCACACATCCAAAAAATCATTTTAATTCAGTTATACTAACACAACTAAAAAGAGGCTAAGAAGTTAAGTTAAATCAAGATTATTTTTTTAATGTAGCTGCTTCTACTGAAATTTTTGAACCATTTATTGCTATTATCCTCAATCTGTGTTTATCGTATCTGCCACGGATATTGAACCATATCACGCAACTTTCATGAAACAAGAATGGGAAAGCATAATAAAATAGACAGAAGAGGAAGGAAAAATCCCCAAACTGCCTAGGGTGGTACAGGTTTACATTTCTGCTCCCCATTTATCATTTGTTCTAGTAACTCCAATCAGGGGTTGAAAAACTTGCTACCCTGTTAGTTCTGCCACTATCGGAAATCGAGAAGTCAGGAGTTCTTCTAGTCTTCTGTGCTGTAGGGCAAGGAACTGAGATTATCCTCTCACATTTGTATCTGTGAGATTGGTATTGGGAAAACAATTGATTACAGTATTGGTAAAACACCTCCTGCATTGCTGTGCTGTACAGCGGGAACCAGACTGGTCGTCTGCCTGGTCCCAGACTCTGATGGAACCAGCTCACCATACAACAGACATTCACATTCCTCTTGCATCATTTCCTCATCTAAGTTGACAAAACTTGAGCATTAAGTCTTTCACTGTCAATTTCTCATAATTCTGCCAGTTTGTGCTGGCTGAGAATGGTTCATTAAGCCACAAAGGATTAATTAAAATCAGTAAATCTGAAAGATTCAAGGGTACTGAGAAATTCCCTTACCATTTCTTTGAAAGTTCGTCCTTGGCCAAGTTCCTTATCTTTTAAACTTGCTCTTGCCTTGCAGTTAAGCAATTGCAATGTTGCATTTCAGAAGTGAGATGAAGACTCTGAAGTAAGGAAGGACCTCACTAAGTTTTATGGCTAGTAATGCCTGGCCTTTTCGTGAAAAATTTCAGGTTTTATGCTTATAAGCATAATGAATGATTTACTTACTGTGTTTGCAATTGCTATTCTTAATAAGTTCAACTACTGTAATTTATCTTTTTTAATTCTCTCTTGTTAATGTGGTATAATACCTTTCCCATGAACAAGCTGGTAAATATATCGGCCTGAGATGACTAGAACATGTAGAGTGAAATTTGGAAAACAGGCTTATGTTTCTTACCTGGTACAGACACTGTTAAGTAACTGTGGAAATCATCTCATCTCCCTGCACTTCACCTTTTCAGATAATGCTGAAGTTAAATGTATTGAACACTTTGCTACGCTAATACAATACAGCACATTAGAGGAAAGGTGTTTGGAGTCCATCACGATGAACGAGTGTCGTGGTGCAACCCACCCCCCCCCTCTACCCACACACATGTAGGACCTAAAAGCGGCACCTTTCGGCTTGCTAGCATTGTCCACTATTAAGAAATTAACGATCAGAGACCTGTGTGTGTGTGCGCACGCGCTTATATGCTTTGCTTAGAGAGATATATATATAAAAGTACTAATTTGTGATTTATGCCTTTATTCATATGGATATGTATTGTCTCGGGATACCTTCTAGTAAGTTAGTGTGAATCTTGCCATCTTCAAATCTGTAACTAAGTCACTGCTCAATTATTTTTTTTACTCACTTTGTAAACCTTTAAACCGGCTAATGATTAAGTGCTGCTAAAATTCAACCTCTCAATCTACCTTACATCATTAATACATTTTGAATAGCTGCTAAATCATAACTGTGTCAAATATTTTCATCTGCGACGAGTTTTCAGTTCAAGCCAGTCAACTTCTGTAGTTCTGGTTCACTAACCAATAGCTCAGACCTACAAACATTTAACCCAAAAAATGTTTGTATCAAGAATATGCGTTTAGGTGCTGATGGATTTGATGATCCTCATGGCTCGGTTTCAACTCAAGATATTCTATGATATACAAAATAACATTCAGTGTGAAACACTTCTTACTGAATCATAAATATTGAGTTACAAAAAAGGGAGGGGTTGAAGAAAGTAGTTGTACATCTGTTGGAACTAGAAGAGATAACACCTTATCTAAAACAAAGACATCTGCATATCAAAGAAATTAATACTCATATGATGGTCAGGCCATCTCCAGCATACGGAGGAAATAATATGTTTCGGGGAGAACGACTGTATTTACCTGGAACATTCAGAAGGAAAAAATGGCTATAAAAGCTTAAATGTTCCAACAAAATAGGCTTTTCTTTAGAGACTGTAACCTGAGGTATATGGTATTCAGAAGGGCTTCATTTTGTCTAAAAATGTTGAAGATTCTCAGCTGAAGAAGGCATAGACAAGGAGGAAATTTCTTCACAATTTTTTATACTTTTGTGCTTTCTTGTATCATGCCTGTACATCTTCTATAAACGTCTGCAACTGGATTGTCTGTTTTTGTATATTGTAATTGCATAATTTTATATTTTTTTTCTAGCTCAGTCTCTTTTAAGACAAGAGGGTTTCACAGTAACACCATATTCCTCACACAAGATGTAAGGAATATATCTGATGTCACACTATGCCTTTCAGCAAATGCCTTCACTTCCCAAAAATACTTCACAGAATCCTAAATCTAACAGTGTGGCATATATAAGCTACCAGGACCAGACGACAACCAGTATTATGGTGGTTTGCAGTGTCAGGAACATGGTAACAAGGAGTCCTGCCTGACCTTGGAATGCACACATGCTCCTAAACACCCTGCCTGCAGTTCCAAAATGCATTTAATTCTCTTACTATAGTAAGACAAGACAAAATTTTGTGTTCCAAAACCAATAAACTCTACCAATGAGTAAAAATTTAAAACCTTTATCAATTTTTGATGAGACAACTGACAGGTTACTGCTCACTGTTGTCTGCAGTGTCTTTCAGCTAGATGCTATTGCCTCTGTGACAAATGTCACAGAATAGGAAAATACATCTATAATTCATCATATTAGCATAGATTGAGATTAATGGCAGTTTAACTTGGCACAACTAAGAAGTGCACCCATGACCTGTTTTGTCATCTCTCCTGAGGAAACAAAAACCTTTAGCAGAGGAGTGAGGTAAGCAGTTGGATTCAGTTACCTAATTATTTGTTTTAGCTTGAATTTCTAGTTTGAGAGTTACAGTCCTTAGAGACTTATGACAATATGTGTTTCCCCAGAGCTGTGAACTATCTCCGTACTGCCTACTCATTGCCAGAGGCAGATGTTGGTTTATGTGGAACATTTCCTTTTGTTTTAGCTCTCAATTCTATCTCCCTCCACCTTGACTCATATACTATTCATATACTTGCCAAAAGAAACACCCAGTCTTGAGATTCTCATACTTGCCCTGAGTTTCATGCTCTTAGAGTCCTTGTCTACATCATTCATAAATTTTATTTGGAATTGATAGTCCCCAGGAAAGCCAGAGTAGACAAAAAGGTCAGATTCACATGATCCCACATTATGTACTAGATGATCTAGAGGAGAAACCAAACAATATCCTAAAAAACAGAAGTATGAAGTAAGTTCTTGACTTAAAAAAAATTGAAAACAAGTCTTAAAATAATTAAACATGCATGGCAGATTCTAAACTGCTTCCTTACTTGCTTCCATCACTCAGATCCTGGAACTGAGTTCCCTCCTCTCCCTGCCAAGCACTGCTTTAAGCCTCAATGCTGACCTGCTCTATTCTTCTTAAGATGAAATCTTATCTTTTCTAATTTTACTCTCAACATACCTCAAATACCACAGGGTCAGCCACTTTCCCTTTCTTGAGATTCTAATGCATTTGTATTCCTTCTCTAGCACATTCCTCTGGTTGAAAAGACTGTTGCAAAATTTTCAAGGCTGTTGAAAGGCTTTAGAATGATATATAAAAAGAAGTGTTCGTGCAATATACATCTTACCAAGCTAACAGCATTTAGTTTTCTATTCAGTGTTCACAGAGATTACAAGTGTCACTAATACTGATATAGAGATCTGGTACTCAGAGGGCTCTGAACCGTCCCTTCTACTATTCTGCAGCCTTTGAGGCTTCTACCGCCACAGCAAAGTACATCTGGCCATGCAAAATAATTTAGGTTTTCCCTTCAACTTTCTCCTAGAAACAGAAATATTAGATGAGAGTAAAAAAACATCTTCCCCAGGCATTGAACTGATCTCCAGTAGCAACAAATACAGGATGCTAGGAAATAATTGTGATAGAACAGGGGGCAATAGCTTTAAACTAAAAGAGGGTAGATTTAGGTTCTATATAAGGAAGAAATTTTTTACGCTGAGGATGGTGAAACACTGGAACAGGTTGCCCAGAGAGGTGGTAGATGCCCCATTCCTGGAAACATTCAAGGTCAGTTTGTATGAGGCTCTGAGCAACCTGATCTAGTTCAAGAAGTCCCTGCTTATTGCAGGGTTGTTGGATTAGATGACCTTTAAAGTTCCCTTCCAACCCAAACTATTCTATGATTCTTGAAAGAGAACAATAATAGATTACGTAAGCTGTGGTATTTCACAGAATCACAGCATGGTTGAGGTTTGAAGGGACCTGTGGAGGTCATCTTGTCCAACCCCCCTGCTGAAGCAGTGTCACCTAGAGCCAGTTGCTTAGGACCATGTCCAGATGGCTTTTGAATATCTGCATGGATGGTGACTCCACAACCAATCTGGGCAACCTGTGCCAGTGCTCAGTCACCCTCACAGTCAAAAAGTTTTTCCTTATATTTAGATGGCACCTCCTGTGTTTCAGTTTGTGCTGATTGCCTCTGGCCCTGTCACTGGGCACTACTGAAAAGAGCCTGTTTCCGTCCTCCTTACTCCCACCCTTCAGATATTTGTACACATTGGCAACTTCTTGCCCTGAGCCTTCTCTTCTCCAGGCTGAACATTCCCACATCTCTCAGTCTTTCCTCACAGGAGAGATGCTCCAGTTCCTTAATCATCTTTGTTGCCCTTTGCTGGACTCTATCCAGTATGGCCATGACTCTTCCGCTGGGTAGCCCAGAACTGGACACAATATTCCAGGTGTGGCCTCACCAGGTCTGAGAAGAAGATAAGGATCATCTCCCTTGACATGCTGGCAAAGCTCCTCCTAATGCAGCCTAGGAGACCATTAGCCCTCTTTGCTGCAAGGGCACATTCCTGTCTCACATTCAACTTGGTTTCCAGCATGACTGACAGGTGCCTCTCTCCAAAAACTCTACAAACTCTTTCCTGTAAAAATTTTACAGATCACAGGATGCCTGATGATCTCAGGCATTTCTTCAGCAGGGAATTTTTACCACGTTAGTAGAAGACTTTTCACATGATAATTCAGCTATTAGAATTTCAGAAGCCAAAAGGAATAAAATTTCATCTCTAAATGCATACATACATGCACATGTGCGTGCGTGCATACACACACACACACACACACACAGAGGTTTGCATTCATGCACTCATTTAAGCTGTTAACCAGGAATCTCTTTTAACTAAAAACATCCAATTCATTCAAATCCCTCTCCTCTAACCCCATTAAAGGGTTCAAAAGTATTCTGCTTTATGCAAGAAAGGCACCAGAAGATAGACAGCAGGTTTGCCACATGGACAAACAGTTTTCACCATTTTCACAAACTGATTACAAGGCAAAACCAATAGCCTTGTTTTTCAGGTCGTGAGGACCCATCAGCTCACAAGCGGCAAACAATATAGGCTCATGTGAAAAGACAGGATATTCCTACCATTTCAGGTTTACATCAGCATTTCATCTTATAATTAACTTGTGCTAATTTTGAAATACATTCTATAAATGTATTTGTTTTTAATTTTTTCCTCTCTTTTGCCATACTATTATGCCTGTGCTGTGAACAATAGTCTGTAAAAGAGCATTCTCCAACCTGGAATGAGACTCTGTATAATGACTGACACAATCAAAGAATATTTTTCTGTTTATACAGAGAAAGCAGCTTTCAGTAGTTGTATACATAATTCTCAGAATTTAGTAACAACCACCAGCACAGTAAAGTAGGTAGATGCTAGGTAAGTAAATAAGAAGGAAGTTTAAACCACAGAAGAGAGTGACAGGCACTGACACAGTTACTTACCTTTACTCCTTTTTGCCTTCAAAAAGCATAGCATTAATACTAATAAAATAGGAAATTAATGATCTTATGCTAATGTTCCCCCAAAGTTCCATTTTATTAAATGTCTCCTCCTCCTCTATTCTTTCATTTCCAAATCT
This sequence comes from Stercorarius parasiticus, assembly GCA_013396915.1. Classification (NCBI taxonomy): domain Eukaryota; kingdom Metazoa; phylum Chordata; class Aves; order Charadriiformes; family Stercorariidae; genus Stercorarius; species Stercorarius parasiticus. The sequence goes on from VWZL01001979.1 coordinate 237,877, forward strand.
CATCTCATTTAGACGAAAGAGCACAAAGTAAGAGTTGCATTTCCAGTGGTTTCATGTATAACAGCTGCCAGTTCCTTCATTCCGTTCTTGTTTTTCTGATGCACACCAAAAATCACAAATCACAAATGTGATCACCATGTTCCTCCCTTAATACTGTCTCTGTCTTTATATTGCAACAGCTTAGTTGGCTTCTACCTTTCAAGCAGAGTGCACTTCCTGCTGGCTTGGCAAATGTGTTATTTGACTATTTTTCAGGCTCAGCTATTCGCTGCATGCCCAATAGGTACATTCAGATACTTAGTTTAGAGTGAAGCCATTAAGCAAACAGCACTGAAGGGCTTGTTTGCCAGGGATCAGGAATGGCCTCCATTTAATATGGTTTTCTATAAAAACTGCCTCTGCTACATTGCTTGCAGTTGGGAAAAGAAATGAAACAACACAGTGAAATGTCAAAGCTGCCAAGATACACAAAGTCAATTTATTGTTACTGAAATAATGGAAACTTGTACGTAGAAGATCAATGAGAATGGAAGATCCTGGGACAGAGAATGAATGTCGAAAGAGATCGCTAACATTATTAGAGAATGAGGTTCTAGGGGAAATCACACAACTACGAGACTTACTTAGTATGCGAAACAGGAGACCAAATGCTTTTGATATTGATAGAGTCTCTATTCCTCAGAAAAACATTTAGGTTTTTTTCATCAAATACACACTCGGCCTAAAAAAGATAATGATACCTTATATTTTATTTTTATAAATGTCAAGGACACTACAGAAACACCATTCACCCAGATTAACTCTGGAAGGAGCAAACAGGAAACACCATGATTTAAATAGAGGCTAGACAAGCAAAACTGCATCTTTAAGGAAAATTTTATCTTTTGGAAGGAAAAAGCACAAAATTAAAGGAATAAGTTAAAGAACTGAAAAGATCAAAGATGGGAGGTGTGAAATTTCCTTAATTAAAGTGGCAGAAATGTCTGGTGATCACCAGCTGGAAGAGCGTACTGGGAATAATGAAGAACACACACAAACATACACACACAAAGAAACAGAAAAGCATGATATGTGTTGGAAGTAGAAAGCATAAAGATGAAATAAAACTTGCCAAAACTCAAACTGAGCTGGACCTTACACAAACTTTAAACACACTGAGGAAAGACGAGGGACTGACAAAAAGTGAGCAGAGGGAAAAAGTTAAAAATACTGCAGATGTGACCAAAAAGCTTTGTCTTAGTACCACTGGAGAAGTATGGTTCTCCTGGATGGTTTTGTATCAGTGCGATGCTGTAATGGGCTGCACATTATATTTACTTCTATTTTAAGTTAGCATCATGTCCCCTCAAGAATAGCAGTTACACTCCCCCCCCGCCCCCCATACGAAAGGAAAATTTTATTTATTTCCATAAGGAGCCACAGAGTGGGCTCATGTTTAAAAAAAACAAAGAAGTTCCAGAGAACAACCCAGATGGCAGGCAACAGGCATAGCAGGGAAGTAGCAGACTGCAGCTTAACCAGAGAAAATGAAACTAGCGTTAGGAGAACACAGCAGAGGAACTGGGCTCAGAGATGATGGAGAGGAAAACAGGATCAAAGAAGCTGCAAATTCACTAAACTTCACCGCTCTTATCTCCACATTTAACACATTGAAGAGTCTACTACAGATAAACCTACAAATAAACAATGACACCTAACAGAAGTATAAGAGGGAATACTGTGTATGATTCGTCATGAGCACGTGACAGAAGTTAGCCACCGAGGTCCCTGTGGGGTGACAGTGTGGTTGAAGAAATGTGGTGGGCTGACCCCAGCTGGCAGGTAAGCTGATCCCTCCAGTGGCTCACTCACCCTCCCCCAGCAGGATGGTGGAGAGAAGGGCAAAAGCAAGCAAACTCGTCAGTTGATTTAAAGACAGTTTAATAAGTGAAGTTAAAAAAATGAGGAAAAAACCCATGTAATGCAAAAGCGATCACTCACCACCAGCAGACCAGTATCCAGCCAGCCCCTGAGCAACAGCTACTTTGGAAAAATTTCCCCCCCAGTTCTATTGCTGAGCATGATGTTGTGGGATATCCTTTTGGTTATCTGGGCTCAGCTATCCGAGCTGTGTCCCCTCCAAGCCTCTTGCTGACCCCCAGCCAACTTGCTGAGTCGTAAGAACAAGAAACAGATAAGGCCCTGATGCTGTGTAAGGACCTTTCACCAACAGCCAAAACACACCTGTGTTGACAACACTGCTTTGGTCACCATTCTAAAACACAGCGCTGTATGGGCTGCTAGGGAGAAAATTAGTTCCATCTCAGCCAGACCCAGTACAGAGAATCAACAGGAATCCAGAATTTCTCGAGACTGGGAGTCAGTGCATGCAAAGATGTTAGCAAAATGCAAAGTGATATAAACACTACTTTAGTGATAATGGTGACAGAGGTGAGAAACAAACCCGAAAAATTTCTGTCCCAGAATACTGTAAAAACACATCTGTGAAAGCAAAGATTTTTTTAATTACTATCAATTTGGGTGGCACTGTATGGTTACAGAATAATAAACAAACTACCTTAATATACTTTCTAACCCCATATATGCTTTTGGTTACTAAGTTTGTATTTATCAGACACGGCAACAATTTGCTCCACTTGCCATCCAAAGTACACAAGTTTAATCAGTAAAGGTAATTTTCAATGGGATTTTGTGGGATTTAGCAGCAAATTGTCTTCTTTTTTCCTGAAGAAGAACTCATGGATTTGCATGATAATAGGATGGAGGTGTACGCCCAAACTTTCATGTTCATGGCATAAACCTCCCTGCTGCTGAAAAGAATTGGAGAAAAATCACGCATACATAAAATAGGAACAGATGAATATTGCATTTGTCTGTTAAAACATAAGTTTGCATAAGATGCTTTTTCTCATGACGCTTGTGTTTTGTAGTTAGATTGCTACAACTTATGTCTAGACCTTTGCTGTTATCAAAAACAAGTTAACAGGTGAGTAAATTGATAGCTAAAGGAGGTCAACTCTTGATTTTAGTTGTGTGTTAAGGGGAATGCATAAAGAAACACCAGATAAGATTTACAGTTCTCATCAGCTGCAGAAAGAGCCAGTCTGGAAGAGAATAACCTACAGTTCCCAGAGAAGGGCCACAGAGATGATCAAAGGACTGGGAAGGCAGCCATATGAGGAAAGGCTGAGAGAATTGGGTTTGTTCAGCCTTGAGAAAAGAAGGCTTAGGGGAGACCTTATCACCATGTTCCAGTATTTAAAGGGTGGCTACAAAGAAGATGGAGATTCCCTTTTTATGTCACATGGAAAAGATGAGGGCTAATGGGTGCAAGTTACTCCTGGTGAGATTCCGATTGGACACAAGAGGGAAATTTTTCATACCAAGAACAATCAGCCATTGGAATAATCTCCCCAGATAAATGGTGGATTCCCCAACGTTGGAACTTTTAAGATTCAGCTGGACAGGGTGCTGGGCCATCTTATCTAGACTGTGCTTTTGCCAAGAAAGGTTGGGCCAGATGATCCTTGAGGTCCTTTCCAACATGGTATTCTATGATTCCTGGACACACAAAGAAAGAGTGGGCAACTAATATAGGGAACTGCTGATTAATGGGATCATTTGGGTAATTATTGCATTAGTTGCCTCACTGATACATACATTCTGTTAAATGTATTTCTGCCTTGTCAAATGGGCTGTAGTCTGATTTCTCCTGAAGCTGAAGGGGTCCTACCTAAACTACAGGGAAGTAATTGCTGTCTTGCAGTTCTCTTTTAGGTTTACACCATCAGGCTGTATCACCACAGGAACTACAAAGGAAGATTACAGGCCACTAATTGGTATCTGGTGGTACACATCGTCAACTCATACCCTTTTCTGAGGCGTAAACCCTAGCTCTTCTCTATTCATTTTCATTGCTTATAGAGTAAGCGTAGTGGCCACCATTAAAGTCTCTTAGATATAATTCTGCCTTGAAAAAGAGACTGAAAGAGAGGGGTAAGACAGAGTGACAAGCCATAAAAATGGAGTTGTGGACTGCATGTGAATTTTCAGTGTGAAACTTTTTTCTTCTTTTTTTTTCAGGAAAGTGCGCCATATACATTTTCAGTCCAAATGTGTTCCATCAAGCTTCTTACAGAAGATCACACAGTACACTTATGCAATGAATGATTACAGCCTATCCTCCCAAGCTTCGTGAGGCTGCTTGGAAATAGTATAATGTTCAGTCAGTGTCTGGAAGGAGCTCAAAGTGATTAGACAACAGATGTCTGGGATGCAAGCACTGAAGAGCACTGCTGCATTAAGTCACCTCACCGTAGTTTCTTTAAGCTTTCAGGTTTGCTGGAAGGGACTGATACCAAACACATCCTCTAAGGGCTCATGAAAGTTATGTGCTAACTGCTCAAGCTTTACTTCTCACTTATCATCAATCAGACCTGCTGAAATTTTCCAAAAAGGATCTCAAAGAGTCACACTGAGGAATTACTGAAATGTCATCTTCACAGATGATGCCATCTGTTGAGCTCCATTACTTCCAGACAAAGGAAATTATTTCTTTTTGTTGTTTGTATAACATGGTGGCAAAGCTATACCTACAGTTCTCAAAGGTATATGCATTATAAATTGCTTTGAGTTCCAAGATGTCAATGTGAAGGCACAGCTCCATCAAACACCACAGATCCTGTGTAGCAGACTGCATCCCACTTTCAAGATAACAAACACTTTTTAAAAAACAGCTTCCAGACTGGATAATGCACAATAGGCTAACAAAGGTGAAGTAGAATCACAGAATCATAGAATCATAGAATCTTCATGGTTGGAAAGGACCTTTGAGATCATTGAGTCCAACCATGCACACACACAAAAAAACCCCAAACCCACCACCAAAAAAAAACCCGCTACAATCTCTATCACTAGAGTATGCCCTGAAGTGCCAAATCTACATGTTTCTTAAATACCTCTAGGGACGGTGACTCAACCACCTCCCTGGGCAGGCTCTTCCAGGGCCTGACCACTCTTTCAGTAAAGTAATTCTTCTGAATATCTAATCTAAACCTCCCCTGCTGCAACTTCAGACCAAGTACCTGACAAGGTACCTGAGAAGGTATTATGTACATACACATGGACACATTTCCAGCTAAGTGAGACAACTTGGGAACATGGAAAACTGTTGGATAAAAAGGGCTGAATATGCTCAGCAGAAGGTAAGTCATCCCAAATGTCTGTAACTGCCCTGAATTTTGCACACTGAGCAGGAAGAAGAGACAAACAGTTAATGTTACTAAGAGAAGCAGGGCTGTCAAAGAAGGAAAGCATCAGACAGACAGTGAAAATTTTCTCCCAGGACAATTGCCACATCAGCCCACACATCAAGATAAGGTGTCAAGGAGATGTCTTGCTAACAAAAATGGGCTGTAGCTGTTGCCAGATCCTGTTGATATGCAGGAGCTGTGGACTAATTAAGTGGCAACATGAACCACAAACTGAAGATCTTAACAGCGGGTCAGCCTGGCAGCTATGGGAAAATAAGTGCCCTCAGAGTTGAAAGACAAAAAGCAGTCTTGCAGCCTTGCCAATATGTTCAAAGAGAAATGATCACCTGGATTTGAACTTGAAAATTCATAAAAACAACTTGCATGCAAGTTCAGAACAGTGTAATCCCTTCAAAATGTTCTTCAAAATAAGGAAATAATGTCTACAGAAACAGAATCATATCTTTGCACATCATCAAATCATATCTTTGTATAGGGTGTAGGTGTCAAGGTTTTGGCAAAGGGGAGGCAGCAGAGGTGATCTATGTGACGAGAGGCTGGGATTGCCCAGTGCCAGGGACAGACAGCTCGAATGGGCCCACTGTAGGGCACATCTGTGCCCAGCAGTGAAAATCTCACAAAGGCAGAGGAGGCATGGAGAAAAAAAGAGAGAGAGAGAAACAGAAGTGCAAACACCAAGGTCAATATCTACTCCATGGTGCCGGTGCAGATATTCCCCTGCAGCTCATGGAGATGACCATGCCAGAGCAGGTGGATATTTCCTGAAAGAATTGTGGAGAGAACCCAGGCAGGAGCAGGGGAGAAGGAAGGAGGAGCAGAGAGGAGCTGTTAGGGACTGACCACAAACCTCCTTTCCCCCTGCACCACTTGGGGTTGGAGGTGAAGGAGTTGGGAATGAAGCTGAGCCCGGGAAGAAGCAGCAGGAGCGTGGAGAGGGGGGAAAGTATTGTTTTAATTTTGTCTTTGTTTCTCACTACTCAAATCTATTTTAATTGGCAAGAAATCAAATTAATTCTCCCCAATCCAAGTCTGTTTTGGCCATAATGTTAGTTGGTAAGTGATCTCCCTGTTTTTATCTCAGCCCACGAGCTTTTTCATCTTATTTTCTACCCCTGTCAAGTTGAGGAGGGGAGGTGGGTGAGCAGCTGGGTGGGCATCTGGTGCTTAGCCAAAGTTAACTCAGCACGCTCCTGAGAATTGACAGAGGCTTAGAAAGTATCAGGATGATGAAATTAATCAAATGACCACTTGTATCTTAGGTCAAGCACTGAATGTAAGAGGACCTTAAGATGGTAGATGATACTGTAGTTGTATGCAGTAAAGGAGAAAAATAGTATAAAGTCTTCCAACAAATACTTAAGCCTGTTGATATGCAGGAATGAGCTGGTGGGAAGAAAGCAGACAATCAATGACGGATAAAGCACTGCCACCTGTGAGGTTGCTTAAATTACTATTGAGGTTGACCTTGAGGACCACCTAGGGGAAGGAGGTAGAAAGAAAGTGTCTCATTCTTCCTATGAGTCATTAGAAAGATTGTGAGGGAACACAGGATGACATAGCTTCAAAGAAGTGGACTTAAATCAGTTCTCTCCTGTAGATTCCTCCATTTCCTTTGGGAGCCCTGTGCAAAAATAAAAGTACAAAGGGTACCAACAGGAGGAGGTACCTGATAGATCATGAACAGTTTTCACTGCTATGGAATAATTGTTGCCAGTGTCTGAAAAGTCCTCTAAGGTACCATTCAAGACAGATTCTACAGTTTCAGACATTTTATTGATGAGTTCTTACTGGTGAACAAAGCCAAAACAGTTCACTCTGAAATCTGAGGGATACAATAGAATAAGCCGTTTCTTCTAGTAGTCAGTATCTTAACATCCCTTTTTCTTGTGAGTCACATGCCTCTACACTCCTCTGATGCAGCCATGGAAGTAAGGGAAAAGGACAGCAGAATACATATAGGTACACAGTATTCCTGGGGGATTACCAGTTGTAGTTCATTCATTTTATAGATGACAGTAAGAGGGTAACAGTTGCCAAACTGCCTGGTCAGGCTCCAGCAAGGCCTCACTGATGGAAAATAATCTTGCATCTGATAATAATGAAGAAAATTTCCATTACACCATGTCTGCCCTAACTCTTTGAATGCTGGATAGAAGTTTCCAGGATCAAGCAGCACACCGGATCAGCACAAGGCGGCAGGTTGAACTTCAAAAGTCCCAAAGCCCAAGGACACCAGTTCCCAAGGCATGCATACCAGTAAGGAGACGGGTGTATCTGTCTCCTCCTTGGCCACATTGCCATACTATGACATGCACAGAAGATATCCTGAAGGGAAGTTCAAACTTGTGGCTCCACAGAAAAAGACTTAATAGAGTGAATTACCCAGGAGAGGTGCAAAAAACCAGGGTTTGGATATGTGCTTGGTATTGACCCGTAGTATCAGCACTCTCTCCAACGCTTAGAGCAGACATGGGTCACAGAATCACAGAACTGGTTATGTTTGAAGGGATCTCTGGAGGTCTTTAAACTAGGAACGACAGGGAGGGGACCAGCTGCCCTGTGAGGGACTGATGACCCTTTTGAGGGTTGATGAGCAAAGGGCCTGGGGTGATGTGACAGGAAAGGATCACAAATTCAGAAGAACAGTCCTAGCTCTTTCAGCCTTTCCTCATATGAGAGATGCTTCAGTCCCTTAATCATCTTTGTGGCCCTGTGCTGGAGATGCTCCAGTAAGTCCATATCTTTCTTTTACTGATGAGGTCCAGAACTGGTCACCTTAATTCAGATGAGGCCTCACTAGTACTGAGTAGACAGGATAAATCACCTCCCTTAACCTGCCGGAAATGCTCTTCCTAGTGCAGCTGCAGGGTACTGTTGCCCTTCTTTGCTGTGAGAGTGCGTTTCTGGCTCATGGTCAGCTTCTTGTCCACCAGAACCCCAAGGTCCTCCTTTGCCAAGCTTTTTTCCAGACAGGTGAACCCACCATGTACTTGTGCATGGGGTTATTCCTCCTCAGGTGCAAGACTTTGCAATTCCCCTTGTTGAACTTTGTGACTTTCCTGTCAGCCTATTTCTCCAGCCTGTTGAGGTCCCTCTGGATAGCAGCACAAACCTCTGGAGAATTAGCCACTCCTCCCAGTTTTGTATCATCTGGGAACTTGCTGAGGGTGCACTCTGTCCCATCACCCAGGTCACTAATTAAGATGCTGAACAGTATTGGACCCACTGTTTAGTCCTGGGTACACCAGTAGCTACTGGCCTCCAAATAGACTTTGGGCCATTGATCACAACTCCAGACCTGGTCATTCAGCCAGCTTTTAATCTACCCCACTGTGAACTTATCTATATCTGTACTTTGTAGTTTGTCTATGATGATGTCATGGGAGAAAGTGTCAAAGACTTTACTGAAACAAGGTAAAAAACTTTCTCTGCTCTCTCTTGACCAGGAAGCTGGTCACCTAATTGCAGAAGGCTATGAGGCTGGTCAAGTGTGACTTCTCCCTTGTAAATCCCTATTGATGACTCCCAGTCACCTTCTTGATCTCCATGAGTTTGGAAATGGTTTCCAGGAGGATTTTCTGCATCACCTTCCCAGGGACAGAGGTGAGGCTGTCTGACCTGTAGTTCCCCAGATCTTACTTCTTGCCCTTATTGAGGATAGCGATATTTGCTCACTTCCAGTCTTCAGGATCCTCTCCTAATGAACATAACCATTCAAAGATAATTAACAGTGGCCTCACAACGACATCAGACAGCTTCCTCAGCACTCATGGGTGCAACCTGTCAAGCCTCATGGATTTATGCATGACCAGTTTATTTAAGTGCTCCCTAACCTGTTCTTCTTCCTCCAATGGTAAGTATTCCTTGCTCTAGACTTTCACTCTGGTCTCAGGGGCCTGGGATTCCTGAGGGCTGGTTTTATGAGTAAAGACCAATACAAAGAAAACATCAAATACCTCGTCCTTCTCTATGCCATTTGTCACTAGTTCCTCTGCCCCATGCAGCACTGGGCCCATGTTTTTTCTAATGGATGAATGGGTGAATGCCCACAATCAGACTTGAATCACTGGTGTCAGCACTAAAAAATATAATGCATCACAGGAAATGGGGTTAACACCCCACAGCTGGCACAAGACTGAAAGGGACTCAAAGCTGAGTTTCTAAAATCAAAAAGGAAAGACAACTTCAGAGCAAGAAACGCCTGGTAGAAGAGCAATTCAGCTCAGTACAGTGTGAAATGGTTGCAGATATTCTTGTATTTTACATGTTGTCTAGGAAAGAAAGAGCTTGAGCAGGTCCTTTAGTGGTATTGCAACAGAAAAACCTTCTGGTGTCACACAGGAATATGCATCATGTACTTTCTTTCAAATATAGATGTATTTTTACAGTGGTATATCAATTAATCTGAGAGCACCCACCAGTTCCCTTTATAAAATGAATGATATAATATTTTCCTTTTAATTTGTCTTTCATTTTATTTCCCGAACCCTTATTTCTCTCTATAGGAAATATTAATCAAAGAAAATGTTTCTTCCATACTAAACAGAAATCTGAACTCAAATCTCTTATTAAATTCTCCAAATACAGAGTTTGTTTACATCGCCTTCCCCCACATGCTTTTTTAAAAATTATCTCAAGAGAACAGGATGGAGAAAGTTTCAGCGATGTGTTTGTATCAGTCCTTTAATTTACTGAGGATGCTATCTGGCCAGCTTCAAGCATTTAGAACACACAAATCTGAGTTCAGGCACTGTAAGTACAAAACCATTAAAATACTTTTGAAAAAAATACATCCATAAAGTCAAATTCCGAGGGGATTGCAGTGAGACTGTGGCAATCATCATCACTCAGGGTTAGCAGGAGATTTTGCTAGTTTTTTTCTTTTCCTTTTCTCCCCGCACTCCTTTAATTTCAGACTCAGAAGCTTCAAAATTTTGATTTCCCCATACACAAACAGAGAAGACTGGTTATTTCTAACTGCGTAAAAGAGCTCCTAGAGAACTTGGATAAACCATGCATATCAACACTCTCATACACATAAGGAACAGGAATAATCTATTTGGCTCAGCATCCTGATTCTGCCCAGAGTTTTGGAGTGCAAACCCATTGTTTTTAATGTTCTGATTCAGTCTGGCTGTTCTTAGCCAAGGCCTGCTGCACAGATAGCCCAGGGCCGTGAATTTCTTAAAGTTCATTGGCTTTTTTTCTGCAAGGATATAGTGTAACTATAATATCACTGGTTCGGGTGATCTGTAGCTGTGTAATAAGTAAAATGAACTTAGTATTCTAGCATTATCTAATGAGACTGAATTGCATTTTTAATCTTGCTTACAGTAATTGATTTATAGTGTGGATTGCTGTGATATTATCTATGTGGAATGCAAATGCATTTTTTTCATGTAGAATTGTTGATATTAATGACATTTTTGTACTTCTGTGAAGCACAGACATGTGAATATGTATCATTTAATGTATAATCTTAAGTGTCTCTCTTAATTTGATGCAACAGATGATCACTGAGAAAAGATCTTGATTTCTCACCAGCAATACTTTCTGGTTTGTGTACTTAACACAGTGAAGGATATTTTTTGCTTTCTGGTTTGAGATTATTTTGTTATGGTTTTGGTAGACTTTATGGAAAACAATAATATAGTATTAGTACAATATATTAACATTCTATTAATATTAGTATCAATAGTTCATATAATGTTGGTATTTGCATTACTAATATTACTATTTACATAATATAACACTAAATACATTCACATATACATACACACACATATGAAATTCTAACTTCTGTAAAACAACTCTAATGAAATTCAAAAAAGAAGCACTAAAAACATTACAGAATATAGCTGGAGAAAAGGCAGAAAAAAAATGACTGCTTCTAATATACATGTTCACAATCAATAACAAGTCTGATATTATAAATGTCAAAAATACTTCTCTCAACTATCTCCCTAATAAAATATGAAGTGCAATCTATAACTAGTAAAATCACCCAAATTAATATGAATATTATTGAGAAGTATTCAGGAAATAGTACTAGTAACTGAATAAAAAGAACTGAGGGGTCTTTTTACTTACTTTTGTGTCTTCTATTCTGCTTTTTCTATATTATAAATTTGGAATTTATTAGACAAATTTATTTCACATTTTGATTAATATAGTCTAGGTTTAGATTTTATTATAACTAGCAGAATCCAAAACTTTTGCAGCCTGTATGAGCTGGGATTTTTTTGTTTTAGCTTTAAGGATCACACAATACTAATACCGAACTTCAGCAGGAATTCAAACTTGTTTCAGGATGATAATAATAAATTATCCAAAACACATGAGCATATTCAGATGTAAGAAGAAGTATTAACAAATCAATAATATCCCTATAAGCATACCAATTAATCTAGTTAGAAATTAATAAAAGTAGAATGTGTCTCTATTCACTACAATGGTCTCTGCATATACATCTTTCCTTTAAATTGGTATCTCAAATACTGCAATGTCCAAGTTCCTAATGTGCAGACTTCATAACACCGATTGACTTGAAAGGAAGAAGACAAGCAACTAATACAGTATTACAGGAACATTTTAAATTTTCCTTGATGGTATCACTTTGTATTGTTTAGCCTTGAAGAATTAGGAAGATCACACCCTTAAATGGTAAGGGCTATTGGCACACTAGTAATGAAGAATCCCAGCAGGCGAGCATTGTATGCATCCAGAACTTGAATCAAAATATGTGAAGTCTCATATATATTTATTTTTAGATCAATGGGATTAGGCAAGACAGTATATCACCATTATATGGTAGCCATAATTACAGAACATTGCAATTCCATTAAAAGTGACTTACCAATCTAGTTTCATTACATTTCTCTCTTTACCTGGAAAATCATTTTTTAAAAAAATCAAAAATTCACATTCAAAATACACATGATACAACAGAGCTACGTAAATATGTTACCCAAAAAATGTAATATGAACAATTTGTGATTTGTGTGCTTTTAAATACAACTCCCTTTCTGTCAAACGACTAAACCATTATTTCTTTTCAAAAGACAAGTAACTGCTTCTGGAAAAATATCTGAATTCTAAAAAGAAAAAGAAGCATTGAAACAATAAGAATATGATAAGCATCTTGATGGTAGAAAAACAAACACTGTGATATTATGATGCAAGAGTAAAAATCATGTAAGCCGTAGGCTGCACCAGAAAAAAGGCAATATAAAGAAAGCAGTCAAATTAATATATGCAAACTAGCACAAATTCTTTTGCACTGAAATTTCATGCAGAAAGAAAAATACAATATTACAGCTGTATTATGTATCACCTAACCAAGATGATGACAGTGCTTGTTAAATACTAAAGCAGGTTAGAAACGGTAAGGCAGAAAACACAGTAATGGGAGTGCTTAATTACTCCCAAGCAGTCTGGTAAGAAATCATGATAAGATATGATGCGGGGACTACATTTTTAGATGCTGTAAATAACGGTTTCTTGGAACCATTAGAGAAACCACAAGAGAAATAACTCTTGATTTTGCATTAAGCCAGGCATAGGATCTGTTTCAACAAATAATCATCAAAAAAAGCATTTAGAAACACTGACTGTAATGTACTCAACTTCAGTGTTCTTCTGGGAGCAAAACATACTTAAAAAATCCACCAAAAATAATTTAACTGCAACAGGACAAGATTAGCAAGGATAAAAATAAACAGAAAAACTAATGGGTAGAATGCTTGAAGGTTGCAGAAAAACACTTCCATAGAGTTCAGATAAATATGTATGCTCTGGCAGGAAAAAAAATAATCAAGGATGGCTTTTAAAAAAAAGGAGCTTGAATGACAAAATAGCAGAACAAAGAAGACTATTAGTTGACATCTTTCAGGCCAAAATAAGGGTGGAGGGTGTTAAATCTACAACTGTGCATATTCAAAAAAGTTCTGGGATGTAAGTTATTTTAGGCAGAGAAAATTACTCATACAACCATAGAATCACTGAACTAATAGAACAGCCCAGGTTGAAAGAGATCTCGAAAGATCACCTGGTCCAACCTTTAATAGGAAAGGGAGCTTAGATGCATCCTGTCCAATCACATATTGAAAATTCCTTGAACACATGAATAGTCCTATACAAGAGGGACATCAAACATCATAGCTTACTTAATTTCCAAAAATATTTTGACATTGTTCCCCACCAAAAGTTTCTAAAGAAAATTAATAGTCATGGGAAATACAAGGTCGCCTTCTTTTGGGTTAATAAACCAGGTTAAAAGAAAGTAAACAAAAATTACAAACACTACGTCAGTTTTCACATTGGTTAGCTGTCACAAATATTGCCAACTGAGTCCTGTGCTCTTAAACACATTCACAAATTATCCGAGAATATATGAAGTACTGAGGTGAAAATGTTTGCTGATCACAACAAACTACTCAGAAGAGTTAAAACAGTAGCTCCCTGCAGAAGATTGAAGAATTATCTCTTCATTTGAGAGACAGGACCGCTGATTTCAGGGAAACGATTAATTGTGTAAGAAGAGAGCATGTAGACCATGACTGCTCAGTATAAAGAGTGAGTAGCAGTGAATGGGACAGCAGTCAATAAAACAATGAATGACATGTAGAAGATACATTTTTGGTGGTGTGACAAATATCTATTTAGTCTCTAACTGTGTATTTATATAAAAGCACATAAATATATAAAATAGCTTGAGGAAGAATAAGCAGAGCTCTGAATTAGAATAAGCATTCGGGTGATGCAAAGACAGATCCAGAGCATACCTTAAATAGGACATTAGAAAGAAAAGACTTGTCATGATCTAAGGCTGTCATATCAAGATCCAAGAAGAAATCAGACACTCTTCAGAATGTAACATGCATTTCAAACAAACAAACACTTTGAAAAAGCCTTTCTGAATACTGTAATCACAAACCTGACAACAGAGCAGACTTAGAAGACATATAATGTGTGTAAGGAAAATCAAATTAAAAGGAAGTGGCATAAATACAAGGACAAATATTTTCCTCCCCTTTTTGGAAAAATATAGGCACTGGAATTGGTACAAAAAGGAACAGCTCACAGTTTCTGCGATGTAGCACTAAACCACATGAAGATGTTGGACAGAAGAGTTATAGAATCATAGAATAGTTTGGGTTGGAAGGGACCTTTAAAGGTCATCTAGTCCAACCCCCCTGCAAGAAGCGGGGACATCTTCAACTAGATCAGGTTGCTCAGAGCCCCGTCCAACTTGACCTGGGATGTTTCCAGGGATGAGGCATCTACGACCTCTCTGGGCAACTTGTGCCAGCGTTTCACTACACTCACTGTAAAAAATTACTTACTTCTATCTAGTCTAAATCAACACTGTTCACTTTAATTTTCTGTATCACAGCAGAACCTCAAACTCAAGTGCATAGCTACTACAAGCTAAGCACCTATATTCCTCTATACCTTGAGTGAAGACTAATGCCTGGCAACTAGCTCCCACTTAGTCTATTCTGAGCTACAGCTTAAACTCATCGAGCAGGTGATGGTTTATATTATATAAAATATGAAATATTCTTTGAACAATTACCAAGCAGATTTATGAGCTAATAAAAAACCACTATAACCAGTCTACAGGTCTCATTGTATACATTGATAAAAAAATTTAAGAAAACTGAAGCATTTTTTTTTTTTAAACTTAGAGGACTCTATGAAGAAACCTGGCAATTTGACTGGCAATCAATATGTCTAAATTCTGTCAAAATAAAATGCTTTTACAGATCATACTATTCTTAATAGTTAAGTACGAAAATTTCAGATGTGCTGTGGACCAACAGGAAATTTGTGGAGGTTCAAGAACTGGCCCCTCTAAGGTTTCAAACTACCTGCTCTTGCTTATACTGCTGTAGCATGTAACAGTCTAGTATGCCTTGTAATCCTATGAAAGATTGGATGTCCTTTCCATTGTTGGCTTCTCCAGGAATCTTCTCATGCTGAACACTGCAGCCCAGGTGGCATCAGCTGGGTAAGGACCACTGCAATTTGCCCACACCCAGTGACTACTGCAGCAGGATGTTAAAGCATCACGTCAATATAATATTATTATAAATTATTATGTGAAAGCCCCATTCTGCAGCTTTATCAAATAAGGTGAAGGCCAGATAACCAAACCTGAATACTGTGCACAGATTGTACTAAATTCTCCCACTGCTTTGCAATGCTCCAGGAAGGGAAATGGATCATAAACTATGTCTAACTAGTCGGTTACAGAGGGTATACTGTTGCTTTGGTCTGTGGAGGCACAGCCGCTGTAACACACAGCTAACTGCTTTCAGATTATTCCAAATTAAGGGCCTGATTCTGTATTTTGTAACAACTGTTTTACATTGTCTATTTCTTCATTCAATGTCATTAAATTCAGTGGATTTATATGTTTATACTTTTATACGTTGGTTTATACATTTTAGCAATTGTTTGTTAAAATGTTTAAAACATGTTTCTGTACATATGGCAATACCTGAGAATATTCTGAGACCAAATGGGCAGTTTTATAGCACAATATGATTGTGATATCACACTCTTTTACATCACACATCTCTTTTTCATAAGAAAACTGCATATATTCTTATATATGCACAGCATATTTTATACCTATGTATTTAAAATATGTGCCCCCCCCCAAAAAAAGGTCACCCAGATTTGGGCTAGTAGTCTAAGTGAGAGACTTTAGATGTATAATGATTTCCATCTCATCTTAGTTACAACACTAACACACTATGATCCTGAGCATATCACTCAATTATCTGTTGCCATTTCCCCGTTGTTAGCATGGGGATACCAATGACCCCATATATATTTGCGTACTTTCCACTTAATCTTTTGTCTTTACTTTACTTAGAAGATTGTTCTCCTGGTACAGAAACTTCCTTTCCTTCTGAAACTTCACTGTTTGAATACTTGCAAAGTTTAATTATAGGGAACTGTTTATGTTGAAAAGGAATATGAAGATATAATGACATTTCACATTCTCAATGCTAAAATACTATTAAGTCTAGAAATATAAATTATTGTAGCAATTATAGCAGCAGAAATAACACTATTACTGCAATTAACTGTTGCTGTAGGTATTTGGAAACAATCTTCAATTTCCCTTTGAGTGTACCAATCTTCTCTGCAGAGGAATAAGCTATTGTAAACAATTAATGATACTAAAGCTAGCATGAAATTAATTATTCTGAAACATGTCTTGAGATTTCAGAAATAATACATTTTTTTCAATTTCTGATTTAAAATGTCTTTTTATTGTGTGTAATTTGGTATTTAACTGTTTAACTGATTTTGCCATTTATCTGTTTCTTAGATGTGACAAGTCTGAAGTATACCCATCACATTCTTTAATGAAGAAATAGGATATGATTTAAAGATAAGTAATAAACAAAGCTGTCAGAATTGAATGGGAGTTTTTTTGCTGTGTAGAGACAGCAGAATGAGATGTCTGCCAGCCAGCTATTTATAGTTTAGCTTTCCTCCTGACTGTTCAGCTCTGCCTTCCTACACTGTCAGATGAGTCTACTAAACTTTGCAAAGGACAGTTTACAGAGAGTCATAAAAGCAATTTCTTTCTGTGTGTGAAAGAGTTTGCATTGCTTGAACTTGGATGAATTTGTCCAAGGTGTTTCAGCGCACGTTATCTGTTATCTCATTTTCTACCCATGTCTTCAGATCCTTCAGAATTCATACCCAGGCAAATAGTTTTTCTACCTTCGGCCTGTGTGTACGCAACACCAGAGAACTGTAGATGTGTATGGGGGAGAAGTGGCAGAGCCAAGCCGCTATTGATAAAAAAATTTAAGCCCCCATTCCCCATCCCCCCTCTGCCGCTCAGGGGGAGGAGATAGGGGAGCTGGGAATGAGTCTGGGGAAAAAAAGCAAGGAATATCCACTGCCCTCCCTTTGTCTACACAGCCAGTCATCTCAACATAGAAGGTAATCATACAGGTCAGGCAGAGTTTTCCCTTGGTAAATCCATGCTGATTGTTGACCTGATTGTCCTTCATTTGTTTCTACAATTGTCTCAGGAATTGAGTTGTGCCATTGGCCTGACCAGCTCATGGTTACACAGATCTTCTCCTTGGTCTTTTTGAAGATGAACACAGTATCACTTCTTCCTGCCCCCCCCCGCCCAGTCATCTGGGACCACCTCTGATTGCTCAAGTCTTTCAGAGGCGATAAGAGAGTGGCCTTGTGATAACATCAGCCACCGGCACATGCTTGTACGCATCCTATCTGGACTGATGATACTTTCTATGTCTGGATTACTGAAGTAGTCCATAACTTTATCTTGCACTACTGTTGGTTGTGTTTCTCCCCACCAACCACTGCTACTAGGCACAGAGATCTGGGAGCTTCTGATTAGTGATGAAATCTATTGGGTATTATGGCATTGCTTCTGCAGATGTCACATTTAAATATATCACCACCTTGAGCGTAAGGCTGTAATCTGTTCTGAAACGCCTTCCCAAGCCATGGGAGCAACAAGGGAAATCAGTAGAGAGTGACTAGGAAGGAAATTCAAACTCCTGTTGATAGTGTGCTGTCTGTTATTACCCTGGGCAGCTGAAACATAAATAGTTGGTGTTTATCAAGCATTCCAGTCTAGAACTATTATGATTTTGTTTACTGATATTTCTATTCAAAATGGTGTATAACAGGCAGAATGTCAATCAGGTTCAGAACAGACTCAAAACACCTCAGTGAGTACATACAGAGAAACAGTAACTTCTCTTAATAATTCCTGAAAGACCCTATAGTTTCCTACTCAATCTTTAAGGAAGACTGAAAGAATTTTCTCCCTTAAAGAAAGAGTAAAATGTTACACCTTACAGTACCCTTTATAAAGAATAACATTAAAGAAGAAAAGGAAAAGCAGTCAAGACAGACAGGTAATTCCCCTCTCATTTTTGGAGAAGATTCAACTTTTTGAGACTGAAAGACAGAGAATAATTGTTGCATGTTGCCTTACATGTCGAGGGCACTCTGACTCTAAGCAATACCAAATAATAAACATACAGACAAAAAATAAATATGTAGAAAAAATGCATGGACACTTGAGACCTGATTAGGAAATTGCAGTATAGGAAATCCCCAGAGGACACAATATTTTACCCTGAGGGCTTCACAAGATCATATCAAACTTCACTCATAAATAAAGGAAGAGGAATCCAAACTGGAAATTAATAGTGTGGCATCAGCCAATTCCAGTAATACAGAACTTCTGTGTCAACAGTTTCTGGCACTGACAGCTAGTAGTTCCTGTTAGACAGAAACTGAAGCAGTCCAGGGTCTGAAGTCACTGCTCTCTACAACTTCCACAATATCGGAAGGTAGGAGAGCCAAGAGCAGAGTGAACTACTCCAGTGAGACAAGTAGCTCATCTAAAACAAGACAACGTATTATTAGGCAGATACTACGGGTATCACAAGGGTCATTATCAGACTTGACTCCAAGAGTGATCAGAGCATTTGCCAGAAAAAGCTGAGTCTCAGCTGGAACAGAAATCTCCCTTGAAGCAAACTGCAGGATGAAGGTCAGAAACAGACCTTTTCTGTTTTGGCGATGATGAAGGTTTTACAATAGAAGCCTGACTGCCTGGGTCAAAGCTGATGAGAAAGAAACTTCCTGGAGTGGTTTCCTACTGCTGGGATTGAAAAGCCCACATAAAGAGAACCTGAACAGACGGTTCTCCATTCCCTGACAAAGAGGAAAAATATAGCCTTTATAGACTCTATGTGGCTTATAGCCAACAGACTTTGACTGGGAAGCCAAGAAAAATTAAACTTGCCCAAAGCTACAAAAAAGTAGAAATTAAGCAAAATGAGACACTAAGATCAAAATAAACACAAAAATCACAAAGGAGGAAAGAAAATTAAGTTAAATAAAAGGCTGAGGTAATTTCAAACAGAATGCAAGGAACTGCAAAAGCTTCATGGAAAACTAGAGAGGCAACTGAGAGTCGAGGATTTTTACCTTTTGGGGAAGTTAAAAGAACATATGCTTTCCAGGTACTAGCAGAGGTTAAGTATGACCATCTTGAGCACTTGCACATATCCCACATCTATTACCTCGTCTAAATAACAAGCATGGACCATAAGATTTCCCCTATTAATCTTGTGTCAGGAACAGAATAATTTATTGAACTACAACATCCTTAAAGAAGGAAATCCCATCTTGATATGATAATCCAACACATATGTGGGCAAAATGTTTTAGCAGTAAATTACCCTTAAACCACTGTGGTTTATTGCTATTTTAACCTACCTAAGGGAAACCTATTTTTCTGGATTTTATTTTGCCTTTAGCTAGTGAAGAGCTATTTATCATCTCAAACTTCCTTCTCACATACACATTATTATGTATAATCCTCAAATAAATTGCTTCTTTACCTGCTCCTAAATACACTCCATGGATTAAACTTCTCTACGCCTTCACTATAAATTCTTTGGGTTATCCCCAAAACCCGTTCCTTTTAGCTTCTAGGAGATGGGTCATTTAAACATTGAAAACATAATTTTCTTTTATCTTATTAGTATATAACATTTCTTGAAGATACACTGTTAAAGTAAATAAAATTTTACATGCAACTAATAGGATAGAAAATTCTAGATGAATAGATAGGTTGGGTATGAACATCTGAATTAAGAGAAAAGTTATATAACTGCAAATACTATTTGATGTGTTCTTTTAATGCCAGTATGTGGTATTTAGAAGTATACTTTTGGCTGAGTATTTTGCAACCTTAAAAGTACCTACTTATAAGAATTTTTAAGTTGGATTTCAACAGTATTGTTGCTTCATTGATTACTGTAAAATTTATTATAAAGTGAAAGCAATCTAGAAATGCTGCATTACAATAACAGCATCAAAACCACGTCTGTGCTTGAAATGACTGTATTTGCCTCATGATAAGATGACCTTCAATTACTGAAGAACAGAACAGAAATAAAAAGGTTAAAATGATTGTCACCGGGTGAAGTCTACCCAAATGTATGGCTTAAAAAATGAAATCTGGACTACATATGTCCTTCTCTGACTACATGATTCTGCTGTGCACTGGGAAACCAAAAAAACCCCACAGATTAACTTTGTTAGAGTTGTGGGGTGACACCTATCCAAAGATCACTGCTCAGATAAATGAGACCTGGACTACACCAACCCGGCACTAACTGTTTAGTTTATTCCACTATGCGTGGAAAACAAATAAGGACTCACAGATAATCCTTGTTATGTAACGGTGAATAGTTTTACAATCTGGTAACACATCTGGGACATGAGACTAGAGGGTGAAATAATCCAGGTAGCAACACTCATTGGATTTAGATAAAGGGAAAGTCAGAGACTGACCTGGGGCTATCTGACTAGCAAGGCCACTGGTGCCTAATACCAGCAATTTAATTTTAAAAAATTATACATAGTTATGACAATAGTCCTTTGGTTGCAGAGGAAGACTCCATTCTCAGACACCTGACAAGATGCAGAAGGCTGAGCCAGCTGGGAACTGCTTTGCACAGGGACCACACCACCAGGAGCTGGAATGAGTGTTCCCTGTGTGCACGGTGCCAGTTTCAAATGAGTTACGGGAGCTGGGACTTTGATCTGTGAGAGTGTGAGGAGTTTGAGTACCAGTATCAAAGACTAGAATAGATATTGCTATCTATACTCATCCTGCTTTAAAAAAAAAAATTTAGATTGGTATTCACTGAAGTGATGCACATCTGTTATCGTGACTGCTCTACATCAAATTCCTCCATAACAACAATTCAGTAATGATCCACTTCCCTCTGCATGATCCCCTTTGTACTCTTCCATATTACTTCTAACCCCTGCACATGCCGTTACCCTGGCTGCGTACAGGGCCCTACAAATTCAGGCTCCTCTCATTCATTAATGCAGTTCCACAGGCTAACTCCCTCTTGCTTGGTCCATTTTTACACACCCCTGCCTGTGCCAGCACAGGATGCAAGCAGTGAGCCTGTTCCATTAGGGAACTCAGTGCAGTTATATTTTTCACATCTTCATAGAACTACCACCTGAGCTAACAGGTACCTCCTCTAAATTTGATCATATTTGCTCCTTAACTCTGCCTACTCAAGGCAAACAGGATTGCAGATCAAACTTCAGGCCAGAATGCTGTTTCTGTTCACTTCACTTACCAAAGTCCCACGCACCAGCAAAACTCTGCAAGGGACCATACTCGTATCTTAGAGATAATCCTCAAAAAGCTGTAAGTAATTTTTATTTTTTGCTTAGTTTAAATCTCGTCAGTTATATCCTATCAATATGCCACTCACAAAATAACAAACATCTTAAATAAAAATAAATAATTAGGAAAAAATACCTGTTTAAAAGCATAATGATGAGGCAAACCACCAACAAATACGGATCCTGTTTCAAGCCAATATGAGCTGGACCAGAAATTTCCAGGTATACTTGTCTTTGTGGATATCCCCAGGATTGACATTTCTGCTTCACACGGTACCATGACTTGCCTGCATAAATTTAGAAATAGGCACATTTTAAACCATATATAGTTTACATTACTGTCTATCTGACAAATTAATTGGGCTGTTACTAAACCATTGAGGAAAGAAAATCAAGCAAATAGCTGTTTCTATATTAAAGACCGTAAACGTAAAAGAAGCTGTTTAACAAGCTGTAAGTTGGCGTGTCTTTGGGGTTTGAAATTCCATTTCAATGAAGCCATATTGTAAATCTGAGCAGTGTAACTGCTAAAAAAGCCAAAGCACGTAATAATGGCTGAATAAAAAAAGACAATTTTTAACAATAACAAGAAGGCTTTCTAATTTGAAAAAAAAAAGACATCTATTGACTTCGAATATTTTAAATATCCCTCTTTTTCATCACAGAGAAAGATAACCAGGAAAAGCAATTTAAAATAAACTGCATTTTAGAGACTGCAGACATGCTATAATCTGTAATACTTATCTTCAAAAGCATCATTCCTAAAACTGAAAGCAGTAATATTAGACCCTGAAATTAATATATACATTCCCTCTTCCCTCCCCCTGTCCACACACCCTCTTAATGGTGTCGCTCTTAGCAGAATGCATAAATTGTTAACAGTAAACAGTAGGTGCAAAGTAAACAATTTGGTTTTCTTCATTTTTTTTTTAATGATGTGAAGCTCATTTACATTCTGATAACCAAGTGGCAGCAAGCACTCTTGTCTTCATGAAAGAAAGCACAGTGAAGAAATACCAGAACTGAGCAAGTCTCTCTCATAAGAATTTCTTTCAGCCTGTCCTCCTCTCTGCACACAAAACAAACCAGAGTTCAATCAGCCATATGTTTAAAAGTACCTTTGTAATAGAGGTGCCACAAAAAACCTATGTGAAAATAGCATATGCCAAAAAACCCCCATAAAAGCAACAGTCTGTAATTTAGCTAGGATGCTGTAAGTAAAGTAGGAATTCAGTTTATCTTTGATAATGCAAAATTAGCTTCTGAAATTTACTAGATACAAAAAGAGCATGGAAAGAGTTTTCTTCGCTATCCTCTGTCAGATAATGACATATAAAGGATTTCTCACATACTATTTGATAAGGTCTTCTATAATTTTTTAACTGAGAGGGTGGAGACAACATTAGCAACATTTGCAAACAGTTCTCTCTTTTTTCTGTATAATTCTGTTTTTGTGATACTTTCAGAAAAAGATGCAAACATGGTAGTGGCCTTTTAACAGAAGGACTATAAATCTTTTTTTGCAAGCAAAATGTCCTGTCCATCCTTTGGTAAATAACTTCCGATGAAGAACATACATTTTTGTTTTGTTGTTAAAATCAACATTAAAGAAGAGAAATTAATTGGGCTTTTAATCCTATGGACTAAATATAAACTACCTAAGGGATCAGTTCAGGGGATTTTTTTTGTTTTCACCTCAATTTTTACAATTTTTTTTTTAAACTTGCTAAATAGCTAACATGAATGAGAAGGAGGAGAAAATTGTAACGACAACTGCAATCAAGGAAAGGAATGTTTTCCTACTGCGTTTTGTAGATATCATGCAATGGTTGTATGTCTAAGCACACACACAAGGTTCTGTAGCACACCATTTTCATTATTTGCTTACAAAGGAAGTTTGCTAATAGTGTGTGTAACTCCTACATGCATTCTCAGGTAGCTCTGTTTGCAATGCTTAAGCAGTTATTCCTAAGGCTGGAACACAGTGTGACATCTTGGATATATTAATTCTACAGCAGAAAGCTTTGGTGAGAGTCCTAAGGAAAAAACAAAGGTATAATGATAGGATAGCAATCTTTCTGAAATATTTTAAATCAGGTTTGCTTTAATGCAACATAATTCTTAAGACTGGAGTGGAAGACAGTCAGGAGGGGAACTGACAGGCATTTTTTATTTTTGTAAACTAATTTACAGATGTACTAAAGGAAGGAAATCTGCCCAAACAACTTCTTTCATTTTCTTTTTTTTTTAATTACTGTTTCTTCAACACATTCTACACATCTTCTACACGTGCTAACGCTGTAACTGGTTTTGTGACCACGTATGTACTTCTATTTCAAAAGCACCTTATTTACAAATATAATTCTCTTCATGTTAGCTTTAGACATATTTGTTAGTTCGCCTTTAACAGCTAATATGATGGATATGCAGAGGTATTTTTGTGTGCATACATAAACATATTTTGAAATTAATTCCCAGTATTTTATGTCAGAAAACAAGTTAATGCAATTCAATAGCTTGAGCTGCCTTCCCCCTAAGCTTGTTAGAATGTCAGCCATGAACCTTTGATTGTGCTTGATTGAATCTAGCAGGGTCTGGACAAATTAGAATAACAACCTTAAACCATTATTGTTTAGCATTTGCTGATGATACAATCACCGGGTCATATATGCACTCTATGAAATTTCCATCAGGCTTTTAAAATACTTTTTCTACAATCAGCACATTGGGTGCTTTAAAGGTCAAGTAAGAAGACAGAGCTTTTTGCATAATTATAAATGTGGAAATGCATACTGCAACTCTCAAGCACTTTTGCTGGGTAAGCTACCAGTAATTGTGCCTCAGTCCAACCCGGCAGTAATAGTTCAGAGATTCCTCATTTGTACTCACATAAAAGTAATGATTAAATACTGGCCTATTAATTATAACCTGAAGATGAGTTCTGTCTAAACAGTATTAAATCCATTGCCTAATGCCTCACAGGTTGGAAGGATGGAAAGGTCAGACAATAATTTGATAACTGTTGGGATAACGGTACCCAAACATGACAATGTCTGCATGAAATCCAAATCCTTTTACATAATGTCCTCGCTTGCTGACATTTGTTAGTAATGATTAAATGACATGTTTGGGATTATCATAAAACGGTAAAAAGGTAATAAAACAAATGGGGGAAAAGGAGGAGGGAAAGGGGGCTGTCCAGATAAAGTATTAAATGTCAGTCATGCTGTGCAGCCTTGCTGGGAATAAAGCTTCTTTAATCTGGGTCTCCTGATGAGAAAGGGAAATCTCTTGTTCTAGAAACAAGAATGAAACTTTCTCCCATCTAGCAATTTCACTTTGAATGTGATCACGCTAAACAACAATAAAAAATTCACTAATTACCCTTGAACAATTTAGGATGTGATGTTAGCATTCAGTCTATTGAACAAAAACAAAAGTACGTTTGCAAACAGCTCATATATCAAGTATGAGTTGTGAACTACAAAAAGTAAAGAGAAGTTTTATTATTATGTATTGTGAAAAACAATCCCAAAGTTCCCTGGTTTTATTGAAGACAACTGATTGATTAATTAAAGCTGAGAAACATATTTCATTTTCACTGTGTTTAATTACTATTTTACAGATTTCTTAGCTTAAAAAGTCAAAGCCAACTCCTGTTTCCAACTCAGTATCTAGTAGATTTCATTTTCTCGTTTCATACTTAAATTGCTCCTTGCAGTAGAATGTTTATTTTTGTAAAACTGCAACAAAACAACAGACCTATTCTCACAGAAAATTAAGAATTACATTTTCTTAATGCACATTTAAAAGGCTGAACCAATTTTGACCCAGTACTAGTTTTAAAAACCTTAAGGCTTTACAAGGCTGTTTGAGATAACTTTAAGATTGGAACATCTGGACCTCTCTGCTCAGAGAGGGTGTGCAGGTTTCACCCTTGGAGGTTTTCAAAACCCCACTGAATAAAGCCCTGAGCAACCTGGTCTGACACCTTGTCTGGGCCTTCTTTGAGCAGGATTTTGGACTAGAGACCTCCTGAGGTCCCTTCTAGTCTGAATTATCCTATAAGTCTACAATCCTGCAACAGTTTTCAGTAGGAAAAAAAACCCGCAACCCCATAGTAATAACATTTAAAGTGGAAGGCAGTGTCGCATATTCATAGGTAATTTGGGTTGGAAGGGAACGTTAAAGGTCATCTAGTCCAACCCCCCTGAAAGGACCAGGGACATCTTCAACTAGATCAGGTTGTTTAGAGCCCTGTCCAATGTGAGCCTGAATGCTTCCAGGGATGGGACATCTACCACCTCTCTGGACAACCTGTTCCAGTCTTTCACCACCCTCATTTTAAAAAATTTCTTCCTTATGTCCAATCTAAATCTCTGTTAGTTTAAAACCATTACCCCTTGTCCTCTCCCAACAGGCCCTGCCAAAAGTTTTTCCCCATCTTTCCTATAAGCCGCCTTTAAGTACTGAAAGTACCCTCAGTAGATTTATTTAGATAGAAAATATGCCAGTTATACTCAGAGTCGTTACATTTTCACTCTGCAGTAAGATGAATCATTTTAGACTGCTCACATCTGTAGGTGCTGACTGTGCCCTACTAAGACATCTGGTAACACACACTTTCATGTTGCAGATGAACTAATGAGTCAACAACATTTTTTTTTATCATTCCCTCTGACAGCAGACTCTTGGAGCATATTTCCTAGTCTGGCATCAGAGAGCGATTTAAATAAATAAATAAGAACAATGAAGCTAATTACAAGGCATGATGTAAATTGCTCTAAGAATGGGGGTGGGGGAATAATCTTTGTTTCGTATTCTAAGGAATGAATAAATGTGGTACCCCCTTATTTGTTTCAGAGTTACACTTACACTACTAAACTGAAAAGGTCCGCAATGTGAGTTCAAGTCCTGACACATAATCATCCATATTTTTATTAAGTTATCACAGTCCCTGTTAGAGTTGCCGCCCAGGCTAGCTATCACCTCCAGTTCTGAAACTGAAAAAGTTCACTGGTATGTGCAGTTCAGGACTCATTCCTACTTTAAATGTTGCCAGGCTATTTTGCAACAAGTATTTTTATAGACACAATCTGGGACCTGTCAGTTGGTCTCAGGTCCAAAAAATGGTCTTCAGATTTCGGTTTTATTTACTACTATAGATTTAGCAAAAAAAAAAACCCAATAATCTATGCCTCTGGCCAAATCTGTCTGCAGTCGGGAGAACTTCAAGTTTCCTGCTGCTCAAATTATAATAGCCTTAAATGTTATTTACAGAAATTAAACTTTAAAAAAATATGCAGTTATTTCAAGTTGATGTAGCCGGATGTAAATAAAGGGTCATTTAGTGAACAGCTTGGCATGAATGAGAGTGCTGTATTCAAGCATTCAGACAGTGGCAAGTTTAGAGTCGGATCTAGACTTGCAACACTGACGAAATTGAAAGATGGCATTGAATAAGAAGATAGTCACACAGTGGGAAGTCATATTTACATGAATTCTGCAGGCCAACATTATTTCTGGTCTCTAGACCCTGTCTGTGTTCTTAATATGATTTCTATGCTTGTGACATGGGGCCAAGGCAGCCACAGAACACTGAACCCACATTAGTATCCATAAGCACCCTTTGGCGTTCCTCAGAAAATGATACAGAACAAAGTTTTAGGAATGTTTCCTGTTATTAAAGTCTTACTCTACTGTTTTTATATTTCTGCTCCTGCAATAAGTTGTTTCAGAACTTCAAGTAGAAAATTTTAATGCTTAGAAGTGAGACTAACGAGGTCTTTTGAGATCCAAACTAAAAGAAAGTAGCAATGACAGGAACATTTTTAGTATTTATTTGGTTAAATAATCTACACAAGAATAGATCACTATACACCACAGATCTGTATCTTTGATGATTCTAAATTTTAACTTCTGAGTGTCTCCTTTGATGGCAGAGTTCTGAAAAGGTGTGGAATGTGATTTGTACCCAAGATTTGGCATGACTAATTAAGCTTTTATCTTAAAGAGGTTGTAAAACAACAGTTTGTACCAAATTAATTGGTGGTATTAAGTTGCTATTAACTGTTATTATGATCAATTTAGTATAATTAAATCCACTGCTTTCAATTACATTGTTAGAAAAAAGCAGTGGCTTATTCTCTTGTACTGTGTTTGCATGTCAAGGTTTTGGTAGCGGGGGGGCTACAGGGGTGGCTTCTGTGAGAAGCTGCTAGAAGCTTCCCCCATGTCGAACAGAGCCAATGCCAACAGGCTCCAAGATGGCCTGCCACTGGCCAAGGCTGAGCCCATCAGCGATGGTGGTAGCACCTCTGTGATAACATATTTAAGAAGGGGAAACAGTTGCTGCGCAACAGCAACTGTAGTTGGAGAGAGGAGTGGGAATATGTGAGAGAAACAACCCTGCAGACACCAAGGTCAGTGAAGAAGGAGGGGAGAAGGGGCACAAGACGCTGGAGCACAGATTCCCCTGCAGTGGTGAAGACCATGGTGAGGCAGGCTATCCCTCTGCAGCCCATGGAGGGTAACAGTGGAACAGATATCCACCTGCAGCCCATGGAGGACCCCACACTGGAGCAGGTGGATGTGCCCAAAGGAGGCTGTGACTCCATGGGAAGCCCTCATTGGAGCAGGCTCCTGGCAGGAACTGTGGCCCCGTGGAAAGAGGAGCCCATGCTGGAGCAGGTTTGCCTGCAGGACTTGCTACCCCCTGGGGGACCCATGCTGCAGCAGTCTGTTCCTGAAGGACTGCACCCTGTGGAAAGGAGCCACGCTAGCGCAGTTTGTGAAGAACCGCAGCCTGTGGGAAGGACTTATGTTGGAGAAGTTCATGGAGGACTGTTTCC